>QUSF01000026.1:4523611-4574798 GCA_003676055.1 Chloebia gouldiae
ATACATATACATATACATATACATATACATATACATATACATATACAGTTGTTTTGTTTTGTTTTATTTTTTAAATTATATCTCTAAAATGTATTAGAGGAACAGGATGACAAACTGTTTTTGTATTAACATTCCTTTTGGGTTGAATTTTCACTTCTGTTGACACTGTGCCCATTTTTTCAAATACTTAACTGTAAAACCACTGTTTCTGGCCTTCAAAAGACTTAAAGCTCCTCTCATACCTGTTAAAAAAACATAATTTTTGTTTGTTTATGCCATATCTCCCTAAATCTGTATGAAAATAACGATTTCAATTACGAATTTGTTTGTAATACATTTTTTCCCTGACTGTACATCTAAGTCACCCTTGACTGTACATCTAAGCCATCCTTGACTGTACATCTAAGCCATTCTCTGAAAAAAGACTCATTTAAGGTTTTGCTGGATTATTTATAACACAGTGTAGCCAGTTGGTGTCAGTTAATAATTGTTGATAATCACTTTCCCATGTGAACCTGCAAGTGGCAGGGAATTTGATAATGGGATGTAATGGCCCACACTGGATCTTCTCTTTTGGATGGGTGCACTAAGGCTGCTGCAAAATGGAAGAAGTAAAAATAGGATTGAGGGGACCACACAAGTGAGTGTGAGATCAGGACATGCATGAAGTCTGAAGGATGGAGGATCTGGCATGATAACGACTGAAGTATTGACTAAAAGCCCAATGTCTTTATCAAAACCTGGAGCTCCTGACTTGGGTAGGAGCAACACAATTGTTTGAAAAAATTGCTCATAATTAATGTGTTATCAGTTATGTTTATCACTAACCAGTGAATGATATAAATTAACAGCAGTTTAATGCATTGATCTTGGGGGAGAAAAAGGACAAATATGAGCCCAAATCAAATTCTTTTGAAGTTTGAGGAAGCTTAAATATATTCTCTTTATCTTGTTCTACACTTTTTGCACAGTTGTGCTGGCAAAGGCTGCAACATTGCTGGTACAGTGCAGTGTGCTGGAGATGGGTGCGAAGGACAAAACCCCATCCTTTTGCTGCAATACTCATTTGAAAAGTTCCTATAAGACAATGTGCCATAGGGTAATTCGTTTTACTTGTAGATCCCGAGTTTCAGCGAGCACTGGGAGGGCAGCGGTGAGAGCAATGCCTTTGGTGAGGCAGGAGCGATTTGCGGAGGGGCAGAGCAGCCCCTGCGTGCCCCGCCCGGCACAGGCGCTGCCCGGCGGGGCGGGGTGTGCCTGCTCCAAACACCGCTCAGAAAACGTTCCTGTAAAACCATTACCAGGTTTTATTTAATAACCTCCTAACCCTCTCTCTCTCTCCTCCTCCTCCCCTCTGTTCCTCTAATGCCTTTTACAGCTCTTGCTGCACAGCGTGAAGCCTCAGAGCTGTATTCATCAATGACTCACACCCTTGCTTAGGGGCCAATTTTCATGGAAGCTATACAGGAAAATTTTGAAATGCACCTATCTCATGCAGGGCACAAGATGATTTCTCTATTCATTACTATTCCAAAAGGACTTGTTGTCCTTTGGAAATGTTCACATATAACATTTGTGTGTGCATGCATACATGTGCAGAGCTTACTTGCCTTTAGATTTGAGTGGTCAAAAAATAAAAATGTACTGTTATTATCATTGACACCAGTCAGCTGAAGGGTTACTGAGGGCCTGCTTACACTCAGTGAAAGCAGACAAATGCAAAGGAAAATGCAGCATTGTGTGCTAGGGGAAAAAATTCTACAGACTCCAGCACAAAACTTGTTAAAAAACACCCTTTTGCTTGATGCTATGAGTAGCAGCTTTCTGAGGAATTTGGGAGTAAAGCCAAGGACTTACTCTGAGAAACAAAACTGCGGCTTTGAAAGGTTTTTGTTTTGATCAAGGTTATAATACCTTTCAAAAGCACTCCAAGAAAACATGTTCATTTCCCTTAAGACACCACAAGTTAACTCAAGTTTTAACTTTGAGGGGGAAGAGAGGTAAAATCATAGAAATTATTATCCAAAATGACCTTTCCATTTAAAACCCATTTGACAGGAGGGGAATCATTACTGCAAAATTGTCAGTCATACACTAATTGCGTTCTCAGGGGTTACTAATTATATCCAAAATTACTTTAAACAGTTTTGGGGAAAAGACTGAGACTTACTGCTTAGCATAAAGCAGTTTATTTACGCATGTACAAAGTAGCTTACATCCCTAAGGGATTAAACCAATTTCAATATTTTACTGTAAGTTGTAAAAATTGTGTCATGCAATGATGAATCAGGAGTGGTATGAAAAAAGAGGGCAAAGTATACTTTTGCTTTTCCTAATTTTTCCAACAGGCATTTCAAATTGTAATTCTAAAAATAGCTTTTTCCTTCACTTTGTTTCTTAAACAAAATGGAAAAATCTCTTTCTGCGAATCAGGTCCATCAACTGACATTAATTTCTACCTTCTGTCTGTGCAGGTGAGTTCCTCAAGAATGTGTTAAAGATCAGATTTGGATTTTCCTTATTTGTTGATGTTGTTTTGCTGAATGAATTTTGCTAACAAAACTTTTTGCTTGATAGATGAGCATTGTCCATGGCCTAACAAGAGAGAATTGTCTTACAGGAATGAACAGAATTTCCAAGCTCCCACATGTATGTTACATAGATCAGGAAAACTCATAGCCCTGTCAGAGGCAAAAAATAGCAGTGAGTCCTGTGAAGGCAGGAGTGTGATCCTTGTTTTAGAGATGACAAAACAGAGGCATGAAGAAATGAAGTAAATTCCCTCATATTGCCCAGAATACCAAGTAGGAAATTAGATTTTGTAATTTGTAATTATTTGTAATTATTTTTTAGTTTTTATTTTATTTTATTTCTGGACACAGATTTAGCACTTCTGGGGAAGTAATGGCTGTTTTTTTTACAATGGGTAGCCTGTATCCAGTTTTTCCTTCCCAAAGGCCATTTGTGCTGTAGAGAATATGTAGGGATTGTGAATGTACTCGTAAGTAGCATTCCACAGTTGAACTAATTGCCAGGCCAAGCGAGGGACCACAGTAAATGGGTGAATAATTTGATCCAAGATGGATTTGTACTCTACTAACACAGCCTGAAATCTTCTAATGCTTTTGGATTTGACTGTGAGCTGTTCATTGTTGTTTGAGCCTGTTCTTTTCTATTACCATATTTTCTCTGGATATCATTTCTGTGTACCTTATCTTTGTATAAAAGGCCACATCTTTACCATATTTCCAAGGAGTAGTCAGTAGAGGCATACAAAATTTACTGCTGTAGACCAAAATATGACAGATAAAGGTAGTGCATTACAAAGTTCTTGCCCTCAATCATGCAGAAGGCTCTCTATGCTTCTGTAAGCAGTGGCATGAATGTGGCTGCACTGTAATGGGAGAAGGGTTAACAGCAAACCAAGACATTTTCTGCAACAAAAAGAGATGGAATCTTCTCCAAGCAATTACCTTTTATGTAATAAACAATGTCAGTGGTCAATAGAGGGAGTTTTCTTACCCTCATCCCCTTTCATTTAGCTTAAAATAGAAGTACTATTAGTTTGACTAGCAGGTTGGTGTACTATGAAGCCTGATCATCCCTAGTTGCAGGTTAAATTTAACTGATAGCAGAAAGCTTGCTCCAGTAGCTTTTGTCTATGCTTTCCTTGAATAAAATACAGTAATGCATGCTAGAGCTTCAGTGGTGTTAGATGCATTTGTCAGATGTGTCTATTCATATGCTGCAGCCTTTTGGAATACAGAGTGCATTGCTTTTTATTACAGATTTTATTGGCATCATGAAGTTGTGAGTAGCTTCTCCTGCACTTTTAGCTTTTATTTACTCTGAAAATCCAGCTCTAATTACTAATGGATACTTTCAAAAATAGTTTATTTCTGATAAAGGATGCACATAACCTGTTATCATTACATATCTGCTGGCAGTAGATATAGCACAGCTTCTGCTTTGGCTAACCCTTGAAGGAGGGGAAGATTTAATAAATAAGAAAAGCCAAAAGCTTTTGTGCTTATATGTGGTTAAGGTAATGAGGAATTTAAAGATTACAACAGCATATCTGTCCTTCTGCATATGAGCTGAGGCTTTCAATGGATGTGATGTTCCTCATGGATGCAGTGGGATGTGACAGAATGGTCACACAGCTGAGTATTCCATGGCTGAGTAGCCCTCAGCTCAGTTACAGGACACAGAAAAACAGAGCTTCAAGGCTTTCATGTTTCCTTTGTGTTACATACATCACTTCTGTCTGCTGTCCTTTTTGGTGGAGTGCAGCTGCTATGATCTCTTTCCTGACCATCAGTTTTCTTGTGTCTTCTTTTTTGCTTCAAAAATGTGTTTATTTGAAGCAGAGTTGGAGTAAAAAAATTAAAATGTGGCACAAAATCAGAAATAAAGGAAGTTAGTCCTGCTTAATATTATGAAAAGTTATATACAAAAACAGTGAAAACTGCAAACCTTTTAAAATTTCTTTTAGCGTTGTTTTAATTTTGAATCATTTTTGTTTTTATCACCTTTATAAAGAGTCTAATGGTAAAGCAAGGGCAGTGCCACGGAAGGCCAGAGGTCTTCCAGTCACAGAAGGGTGATCAAAGAGAAGAGCCTTAGCCTGACCTTAGCCACAGCCATTCCCAGCTCTTTGCTGAAATCTCAAGCAACTGCAATTTCTTCTGTTCCCTACTTGTATTTGTGAATTCTCAGTGCTTGAATCCTGCTGCTTCTGGCTTATAAAATCCTGTATCTGTAGTAAGTTTCTTCATTTTCTTTCTGTTTTTGGCACTACTGAAGGAATCAGAATATTTTTTATTGTTTATTCCTTAGCAGTTCTGTATTTTGTGGAAGGAAATTGGCCTTCCTCCTGCCAGCCTCCATGGAGCCAGAGAACACCCCAGAGTTGTCAAGGCAACAGCTTTTGCTTGGGGAGCTGCAAAAGAGAAAGGGACAGGAGCGTCCCCTGGGCTTTTGTTGCAGGGCCCAGAAACATGTGTGGTCCCTTTACTGCAAACACCGTCTATGGGTCAGGGAAAGTAGAAGTTACAGTGCAACAAAATGATGTGGGGCTTCTGAGAACAGCAGCCTGATGTTCACTCAGGTCTGAAATCACAGACCCACTCTGGGCTTCTCTTCAGTGTGTTTGTTCTGCTGGGCAAGGCCCTATTGAAATAGTGGCATAAATCAAGTGCGTTTAGGCTTTTGGATAGTAAAGGGAACTTGGTTCTCTTTACTACCTAAAATTTTTAGCAAGCAAATCTTTCTGTTTACAAATTTTATCACTATTCAGTGCTCTAGAAGGGTGTCTATTGGTCTAATTACTAACTGGATTCCTGTGGTGATCTTGCTTGCCTCTGCTGGGGGATTTGCTTCTCATGCTGGACAAACCTTACAGTGAACAAAATCCTTAGCTTAAGATCCTAAGCTTAACAAAATCCTTAGCTTAAGATCCTAAACTTAACAAAATTCTTAGCTTAAGATCCTTAGAATAAGGCACAGGGCGCACCTGAACCAACAGACCTATGCTAAAATTTACCTGTTACACACTGTGAGTTGCATGATTACAACACAGAAAATACCATTACAAGAGCTCTAGAAATGCATAGAACCTAGAAAAAGTTCCTCCATTCTGTCCCAAGGACAGGATCCAAGGACACTGTCTGCATTATGGTGTTCCTGGTATTTTGTCTGCTTCAACAGCAAGCAGTTAGAAAATCTGACACCTGTATATTATAGTTGGAATACTCAATGCAGATTTCTATGGTGGCATGAACAGTTATGAATTTCCCATTAAACATACAATGAGGCTATCAGGGGTTTAACAAAGTATTTTTTATGGGGAAATCAGATGGTCCCAAGACTTGTTGCTGTGCTTAGTATTTGTCACACAGTTTCACCCTCTCCATGCAGTAGCTACTTGATATCTCTGAAGTGCATATTTGCTGTCATGTTATTGCTATGTACATAGTAAAATGCTATATAGGACATAGCATAATCTTGTTTGATATTATGATCCTGTAATTTACTTTAAAAAGATTAATCTTGTAAATACTGTAAAGTTTTATTAGTAGTTGCAGTAAGCTGTTTAAGATTTATGGAGCAGCATTATTTATATTTATAGTCAGTGACCTTGATACCTTCTACTTAGAGCTGAGATATTTTTATGTTACTTTGCTTTTTTATTTTCTTGGCTTTGGTTAAAAAAAGAAAAGCACCCCAAAAAATTAAACAAAAACACTGTTAGATTTTTGATTTTCAAAAGATCTCCCAAACTTTTATGAACTGTGATCCACAGAGATTTTGGAGGTTATTTTAACACTTATCGCCATTTCATGTAGTCATTTAAGTCATTAGGGCATGAGTAAGGTACATTTAGAGAGACAGGACATTATCTATGTATTAGCCTCTTTGAAGTGCATTTTCTTGTTGTATCAGTCATTCCAGAAAAAGGTTCTGAGCCTAAGACCACAGATGAAAATATATACAATCCCTTTAGAAGGTGGAATATTTGAATTTAGCTTGCAACATAGTTGCATGAAATTATCACTCCTGTCATGTCAGCTGAAATATCAGAAATCCTTTTTCTAATCCTTTCCATGTAATTTGGCACGGGGACATAGATGCATATCAGCCACAAAGAGAGCCAGCACAGCCTTTCCTACAGACTCTGCAGGCTGCCTACAATTCAATTCCCCTTCTCCAGCCTCCCCACCCACTGGTTGATCCTCTTGTTGCCCTTCCAACACCTAATGCACTTCTGACACAATGGAGGGAGGGCAGGAGCAGTGTGGTGAAAAATCAGACACTGCAGACAAAAACTTGACAGACTGTCTTCCTCCCAGTGCCACAATATGAACTGGCCAAGTGAAAAGTGATGGCCATTATCCTGTCTCACTGAATAACTTAAGTGACTTGCATGCAGAGAAAGTTATTTGGACTATTTCCATGGGAGGGGGGGGGTTAATTTAATTTGCATGATAAGATGTACAAGGTAGGTTTACAGTTTGAGGCAGTTTCATTTTCCTCTGACTCCTGTGTAAAGTAAGGGTAATTTCACTGAAGTCATTGGAGTAAGTTCATTATGAAATGGATCTTGGGAGAGCATTTTCACAGTCCTTAGTCAGCGTTCCAGTTGTTGCTCCTCAACACTGACCATAAGCTTCTATTTACAGCTTCCTGAGGCTGAGTGTTCTGGGCAGGCTGGGCACTCATCCAGCACTGCACATCTCAGGAAAGATGGCTCCTGATGGATTGCTCAGTGTTGTACAGGACACAACCTGAGTCAACAGCCTGGAGTCTCATGCACCCAAACAACTTCTGCATTGACAACAATCTGGAAAATGTAGGTGTTCTAATAAGCACAGTGTTGTATTTACAACTCCACAAATGCTGCCTCAGGTTCACTTGAATGCTTTGTGTTTGACATTCCAGGCTGGTACCTCTGTCTTGAGATGCTGACCATGCATCTCTTTCTTTGCTTTGTCACAAATACTGACTTGAGATACTTTTCTCTCTGAAAGTTTTGCTAAAATGGGTAAACTCCAGTGAAAAGTTTCAATTCAGAGAACTGATTTCTTGAAGGATTCCCAGCAAAATCTTTACAAAAGATCTGACAAAAGCAACTGCTCTCTGCCTCCCTGTCCAGGGACTCCTGCTAACTCAGAAGCATATCCATGAGCTTGAGAAGAGCAGCTGGAAGAGCAGAAGCAGCCAGAGATTAAAAGTAAGCAGAGAGGAGATGGACCAAGATCTGTGTACTTCTGTAATTGTTGTATCACATGGGAACTTGAGGCACCAAGCCTGGGTATTCCCTGATGTGTGCTACAGCTTCTGGAGCCTGGCCTGACCAGTAAATCCTTTAATTATTTACAATTGGGCCATGCTTTTATACATGTCCAAAAGCCAGGACCCCCTCTTGGACCCCCTCACCAGTTGCTGTCAGTGTGTACAGCTGTTAGAAAGCACACATGGGGCAGCCAGGAAGCATGACTTGAGAGGCAACAAAAGATGCTGCTTGTCTTGTATTTATCCCTAATGTACATAAGATACTGTAAATAATGGCAAGCCAAAAAAAATCATATTGTTGCATACCAACATACCGGAAATTGCTTTTTTTCCTTTGCAGTGGAAATGCATTTAGCAATCTCTTCCCATTTATTATTTCTGATGGAAGCAAAATCTTACCACATAATAAGACAATCTTTCGTATACCTGAATCCACATTCATCCTTCCAGCAGCATCCTCCATCTTTTCTCCCTTACTTTGCTTTTTTTTTTTTTGAATTAGTGATTAGGCAGTACTTATAGTAAAATAATATTTTTATGATTTATTACTTGCAGAAAATCAAATAATAATGTGTACCCTTTTTCATTTTTTTCACCTTTGTTCTGATGTGCTAAAATTATGGTTTTTGGCAGTTGAGCACTTTGTTGATAAAACCTGAAGTACATGACAATATGAGTGAAATTCATTATCAAGCAAAGAGCGTAGTGAACTTTGCAGCAAATCATCACAAAGTAATCTTGCTTTTCTCTCTGGTCTTACTCTAAATGCGATTTGCACTCTTCTGGAAAGGACTTTGTGCTGGTTTTGATGTTACATACAAATAGTCTTGCTTTGTAAAATGCCCATTATGCCTGTTTACATTGAGCAGCAGTGCTATTGATTCAAGCTGTACTGATTGGAAATCAGAAGTCGTTAACGCTAAGCCCCTTCAAAGTTTTTCATAAATTTGTGGCATTTCTCCAGCGTTGCTCACAAAACAGCACAGAGCTGCTGGAAGAAAATGCTCCAGCTGCAGGGATAAGTGGAGCCAAAAAGTAACATCCAAATAGAAATTATCCAGTTCGTGATTTCACTTTGATCACCAGATGTTTGCCATGTGACTTCAGCATTTGAGAACACGAGACAGGAGAATGTGATGGTGTGGTACTTAGCTTAAATCTAACACAAGGGCTCGTAGCTCAGCAATAGACACAGTTACTGACTTTTCCCATTTTTTGAGAAATTCCTTGTTTATCATGATAATAATTACAGCAAATTATGTCCTTATGCCAATTTTGCTTTGATTTTTCAATTCTTTAAGCTCTGAAAGACTGTGGAAGCAGAGCAAGATACACTTTAGATTAATGGTATAGTTTACTCTGGTTTGGTTGGTTATTTGTCTCTGTGAAGACTGGTTAGTGATGTTAGCAAATCATAAAGAGCATTATTCTCCACCTTTAAAGGTTTCAGATTTAGAATTGTATCTTTTTTCTAGTTTTAGCACTAGAAGTAATTTGATTTAACTGCCTCCAATACAGTGTACTTGATGGAGATTTTTCAGTTTTTCTTAGTTAAGAATTAGTTGAGGTATTTAAAAATGCACAGAATTGAAAGGACAATTTACACTTTTCAAGTTGTAACCTTCTATGACCTTTGTCAACCATCTCATACATTGTAAAGCTCCATCTAAAATATTTATAAAATTTTTCCTCTTACTAAACTCACAGGATGGCTGATGCAAATTTTGGGTGCTTCAGAGATTAAAAAGTATTTTCAAATGTCCATTCTAAACTTATCCATGGTCTGTTTATAGTCACTTATTCTCATAATTGAAAAATTACATGATGAAAAATACATAGAATTTCTAAGAGAATTTGGATAAATGACTGAATTTCTATGTATGACTTATCCCAGAGCAGGAGCTTTTCCCCCTCCATCCTCTCCCACCTGGCCACACATTTTTGTCTCCTGCTGTCTCAGGTATTTGCCAAGTTCCTTTACTGATCTATGCTAGTACTTACTGTGCTTGGTTTTGAAGGGATGTTTTTGTGCTGGAATAGTGAACCAGGACAGCTCAGTAATGGCCTGAGGAGCAGATAGAGAGTCAGGGCCTGGCAGTTACACTTCTGGTTTAGCTTGCTCTGGAGCTACAACCTCAATTCTAGATGATAAAGGTATGATAATTCTTTCCTAACATTTTGAATGACAATTCTTCCTTTTCCAACATTTTAAACAAATTATATTTATATTTATATGTATTATTATTATTGATATTATTATATTTATTATTAGATTTTAAGTTCTGCAGATCAAAGACTGTCTTTTAGTGACTTGCACTGTGCCAGCCACAGTAGATCACCACATTTAGATATCAAGACAGTGCAGATGCAAGACCACCACAGAGCCTTTTTGATTGCTGACCTTCTACCTCCACTTTTTGTGTTGTGCTGCAAATGTATCCAGCTTCACTGAAAACCGATTATATTCTCTGTCATTTGCTTCAAAATTAATATTTATCACATTATATAATAGAATGTGAATTTTTCATTAGTGCAAAAGCATAGACTTCATTAACTATATAAATTCCCACTTTTTTTTATGACATGAAAGTTTCTTACTTGTGAACTTCCTTGACCTACTTAGCAGTCCTAACAGTGAACAGCATTGATCCTCTTTTTATATTAACCTCTGAAATGTGTGATATTGACTTACAAAATAGGTTGTAATGTAAGATGAAATAATGCCACCTATTATTTTGGAATCTGGACCAAAAGATGTATTTTATAATAGGTTCTTGTATGTGAAACAAAGTGTTCTTAACATTTTTAACAGTTTCTGAATGTACTGTCTCCACCCTTCACTACAGTATTTTGCATACGTCTGGGATTTCTAGGTCTGTTTCTCACAGCAGTGTTGAGAAAATTTCATGCTTTCACATTTTTCAGCTGTAATACTATTTACTTTGAAGAGAACTGAATATCCTCTAGTATTCTGCCAGGTCCCTCTCTAGACTTCCACACCGAGGTAATTTTATGTGATCCTTTTATGTGAAAGATTAAATTTCCCTGTGTTGTATGGTGAGATACCAGTGCTTATTTTTAGGGAATTATCTCATGGAATGTTCTGTATTCTAAATTATTTGCACCCAAGTCCAAAATGCCAGGAGCCTTTGTTTCAGTAACAGAACATCTAATCTGTTCTTTCAGTTCCAGGGAAGGTCCATTCCCCAGTATTTACATATGTTCTCCATCTTCCATTAAGGAGTTAACCTCTTAATTCTTACTTAGGAAAAAATACAAATAATTATAGTTATTAGTATTCCAAAGATAAATGGATAAACTTACATTGCTGGGAGAGAATTCACTGAGAAATTTTGAATGGTCATTGGTTTTCAGGTATATAAGCTTAAACTGAACTTTAGGAATTTATTCCAAAACTTTAAGCAATTTGATAATTATTGACTTTCTGACATGTTTATTTAATTTACTGTATAAATGCCGTAGATATTTCAGAGCCTGAGCACACTTTCTATGTTCAGACAAATACTGTGTCCAATGAGGAATTTTACATTGTGATAGGAGTTTTGACTGAGGAGAGGAAGCTGGGTCAGTCCCACATGTTGTAGAGACTTAAAATCAGGAATTAATATGCAGCAGAGCTATGACAGTGGCTTTAATTCTACTCACATTAATTTTCACTGTTATTATTAATTAAACCCTGAAAATCAGGGATTTAATGGAAACTCTGACAGACCTTTAATTATAGCATTTCAACAGATTTATAGCATAGGATGTCCTCTGCTAGCTCACAGGACATTCTGTACTTGAGAGGGTATAAAAAGAAGTCATAGTTTTTGGTGTACTTTATGTTCAAAACATTTTTTAATTTTTGAGAGGCTTTTACTCAGTGTTGTCTGCTACATCCAGCTAAGTTACACAGAGTGAATACTTTAACTGTTGTGTTCAAGAACAGTTTGGAGACAGAATATTTAAATCTTTTTAATGTGATTGCTCATTATTGTTCAAAACCATCCATCATTGTTTCAGGAGAATGGGTTTCTCACCATCTATTTGTGTGCATTATGCTCATAGATACATCTACATCTTAAATTATTAGGCAATTTCTGACAGGAAGGATGATCTTTTTTTCCCCCTGTTTATGTGCCACCTGACATAGTGGGGTCCTGACCAGAATTCCTATATGGTCCCCTAAAATAAGCCATAAATTCCAGTCATTCATCCCACATGATTTGTACCACTGTGTCTCAAGTTTTTACATTGTGTGTCCCATTGAGGTGTGGGCTGTGCAGGGTGAGCTCTATCAAAGGGATTCACAGGAATGGAATTGTCAGGAGGGAGAAGAAATTCTCAGATACTGTGGGCAGCAATGTTCTCTAATGTTCAGTACATCACATTTCAATTTGTCCAAGCATACCATATAATGAGCATTTTTGTGTGTGAAAAACAGAATTATACCCTACTGGCTAATTTTTACAATTTTACCACAAATTTTGCAACGTATACTTTCTGACAAAGAATGTTCCTGGATTCACAGGGACCTATGATAATTGAAAATGTCATTGAAGAGTGGAGAGAAATAGATGTGAAGCTCTAACACTGGAAGAGCTACAGTCTAAAAATGAAAGAGGTACAGTCTAAAAATTTCAATATCAGAGACTGATTTGAAGTATTGTAGCTATTTGCAAAAATTATAGATAAAACAAAGAATTATTTTGGAGAAGCTTAGTAATGGGTTTTTAAATATTTTTGATACTGGTAACTATTGTTTAATCAGTTAGCCACCTGTTCTCTTGATTAGATAATGGAAACATAAGAAACAAAGTAAAAATATGTATGTTCTCAAATTAATAGGGAAAGGAGTTTGAAGAAGTTCCATAATAGAAAAGATTTAAATTCTGATTGACTAATTCTGAGATTTCTAAATTTACATAGTATACAATAAAGTTTGGATTCATGTTTGCTTTTACATGAACCACCTCTAGAAGCATTTTAGGCATCTAAAAAAGTACTTTTTGCTAGGAATCTAGTGAAAGCTGTGCGTATTTGCATTGCATATTCTATCCAAATGCATGAGGTCTGTTCAACTCAGTTCACTTTTATAGATCACATAAGAAGGAATGTGAATCACTGAATAGAACCAGTGATTTTCTCTGCATTGAAAAGCACTGCTTAGAGGAAACACTCCTAAGAATTAAAATCTTCTGGATTACCTTAGGGTGATGAGCACATGAGTGGCTGTGATCAGAAGCTGTTCTCTGAGATCCCAGTCCCGAGCACTCTGGTTGGCTTTTCGATTCCCCTGAGTGAGACAAACGTTACTGATGTGAATAAAGCTTAAAGAGACACATGAAGGCAGAACTGTTCTCTTCTCCACAGGCAGGACTTCTGCTGGCTGTGCACAAAAATGGCTTAAAACTCAGCTGAAATTCTTGAGTGCTGGCCCAAGGGCTCACATCAGCACAGGGCAAGATTGCCAGGTCTAGAAACCAAAGAGGGATCACAGCACTCTGTGCCACCTGCCAGAGGGAGAACCCAGTGCTGAGCACCTCCTGCTGCCCTGTGTTCACGTCAAATTTAGAACCAGAATCCAAATTTACATAAACAAGCTGTTCAGTTGATTCTTTTCTTCCCTCCTCAGCTTTGTAATGAATCCAGCAGAGTTTCAGAGCTCTGCACTTTGTTTGCAATCAATGAATTGTTTTAGCCCACTGAGGGTTTTTCATTCTGCTATTTATCCATAACCTATTTTTTTTATGAATGGACATTTGAAATACCTCCTTGTGAAAACCTTTGTTCTTAACTGATAGCCACATACTCTCTCTGCTTTTATTATCCCACTCTAGCATTTATTCAGCCATCTTCTCAATCAGATAAGGAACTTCAGTTCTCAGAAAACTAACCTTACCAAAAAAGTGGATGGCTTTCTTCTGGTTTATTTCTGTGAATTGAAATATGGAGGTAGAGGAAGAGCAGGAGAGCTCCCCATGGTGGCAGGGAGCTGTTGGGTTTTCAGTGCTGTAATGTGAAACAGCAGCCTAAGAGCTGGCCAGCACTGTGTGTCCCTAGTCCCTTCTGAGAATGCAGAGTGAAATAAAATAATACCTATGGCAGAAAACAAATAAATACTCATTTTATGTAAACTCAGGGAAAAACTCCTCCAAACTAATTGCTTTGAGTCATTAAGAAAGCTGGTTTAGTGTAAGGACTACAGAGACTTCTTAGCAGGACCAGCATTGCCTGGCTGGGTTTAGCCAAGCACTGGAGATGCCAGCTCTGGGTGAGTTGTTGTTAGCATTGGGAAATTGCCTGCTGTGTAGATGGGCTGAATGCACTATTACGTGGTGTGGATGCAAATTTAATGGGCTTGAAAATAGAGAAATTGAGCCTGAAACCTGTGGGGCACATCCTTGGCCCAAACAAACCTACACCACATCTAAGCAGAGTCAGTCTAGTCAGAGAAGTGGAAGGTGTTAAACCAGTGGCTGATTAGAATCAGGACCCGTTACTTAAAAAAGAGTTTTGGCTGGGCAGGTGACAACAATGGCTTTTTTTTTTTTTAATTTGCATTTTTTTCAAGGAGCAGAGCAGCCATCCATTTAAATACACACAAAATATAAACCCAAAGTGTTAAAATGACAATTTAGAAATAGCATAACAGTACAGACAATGTTAAAAGACTGCAATTTGAGAAGGTGTCCTTCCACACACAGTAATGGGATTGCCACTGTTGCTCAGCACATCACAAGGAAGTTTTATCTTGAAAGAGCAAAATAATATCATTAACAGAAAATTAAACTTAAAGTCACCATGAACTATGGACTTAAAAGACCCTCAAGAAATGAAAACCAATTGTCTGTTGGAAAACCAGGAGGTCAAGTAGTCATTGACCAACCAAAAGCTGCACCGACTGCTGAAACGTACAGTACTTTCAAATCCAATTAACTGTTTCAAGCAGACAGTCCTCATTTTCTCTTTCATCAGGAAGGGAAATTTGCAATCATATATTCCAATGAAAGTTAAGTTGTTTTGATCTGATAATTGTCAGATGTATTTATCTTAATTTGTAAGTTTTTAATGCTAAAGCTCCTAGCTGTTCAGATATAACAGAAGTACTGGGAAATGAGGTACAAAATGCTGGAATTCAAATTAACCAATAAATATATTTTAATATATATCAGCAGGACTCTAGAGGATTCCATTAATGTTGAAAAATAGAAAGGATTTAGGTTAATTTGGTAAGAAGGCAGGTCAGAACGTTTACAACAGTGGCATAGAATTGTATAGAGATGCAAAATTTTTCAAGAGAGCAGAATTTTTTCAAAAACGCTGACTCTAGCTGTCACAGCCCTGCCTTGGTTAAATCCAGTGGAGAGATATGAGGACTTTCTAATTTGCTTTCCCTCTATTTTAATAATAGCTGTGCATAAGTAATTTATGAAAGGCCAACCAGGCAGTGGGCAACAGAAAATTAAACTCATTTTATCTGAAAGCAGGTGGATTTCTATATATCATTAGCATGCATAGAATTCTCACAATGTTATTTCTCATACTGATGGAATGTAACCAAATAATATATGAGTTTTTTGCTTATGCACGAGTGAAATTTTTAGATAAAAGTGCCAGCCCCAATGGCAATTTTCTGCAAAACGAAAACTAATTCTGCGAAGCTTCTTATTACTGGGAAGACTCATTTGGCTTGCATTAGAGACTGACATAAGTGACTTTAGGATTTTACTAACAGATTAGATGAGATGTGCTATATGCAGTAATATCATTAGAGAATGTAGCAGCAGAAGCAGAAGAGTTTGTGGCACTTAAGGACACTGGCACACGTAAATTGTTTTCATTTTTGACAAGCTTTTAAATGATTTTTTTTTTCTCCTGATGACAATATGTTTTAGTTTTAGGTTTCTCTCACCCTTCCTCTGAAAGAAAGACTGAAAAAAAAAGCTTCTGCCTGAATTACTGCTCATATTATTTCAACCCCTGAAACCAAATCTATTGTATGTGCCTGCCTTATCACCTGTATCACCTTGAGAGGGGCTACATTTTTGTGAAGAAAACAATACTAAAATGAAATAAATCTATTTCACTGTTATTATAATCTAAATAAGGAGGGAGAAGCAAACCACATATTTGTCCACTTGCAGTATTTTCACTATTTGTTAGCAGAAATATGTTTGGAATCTCTCCACATACCATTCAAAGTATTTTAAAACAGCAACAGATATGCTGCAATCATTTGACTTAAACAAATGCAACTTTCCTTTTCTTACCTCGTAAGTCTGTTAGGAGTTTGGTTGCTTTTAATTATGATACCCAAAGGTACATCCTGCATAAGACTTTTTCCACTCTTACATCTTGTTTAACAATAAAGGGCATTGGCCAAGCAGTATTTTTCTCTGAGGCAAGAAGTAAAAGACCATACTAATTCCTATCCCATATAATATCAATTTTTATGGTGCAGATGAAGTTGAAACTTTCAATTTTTAATATTTTTTTAATTCAATAAGAAATAGTAGCAGCTACTGGGTGTTAGCAGTAACTACACTTCAATGGTTGCATTGGCTTGTATTGCCAACTTTGTAGTTTGCAATATATTTTGTTCATATTTGAATTTCAAAAAGAGTGAAGATATGACTGTGTTGTTGGAACCAATAGCACTGACCCAAGTCGTATGACAGAGATAGTCCTTTGTAACCCTGGCCCATATGAGGTGACTGTGTCCAGCTCTTCTTAAGCTGTTTATTCAGTTTCTTCTATCAGCATTCATGTATGTCACACTTACATGACTTTTTTATATTACATGACTATTTTATTGGTTCACTTAGATAGCAAAGTTTATATTGTCCTCCAGAGTCAGTACTTTTACAGAGCTATCTTGACTACCAAAGGCCCTGAGGAACAGGAAAATAAAATCCTGAAGTAAACTTCAGGGGTATAAATGTAGAATGACTGTGTTTACCTCTGTGAAGCTAATCTGGGAATGTAATGCTCTGCTAAAAAAAGATGAGTTAGACCCAATGGAACCAATATTGAAAACAGACTTGATACTAAAGAGAACCATAAGTTCTTTTTTACAGGGAAATGCTGGCCATGGTGAGGCAGACAAAATACTTCTGCTGAGTCCATGGATTCCCTTGAGACGTTGCTCAGCAGAAGCAGGGACAGAGCTTGGCTCTGCTGTGCCATGGATGGACTCAGCCAGAATATTCAGTCAGAAGAATTAGAATTCCAGTGGTAACATCCAAATGGATACATTGCAAGGCTCTTTGCATATTCTGGTTCATAAAGTCCCTCCCTGTTGCACTTGCCATAAATGTGTAAAAGAGAGAGGAAAACACTGAAGAAATAAAAAAATCCCTGGAACTTCTGTAGTGAGGTGCATGGACACCTTGCCAGTATCTGCTGAGATCTGGCTCCTGCTGGCATGGGAGAGCTGAAACACAGGCACAGGAGTATGTCCTTATTCCAGATCAGTCCTTCTTCATTCTGTGCCACCCCTCCTAACTAATAAACTGACCAGTGGTAATTTTTATGTGATGCCAACACCTAGCATAGAAACTTAGGTCAAGACTTGCTGCAGGATCCTAGACCTAGAACACTAAATCTGTTTCTTACAGGAAGTTCAAGATGTGTCACATAGTTCTGGCAATAAATATCTGAAATTCCATCTTAAAGCAAGTTAGGTTCTCTGTCCCCACATTCTCTACTGGAAAGCTGATCCAAAACATCCCTCCATGAAAAATTTTAACCAACCAATTATAACAGCAAGTTTGTTCCAGAGCTGTCTTCTTCCTTTTTAAACTTTGCTCAAAGTCAATGTTTAAGGAAGACCTGCACAGTAAATTGTCAGCTCTGTCCTGCTATTCCATTGACTGCCCCGATACTTCCTGAGTCTTCTGCATTATCCAATTGTACATTCAAACAAATATCTCTTAGAAAAATCAGTTTAACTCCTTCAGTGCTAGGAAATGCTTTTCCCCCATATAATATTTCCATTTTCTAACAGCCTTCTGATAAATAAAGAGGGCCTACAAGACAGACAGAGAGAGAATTTCAACCAAGGGCACGTAGTGATAGGACAAGGGGGAATGACTTCAAACTGACAGAGGGCAGATTTAGATCTTATATAAGGAAGAAATTCTTGACCATGAGGGTGGTGAGGCCCTGCCACAGGTTGCCCAGAGAAGCTGTTGCTGCCCCATCCCTGGAATTGTTCAAGGCCAGGTTGGATGGGGCTTGGAGCAACCTGGGCTAGTGGAAGGTGTCCCTGCCCATGGAAGGGTGTTGGAATGAGGTGATCTTTAAAGCCCCTTCCACCCCAAACCGTGCTGTCATTCTCTGATTTACCTTTGATGCTTTACAGCTTTGTATAGTGAAGGCTTCAGCACTTATGACAACTGTGAGACTTCTGTAGGATAGTACAAAGTATTTAACTTGATTGTAACAGTGATCAGAGAATCAACAAAAGACAAAAGTGAGAAGAGTAAATAGATAATATGGTGGAAGAAGATCAGAATAATTTTTCATTGCAAATAGACTAAAATAAGGTGCACATTTTTCTGTTTGCATATTCTTTTTTATCATATTCTATTCCCTACTCAGAACATCGAAGTCAAAACAAGCATATGGATGTCTTTATTTCCCCCCATTTTAATTTAATATACAATATTTGAACTTTCTGCTTTTTATTTGCAGCCAGCAATCAAAAAGTATTTTCCCTGTATTATTAAAAACTGAAAAATAAACACTATATTTTTAATCTTAAGCGTTTTAAAAATGGAAGGAGATACCAGTGAGTGTCAGTAAGTCTAGTTCTAAGTTGCTTGTGTTGACATACTGCTGAAGGCTAAAAACAGCTTATACAGATTTTATTTGTTTATAGGGCAAATTATAAAATGTTCCACTGAAATAAGTAATGACAATTTTTGTCTACATAAATGTGCATGTAAATGTAATGATGTTTGTTGTCATTTCAACATGACTGCCATTATTGAAATAGAAGAGCCAGTACTAATTCTTGCTGTCATATTTCTTAAAAAATGAAAATAAGGCATTTAAAGAAGCGTCAAGGTTTTCAGTGTAGATCATTCATCTCCTGCATGCTCTTAGAATAACACCCTCAGCAAAACAGACAGACAAAAGCTAACTAGAGTTCTGCTCTCTAATCTTTTTAAGAAACATTCATTTGAAGATATTTTCCAACTTCAGAGTGTTCTGGAACTCAGTGAGACCTTAATGAATAAGATATGAAGTTTTGTCATTGTCTTAAAAGTTGTGTAGCCTGGGCATAGGGTAAAAACCTGCAGAAGTCTGCCTTTGATCTCATCAGCCAAAAGAAACCCTTGTCTTTTTTAGCTGAATACTTGGATGTGCCATGCTGAGCTCTCATGGTGCCCACCCTCCTCTGGGACTCTACAGGATAATAATTGATAGCAACATGCAGGCCAAAACCCCCTCAACACTGAGCTTCTGTGGCATTTGAACATAACACTGTTTTTACAAACTCCTTTGACTTTGTTCCTTTTTTCCCCTTCCCTCATCAATCCTTGCTCATGGCCAGCTAGCTTCAGCATAATCAGGAAAGGATCTGAAAAGTATAATTGCTGGATAATAATGACTATTTTGAGTATGTTATATGGCTGAGTAGATTTAAGAGTTGAGAAATCTTGAATTCTAATCTTGCCTCTTCCACCAAAGTGGCACGTGACACCAGGCAGGCGTGGCAGGGAGGGTGGTGTCACCTGGTTTTTGAAGCAATATTCTAATTTTTTGTGCCTAAGTAGCCGTGACTTTGAAAGGCCTGAGTATTCATATAGCTTGAAAACAATTTCAGCTTGAAACTGCAAGCATGCAAACTCTTTGAAATGAGATGCCTCACATGTTCCAGAAATGAAAAGCTGAGTTTGAAGCATTCCCCTTTCTCTGTGCCTCAGTTTCCCCCAGGCTCCTTCAGAATGAGACAGAACCTATGACATGAGAGTAAGAGGGATACTAATTTCTTAATATCTGAGAGGCTTTGCATATGTGAATGATATTAAATATTACCATGTGCTTTTTCATTCCAGGGGCTCACGAAGTATTGTTGCAGTGGGACAGGCAGCAGTCCCTGCACCACACTATAATAGACAATGACAATTTCTGCTAGGTAGGGGCTACCTCTGTTCAGTGACTTTCTGGAGCAGCAGAGCAAAGTCAGGGAATACTGAGTGTTTCTCTCATGGAGGAGAAAGCTGCAAGATGAATCTGTATTTTCAGCTGAACCCAGGAGCTCTGTGCTGTGTTCTGTCTAGGTTAATCCTAGGTTAGCTTTTGCTAACTCTAAAACACATCTCTAAGAGACAAACAAACATAAAACCAGCAGTCCACACAAAGTTATGAGTCTTATTTTGGGGAAATAGTTCTGATAGAGGTCCTAGACATAGCTCTGATCATAAAACTCAGGAAAAATGTTGGAAAAGTTTTCTTCTTCCCTTTTCAATTGATTGAGTCCCCAGACAGTGCTTTAATTATTCATGCCGACGATGCGGCGTTTTGTGCAGCGGTTTCTGGGAATGCAGCACCACGGAGTGCTCCCTGATTGTTGCTGTCATCACAAACTGCCCACCAGCCTTCGTCTTATGGAAATTTAATTCCAAACACACCACTTCATGCTTTATTATCTCACAACAGCAATTGCATTTGGCCCTTTGATTCATCTGTGGAGAATGCATTATGAAGCAAAGCATAAATATCATAAAATGGTTAGTTCATGGGGCTTCTAATTTCAGGAACATCACAAAATGCTAATTCGTAGACTTCATACTAGCACAAAAAATATATTTCAGTGGATGTCGTGAGGGTAAATCCCTGCTTTCGTCCTTCACTTGGAAAATGCTGCAGCTTAAAAAAAACTTAAAAGCTCCAATAAAACTTAGAGCAAACTAACTTGCTAGAATGTTCAGCTACATTTCAGTGTATTCTGAGTTAAAAAAATGTAAATAGGCTTCAAAATAGTCCAGAAGAGAACTGAAATAACGAAAGGACAGGTTGCATTTTCTTCTCTTTTACCTGTCATATATTATGGGGTGCAGTTTTCCCCTCTTGGTTCTTCTTTAGAAGTGGAAAAACTGCACCTACCTGGTCATTTGCTCATTGTAATAGTACTGAACCACAGCAAAATCAACTCAATTTTACCAAGTGTTGTTCAAGAAAGAGAAAAGGCAATGCCTTTAGGCAGAAGCCAGTGGCAGCTGTGTGCATTTCCAAGTGGAGACTGTGTGGCCAAAGCAGAAAATCTGGGCTGAGAGAAAAGGGCATATTAAGGAGAAAACATGAAGTACACTGCTTACAAACAGCACTCTTGTTCAGTGCTTTTTCACTTTATGATGTAGGAGTGCAAACTTCTTCATCCACAGATGTTGCTGCATCAATTTGTCCCTGTTCACAAGAATAATCCGTTTGGAAGACGCACGGGCTAGGCAGATACACAGGTTTATTTGGCTTGAATGTTACACCGTATGTAGCAGAAAAAGTTTAGGCAAAATTTCCCAGCTGTTAGAAGCGAGTGCGGGGTGTGGCTGAGTGAAGGCGCAAGGGGACTGAGGTGGGCTGGGCTGGCCCTGGGCCAGCACTTACACACCCATCGATAGGTGTTAGTGCCTTGTTAGGATTATGAAGTGATCTTTGCAGAAGATCATTTCCTTTTCAGCAGTTACCAACCCTGAATGCTACTTCTGACTCATTTACACTTAATTTCTCTTTTTCTGCCTTTCAACAAATATGTTGTGATATTTAGTGTTGTTTGTACCTCCCAGCAGCAACCAAAGGTCATTTCTGTGACCATGAAAAGCCCTGTCCATATTGAACAGCTCAGTGCGAGCTGAGTGAATTTAGTTCATTGGAGAAATCCCGAATCCCTGGGATTCCTGCCTGCTGCCCTGAAGGAGCAACCTTTAGACCATCCCCAAACATGTCACACTCCTCATGTCCCCTTTGGTCCACTCACCTGCTCTGGGATTGCATTTTAGTCCTGTTGGCCATCCATCTCTGTTGATAGTGGGCAATCTGGGGCCTAAGATCCTTCACAAACAGCAAAGGACTTGTTAGCTTATGCTTTTCTTGTCCATTAATTATAAAACTTTTCTAAAATCAGAATTGAATCATTTTGTTATACAACAAAAATTTGTCAAGTGTTTTTGTGTCACTTTCTATGTCTGGTAACTAGCCCAGCAAGTTCAGCCTGTGGATGTGTGTGTGGACATGGTTCTTTCAGAAAAAGAAAAGCAAATTTACCTAATTTGTTCATATTTCTAGAAGTATAAATCAGAAGTAATCTGCTCTTACTCATAATTTTAACATTAAACTAAACATTTTTTTCTAGCCAATGCTCAGAATTACTTGAAAATTAATTAAGTTATATTATTGACTGGTGCAGATTGAACCTCCTCTTGCTAGGGTGCACACAGATCTATTGATTTGTCTTAGTGAGGATAAAGTTCATTGTCTCTCAAGGCCGTTTTTGAAGCAGGGTCATTGTATTCTTCAGTAGGAATTCTGAAAAAAGCACATCAGCTCCTGCTCTCCTGCAGTCAGTTGTATTTTATATGTAAGTAGGAAAACAGTAATTAATCCAATTTTTTTTTTTAAGTGGAGATGATAGCAATTGGAATAGGGAAAAATTGGGATCCTAGCACAGGCAGTGCTATTTTTTAAAGATTTTGGATCATGCTTGCTTAGGATCAGAACATTTCTTTGTGTAATGTGACAACCTTGATTTTTGTAATGGCTATCAAAACTGTTGAGTTTGTAATTTTAGTCTCTACAAATCGTCATCATTATTTCCTCTTAGATGAATAATTTAGATATGTTACTTTTATGAAGACTGGAAGGAAAATTGAGTCTGTATCTCCAAGACCAGCAGAGAGTTTGTAAATTGTATTAGGATGGAGTTTCTGAAATCCGGTCAGTGCTGTAGATTATTTCATATATGAATGGAAAAAGGTGAAGTATATTTATTGCAAGGTACATTTAAATTTTCAAACCTGTAGGTAAACTTTAACTTCTCAATATTAATAACATTGCATTGGTAGGAAAACACACTTGCTCACCTTGTGTTTTTATATTTTCTTTAATTTTGGATATTGCAAACAACATAGGCATGGAAAGCCATAATAGCCCGTGATTTCTAATATTGGGTAAAGCACAAATATAAAATATACTTGAAGCTCAGCTCTAAGTAGATTATAAACATTTAATATAGAATGTTATCATAATATTCAGAGCACCAAATTGCAGACTTCTGTCACCCACTTTCAGGCATGCTTCTGAAGATCATAGTTAATTCTGCTGATTTATGGTAATGCTGTAGCACTATCATATGCAGCATCAGAAACCACTAACAAGCTTAGTATAAGCTTGGACTGAAATGGTTTGAGGTTTAAATTTCTGTAACGATTATAAACTAGAGGGAGTGAAATCCCACTTCAGCAAAAAAATAAAAGTGTCTTGTTACAATTCAATATTGCATCCTCTCTCTCTCCCCCTCTCATTCTAACCCCCCTTACTTTCTCTTCTCTGTTTAGCTTCTCTGAGGAGCCATATTTGAGAAAAGTAATTTTAAATTGTGACTGGCATTTTTAAATTTAAAAATAATCCTTTTTGTATGGTAATGCGCTTTATAATTAGGAGACACAATGCTAGCATTTATTAGAAGTAGAAAAAAAGCTCAGCTGAAAAGTATTAAAATCAACTAGATTTTTTTTGCCCATTTCATTTGAAATGATAGCTATTTATAAAACAAATCTGATGAGTTTGCCAACCCTTTCCATAAACATTTTACTAACATGTGTCATATTTGCCTGTCTCAGGAATACTATGGATTGCAATTACCATAAATTTGTTTCAAAACTCCCTTTGAGCACAGGGTTAATAGTAAGGTGTGCAAAGAGAAAAACAGAACTTTAAAGAATATAAATCACAATGCTGTTGCTCCAAAATCCAGCCAAAGGAGCTGCATTAATTTGGAGCTGTTGGGAATCTACCTTTGGTTGTTCTCTGCACAGCCAGGGCCCCTCTCTCCTGTGCCTTTGTTAGAGTTGTGCTCAGCAGCCATTTCTGCCAAAGGGCTGATGCTCTACAGCAAATACAGAACTTCAGGAACCTTGTAATTAGTTTAGACAGTATACTGCCATTTTCAAATTCCAGATTCCCCACTCCCATCAGCCAAGATTGCTTTTTCTGTCTCTAGCCATAGGAAAATGTAAAAATTGCCTAAGCTTTTTGAAAGGATTTGAAATGTTTATGTTGTGGACATCAAATTTGATAGCAAAAATCAAATAATGATTTCTGAGTATCAAATCTTAAAGAAGGATGGGTTTAAGTTATCTCAGTTTGGACAGGTAAAAAATATTACAAACCACCACTGCCATCCCTCCCATCCTCCAGTGCAGTCATTCATTAAAATTAAGGTCAAGTAAAACATTGCAAGGAAAATCAGCTACATTTCTCCTTTTCTTTTTTTTTTGGTGATGCCTGTACTGAACTGATTGTTCTACCTCGGTGCAACCTATTTGATTTTGTAGAGTTCTGTCAATTGTTTCTTATCTCCTAGAAAACAAATCATCAGGAAACAATAATGATAAATTCATTATATTGGGTCAAATTCAGGCGTAGCTGTTGAGGTCAATGGGAAATTAGTGAAGGCAAGGAAAAAATCATTATCAGTTCTTTGTAATTTATGGAAGCTGAGCCACATCTTGTTTCCACTAATCCTAATTGTACCTCCATATTGTCTTTTTCTTTCCAAATACTTAAAAAGAGATACCATGAGTTAAGCAAAACTCCTAAGCATTTGCACTATCACCTTTTTCCAAATAAATTGTAGAATTTTTCATTGGAATCCAACAGTAGCTGACTGTACAGCAATGAGTTTTGTCCTCATCATGGGGAAATTGGTGCAGGCACCAAACTCATGGGTTCAGAGTCCAGAAGAATCCTGGGCTCACACACAGCAGCACACCTCCTGTCTAAAGAAACACATGGAATCCACTGCCTGTCTGTTGAAGAGCTGAGAAAGGGAATCACACTTCTGGGACCTGAACCTGTGGCTCCAAGTTGTTCAGTTGGCACCTCCTGCCAAGGCTTCTAATGCATCCAATGGTCAAAGATTTTACTGCAAAAACAGATCTAATTGGTCTAATCTAATCACTCTAATTAGTCAGATCTAATGTTTCTTTTTCTCCATCAACCTAGCAGAGATGTGAGAAGGAAGCCACCAGGTTCTGTAAGATTTGGGAGGGCTCATCATCCGGTGCTGAAATACTGACTCCACATGCTACAGCTTTCTTTTCAGGATGTCACTCTCCCGCCTCCACACTCACCACCAAACAAACATAGAAATCTACTACTGTTCTCCCCATGCACTCCATTTTCTTCCAATCTGAGAGCCATTTGTGTGTATAATTGAAAATTAGCAGTGCAGCTGTTTGAAGAGAGTAATTTATCACAGCACATTGTTCGCTCCTGACACTTTAGACCTGGCTCTAACAAGGCAGTGGTTGCTGGGGGTTGAGCTGCAGAAAGTGATTCGGCTGTAATGCCGCGTTTCCCCTGCTTTGTTGCTAATTGTAGCCTCTTTTTCTCCATTGAATTGGGAGTTGAGTAAAAGAGCTTGTTTGCTCTGTGCAACGAGGCTGCCAGGGCCGCTTGGGCTATTATCACAAGATACTCTTGATCTTTTGAAAAGCAGGAAATAGAATTTTTCTCCAACAGGGAAAGTAATTTGCGATGCGTCCATTAGTTCTTCATTAAAGCAAGATTAAATTGCACGGCAAATCACATCTGTGTTTGGATGATTAAAGGGTGGCATTTTAGAGGCCAAAACTAATTACTAGCCAAAATGAATGGGAGTGAAAAAACAGTCATGTTTTTACATTAGATAGTGTGGCTTGTAATTAGATTCAAGCTAATTCCACTATTTCTTCTCATTTAATGAGATGAGCCTGTCCTCATCTTTTTCTAGGCCATGCTAACAGCCCCAAATGTATAATTTTGATAATACTGAGAGTTTACTTTATTGAAATTTCTTAGCTACCTGCCACAAGTGACTGTTCTGTCTAGTGGTGCTTCATTATACATCAACACCAGCTACTGTGCATGGCCCAAGCAGTATCTCAGGCCATCTCTGTACATTTATATACATGTACACTTACACAGCTATGAGTTTGTGTGTCTGTATATGCACACACATATAAATATAATGCCCATGGTATGTGCACATATTCTTGTTATATGATTACAGAAATGTTTGAGAGTATGGAAGAAAGGAAGGGAGCTCTTTCTGTATGCAGAAAGTACAAATCTCCACGTAAAATTCCTTTAATCATGGAGGTTGTGGAGGCAGTTTCTCTTTAGGCATGAGAAGAAGGAGGTAAATAGGGGCATCAAGTGGTGAGTGGTTGAAATAACACAGTTATTTCCTAAACTTAAAACAAAATGAGGTTTTGTTTGTTATTACAGAAATAACTCTCAGTAGATCATTGGAACTGATATCTAATTCTAGGTGGCCAAGTAATTCATTGACTTTAGGATATATTATGTTTCTAAGATCAACATTTCTTTTTCCTCATGAAGAGATGCTGCCACAATGAAATGTGGTGCTATTTCTTCTCTTTTTGAGTTCCTGTATTGAGAAGGAAGGTGTAAAGAGACACAAATTGGATGGATATGAGGCCCAGAGTACAGAAATTGTCCCTTGATTCTTCTCCTTGGGGATTCTCTAGAAAACTATTGGTTTTTGACAACAGTTTTTTAAACTGTTATATGGAATAGTTAGCTATTCCATATAATTTCACTGTAGTTACTTCCTGAGAGAGACCCAGACATGGCCAAGTGTATGTTCATAGACCTTAGGTAAACACAGTACTGGGGGTGTTGAGAGGTAGCTGGAGCAGGGCAAAGGGGGAGGAAAAGTTCAAAGACTAAAGATAGTAGGCCTGTTCTACAAAATCTTTTGGCTGTTGGTTTATTTTTGTGAGCTAATTATGGATATGTTACTATCTTTAGTGTAATTGTGTAATCAATCAATTGCAGGGACTTAAGTGCTCTCTTTTGAGCAAATATTTGATGAATAAGTGGAGTGTGTGTTTCCTTTTTTTTTCCCAGTTCTCAAACTGTTTTTTTTAGAGGTCACCAATGCCATTCTAAAGGGAATTTGCCTTTGTCTATCCTTACTATTCCCTGGACCTTTGCTGTTGACCACAGTCAGGAGACAGAACTACAGAAGAGACCTTTCATTCAGTCCAGGCTGGCAATTCTCATGTTCTTGGAACTTTCTGGTGGATAAGTCACTGCAGGATGCCCCAAATACACCATCATGGCAGACTGGTGAAAAGGCTATAAACTAATTTATAATGTAGAGCTGTACTTGATAAAGTTCTCACTTGAGCAAGAGTTTCCACTACCTTCAAACTTTTCATCCTTACTAATATATTAGGACATTTTTTCCTAATTTTCCTTTCCGTGTCTTACTGTCTCCTGTGAAACTTAGAATAGGTCAGTTGTGGTCCATTTGTTGTCTGTATTATTTTCACTGCATCACTGATTTATATTTACTATATCAAATTTCCATTAAAGATGATACTTCTAAATAAAAGCCATGAAACTGCCTCCTGGTACAATACTACAGAGGTCATTAAGCTCACTTCTGATTAATTTTTAGAGATTTGGGGTTTCTTCTAGAGAAACAATGATGTATTCCAGTTTCATCTGAATTTCCTACAAACATAATGCAAAACAAATTGTGGAAGTAATGCAGAAGTTCCAGCGAAGGAGAAGCTGAGCTTCAAATTGAAACTGCAAATTGAAAATGCAGTTACAGAGAAGTCATCCCCCTTGACCATGGAGTCCTTTCCTTCTTCTCACTGAGGAACCTTCCAACAACTTAGCCAAAGGGACTAGCTTCATTGTCTTTTGCCCATGACAGTTCATTTAAGAGATTACTTGTAGTTGCATCCCCAATCTGCTAGTTGATTTTGTCTTCTGAGATTTCCAACATGAATTTGGGTTATTGTCTTAATTTTTTTTCTTGTTTGTTTGTTTGATTTTAGTCTGATTAGAATTATATTTTAGTAACTCAGGTCTCCACTATGTATTATTTCTGTTTCCATGGAGATTGGTTTCATATCCTTGATTAATATACGAGACTTATAGCTTAGTTTTAAAGATCATTTAATATCAACCTAATAATCAGGAGTTGCATTTGGCAGAATTTTAAACAACATTTTAAAGTTATAGTACTATTTTGTTACATGCATAATATAATATGCACATTACATCTTCCTACTGTAATCCACATAGATTAATAACATAGATGATAAGCTTTGTATTTTGAGTATTTAATCTAAAATACTTTTCTCCATTCTTTATAAGTTTTAGGGACTCATGCCATTGTGCCTGAATTTGAATTCTCCTGATTATAGAGAACCTTGCTTGCTAAAACAATGAGAGAAATGTGTTCATTTATCATTGCTTGTACCCAGAAGAACTATGACTGACATT
The DNA here is from genome assembly GCA_003676055.1 of Chloebia gouldiae. Taxonomy (NCBI): domain Eukaryota; kingdom Metazoa; phylum Chordata; class Aves; order Passeriformes; family Passeridae; genus Chloebia; species Chloebia gouldiae. The sequence continues at coordinate 4,551,947 of QUSF01000026.1, forward strand.
CCTGCAGGTATTCTGGCAAGCTAAAATGTTTCTTACAGCTAATAGGAGGGACTAAGATTCATTTGAAGACAAAAGGGTTCTATTTTGCTCTAAAGACAACTTATATTTTCTAAATTGGGGATTGCAGATTTCAAAATTTTTCTAAGCCCTCTGCTGACCTTGAACACTTCCTGCAATAATGGAACCAAAGTCTGCAATAACAAGCCTTACATACTGCTTAAAAATAATTTATATATTCTATACTTTTGGCTTCCTAACATATTTGTTTAGAACAGTGTATGCAGCTGTGGTGGTTTAACCCCAACCAGCAGCTCAGCCCCACATGGGCACTCACTCACTCCCCTGCAGTGGGATGAGGGAGAGAATCAGAGGGTAAAGGTGAATAAACCCATGGGTTGAGATAAAGGCAATTTAAAAGGTAAAGCAAAAGCTGCATTCTAAAGCAAAGCACAATAAGAATTCCCATGAGTGCTCACCCATCCCCAGGAGAGCAGGGCTCCATCAGCTGTGACCCAGGGAGACAAATGCCATCACTCTGAACATTCCCTCTTCCTTCTCCTCCCCCAGCTTTATGTGATGACCATGATGCCACACAGGCTGGGATATCCCTTGGCTCAGTTGGGATCAGCTGTCCCAGCTTTGTCCCCTCCCAACCTCTTGTGCCTCCCCAGTCCCAGGCTGTTGGGATGGGGTAAGGAGCAGGAAGGGCCTTGGCTCTTTGCAAGCCCTGCCCAGCCAGAGCTAAAATACCCATTTATTACCAGCACTGTTTCCAGCACAAACCTCAAACACAGCCCCACACTAACCCTAAGTTTTGCTATTAATCACCCAAGTCTCTGCATGCAAATAATTGTCCTACTTCAGCCTACAGAGGCTGAAAAGCTAAAGAGAGGATAAAATACAAGAAATATTTTTTTATCCATAAACAGAGGATCTATAAAATCTTACAATTAAAGCATTAATAGTAAAAGGCCACGTTATTTTGCTTCTCCATATCTATAAAGGGCAATCATCCAAAGTCTCCAAAGAGAAACAGTTCTTCAGAAAGAATAACTGTTGAGATGTTAACACCACTACATATCACTATGTGTATACAGATATATTTATAGAAATCATTGTATATGAAGACTTTACAGTCTAAGGGAAGATAAATATATGCAAGATTAGTAGATCACTTGATTTATTCGAAAGTATATCAAATCACATAAAGTTACCACATTTCTGATGGGAGGAATAATATAATCATAGACTATACTGAGTGGGAAGGGAGATAGCCAACAGAGGAATTGGTTAACAGTGACTTCTTAATCTTCTTCATTATCAGAAGTATTTGTATGATTGTGTCTGTAGGATGGTGAGAAGTTTGGTCATAGCCCAAGAAATACTGTTGTGAAGAGGAAGTTGTAAGAATAGAGTTTTTATGGCCTGCAGCAGAAGGAAAGGATCTCTGGGCAAAGGCAACAGGAGTGGTAGGAAGAGGCAGAATAGATTGTGAGGGTGCAGCTTCAGCAAGACAGAGACAAAATTTAGCTGGAAGCAAATTAGTGACTCTCCAGCCAGTGTTTGCTACCACTGGTATTGCAAAAGAAATCTCAGAAATAAAGTTTTATTTGAGGCAGAATAATATATCTAAGTCCTGATCTTGGCATTTGGTGGAGATACTATAATTATAAAAACTTGATCAGATCTTCCAGTAAGAAATCCTGTACGATGACAGGTAATATTCAGGTCACACTTCTCCTTTGAAGTTTTAATGGCCACTACAATTTTATGTTAGTCACTCACTCATGTTTGAAGTAGGCGTGCAAAGCCTTGGCTGTCTCCATTTGTCTATAACTACTTTAGAAGCTTCTGAAGGCACTGAACTCATAAAACTGCAGGCTTCAAAGAGCTTATTCAAAGATTCCATTCTGCTGCTGCCATTTATCAAAGGGAGACTTTTAAAATATATAGCTCTTTATAATAAAATATTTTTTAAAATATCAACCTGACAATGGGGATGATTAAAACAAAATCTCCATTGGCTTCAGTGGCAGCAGAACTGAGTTCCATAGCTTTGAATATAATATTTATATTTCTACAAATAATTTTATACTCAAGTAAGTTCTTAATATAATGAAGCATGATTCATTTTCCCCTCTTTTTATTTCCCCTCGCCCCAATAATTTTTTGGAACTGTGCGTTTAACCTTGAACTTTAAATCAAATTTTAAAACCCCACAATACAGAAAAGTATTGTCTCTTCTAAAGAAAATAGAAACTCCCTCTTTCTAAGTAAAATTAATTCCATTTTCTGATGAAGACCTGAAGGGTCAGTAGAATGTTTATGTTAGATTATCATTTACTTAAAAAATAAATCCCACTATATTTTATTTTATCCTGTCATTTATCAATTCCATGATAGATCTTTCTGAGTTCTAGGACATGATTCTAGATAAATCACATGACATTGAGTTATTTTTTATCCCATTTAAACCAGAATAACAATACTTACCTATATGCCTTTCACAGAACATGGTCTCCTGTCCAATCCTGCTTCCCAAAACACAGGAGGAGACTTTCCAATGACTCTGTTAGATCAGCCATTTAACCCCACACCTTTTGTAAAGAATCATGGCCTGTGGGGAAAGTGGTAGTTGATGTCTATGGAATGGGTATGATAGCAGCTAAAAATTATTTTAGAAGTGAATCTTTAGGGTTATAAAGTGCTGCTACTCCTTCCTTAGTCCAGCTCAGTTGCTTGTTTTGTTTGCTCCAAGAGGACATCATAACATCACATCTGTTGCCATGGGAATGGTTGTGAGTTTGCAAATTCAGCTTCGTGTCTTCATGAAATCAGGCAGAACAAAAGAAATGGGCAATAGGGGGAAAGCTGTTGTTTAAGAACAAGGGCAATTTGATTCTAAATTCAGGCCTAAGCTCTCTGTCTTTACTGGGGTAACTCCCCATCAAGCACCTTTTGAAGTTACTCCTTTTCTGTTGGTTCTTACAAGGTTTCCCTGGTTGCTTTGGGAAGGGAATTCCATATCCAGTCTGCTTGAGCACTGCCTGGTGGAGTGGCCTGATTTGAATCTCTGGACTCAGTGCAAATAAACAAAGATCAAATGATGATAATGATAATGTAAACACAGGTAATAGCACTTCACTTTTTCTAGTCTGGAGTAATTCCCCCAGCATTCCAATTACAAATTACCTTATTCCAAAATAATTTCTCTGGTTTGGATAACAATCTTTTTCTAAAATAAAGTTATTACTATTTTAGACTAAAATTCCCTATGACAGAAAATATACTGGAATACCTAAAAGACAAGTATCTGGTAGATGCCTTGTTTACACAGAACTTCAGAATCTGGACTTTTTAAACAAGTGTGTCAAGCTTTTTTTTTTTTTTTTTTTTTTTTTAGTTTTGCAGTAGCATTGTTACTTTATCTAATTAAACAGAGGAAGAAGTTTGAGGGTTGCACTACATCTACCAATCATTGTTTCCAAAATGTTATTTTGAATTCCTAGCTATTCCTGGAATACACAGTCCTGCTTGGAAAACCATGGCTCTGTTAATGGCCTGCTTTAGAAGTAACACAATTGCCAATCAATAAAAATTGGCATAGAGGATATTTGGGAAATACAATTCGTGGTCTCCATAGTGCAGTTCTGAAATATCAGGGTAAATTATGGCCTTTCTTGGAGTGTTGCACAAATTTCTGTTTCATCTTTGCAGAACCATTTAAGAAGGTCAAAATAATAATATAGTCCTGCACCTAATGTTTTTGACTGGACTTGTGCATCAGTTAAAGAGTTTACCTCTCTCTGGAGATGGATTTGATTGATTTTTTTTTTTCCTAGATGGACAAAACTAAATTTCCTATCTTACAGTCTTGCTTTGTCAAAATAATTTTGACAAACTACTGGAACTGTAGGCCTTTTTCCTACACACACAGTGAGACCTTTTAAAGTAAAATATGAGATATTTATTTGAAAATCCAAAGTTTTGAATTCTGTAATAAGCTATGAAAGGCCCTTTCTGGGGGACTGACAAAACTGGGAATGCTCAATGCCCTCCCCTACTTCCCCCTCTCCACATTTTAAACCAAAGATGTGCAACTTTGGTAACCTCTGGGGTACAAGCTCTGGTTACTTTGATGAAAAATCTGAGGTGGAATTTATAATCTATTTCTTACAGAATTTGATGAGAAAGGGGCTTGTTTTTAAAGTGGGACTTACCCAGATTTCCTCAGATGTCTTTGGACATTCCATGCAGTTGCAGTGTGCTGCTGGAGATGTGGATGTGCAGACTTTCATGTTCTCCAAGTTCCTGAAATCCTGTCTGAAGATCAGCCAGGAGAGCACAGGGGCTGATTCCTTCTCTGGAGGCTGCTGCCATTTAGACCTTTACAGAGTCAGAGAAAGAACAAGATTGTGATTTTTATGTTCATTTCCACCCATTGCAGCCAACAATGTTTTCTTCAACCATCAGTCATAGGATAAAGTACTGAAATTATCCCAGGGGTGGGAGGTGGCACCTTTTTTGTCTGCTCTACAGTGGTTTTAAAGGGAAATGTATTTCAAGGTACCATCAACATTTTTACTTGGGAAAAGTATTTTTTCTCTATAATAAATTGTTGAATAAGAGCATTGAATCTTATGGTTTGAACCTGACTAATGAATTTGTGTAATGTGACATTGATCAGGCCAAATATTTATGGTAGACAGAATAAAGAGGCCAAAGCAATTGTTGCAGTAAATTGACCAAATATTTTGAGAGCTACTGAAAAATTCTTCTGTACAAAAGATGGTGTTAGCAAACAGGTACAGACTTGAACTTAGAAATGTACACCTTGGCACAACTGCAGAAAATAAAAAGGTAAAAAGAACAATAAATAGGTTTTCAAAAATATGGAGCAACTCGATGAAATATTTTGTTGTCACACTCCATGTTGTCACACTCCATAGCTTTGATCTGTGGACAATTACAAATCCTATTGTAGCCTCTGGGTCTGCCAGCTCAATATCTGAGCTTCATATATTCCCTGTTTAGTTTTCTTTCTCATTTGATTCTGCTTAAATCTGTAAATACTATGAATTTATGCCTAGGATGTTCTTTGAGAAATGGTGGAGCTGATTGGATGTATTATTTAAAAGTTTCCATGTTACAACCTAAAAGACAAACGACACCAACCTGAGAATAAAATCCTGCCCCATTTGGCTCCCTGTTATCTGCAGTAGCTTTCCTGGGGTGAGCTATTTCGAGGATGTACAGAACAGGTGTGACTTTCATGTTGCTATTAAGGTGAGGCCATTGTGCCAAGAGCTGTGATGAGTTTTCATATATTTTGAAAAGACAAAACCAGGACATTGGTTTGCTTCACATGTGGGTGAAAGAAGGCAAGGGGCACAGTTAGAGGAGCTAGGAACCAAGAACAGCCAGCCAGAGAAAGTTCAGTGATCAAAGTCCAAGAAAAGGATTTTTTTTTCCATGAAATTTGCCATTAGAGATATTGAGGAGGCCTATGTATTAAATTCCTGAGTTTTGAGGCACCGTAATAGAGCTGTCAAACAAAGATATAGAAAGTGCCACTGTTTCCACGAGACATGACAAGCTAAGGATTCCCAACAAAGTAAGGCCACCTGAAGAGGGATAATGAAAGTGATTACATCAGCAAAGAGGAAGGAACAATCCAGGTAAAGAGTTGGTGGATGTTTGATCTTGGAGGGTTGCTGTTACCTCCAGTGCAGTCATCCAAAGCTGTCTAAAAATTAAATAGGCTAAAAGAACAAGAATGCCTAGGATTTCTTCTAGGAATTTCTGTAGTTACCTACTAGGCATCAAAGGAGACTTCTTTTGAACCTTCAAATATACAAGGAGGTCACATGCATTAGTGACTGCAGATTTGGTAACCTATTATTCATTATTTTCTTTTACTGATTGTTTTACAGTCCCCAAGGCTTGTGTGTTGCTTTCTGTGCCACAAAAAAAAACCCAAAAAGAAATCTGTAAAATCTTGAGGTTTTTTATAGGAGCAACAGCAGCTGTCTCTCCTTGTTAATGACAACAGCAGCCTATTTTTTTGCCTATTAATTATAATTAGGGCATCTCACATGAATGTTAAGTCAAATTTTTATAATGAATGATGTCTTGTAACTGGAAAAAAAAAAGACAGATTGACCTAAAATAATTTCTTTTTTAAAGATGACCTTTAAAAACGTAAAGTTGCAACAAATTAATTACTTGGCTTAACCACTTTGCTAGTTTTTTTTAAAAGAAAACATGATAACACGGGTTATGCTGGCATCCAGGACAAAGAGACAAGCCAAAGCAATGATAAAATTGTGGAAAAGTAGGGTATCACCCACAAATATAAATAGCCCTAATTAAACAGATGCAGTTAGAAAAACAATCTACTTGTTTTATAACTCTAGGTGGCAGCAGTGGAACAAAATAGAGAAAAGTGTATGATTATGATTATACTTGCTCCCTGTTAATACAAAATCCATTAATTAAATACTCCTGATGCTATTGCATGACACAGTGTTATTTTTACACTCTAGATGGCAGCAGCACCACAAAATACAGAAAAATAAGATTAATTGTATTCATGCTGTGTCTGAGAATGCAACTCCTTCAAGTTTTTGGAGGTTAAAGTTGGAAAGGTTGAAATGTAGATTTCCTGTAGGCATTTCTTACCACAAAAGAAGAAAAAAAGCCCTAACAGTAATTGTTAAATGTCATGTACAATTACAGGTAAATCACTTCTGAAGCCATGCAAGGTTTTGCCATTCTGGCTTTTCCTAATGGAGAACAGATGTGCAGAAAACATAAATGACAGCACCTCTGCAGGTGTGTGTAGTGCAGTGAGACTAAAGAGATCTGTGCATGTACACCCCTGTCATGCTTTTGTGAATTAGGAGAGTTACAGCTTTTGCCAGAGAAGGCAGTAACAGCAACCATAGCATGTATTCAGTCTTTCAAGTGTAGGTTTTTGCACACATCAGTTGACAAGGACTTCATGTGCATAAGGCTGGGTCAAAAGATTTTGAGGTGAAAAGAAGGCATTTGCTTTAGAACATACAGAGTTTTGGTAAAACCCATTTTGAGTATTGCTTGACTGGAAAGCATCGGAGGTGCCAGCTCAGCAGAAGGCTGAGCTGGGGCCAGCAGCAGGAGGGCCTGGAGATGAAAGCACATAACCTCATCTCTCCTGCTTTTTTCTCTCCCGATGGAAAGAAGGTCTCAACTGGATGAAAAGTTCCAGCAGTCCAGTAATACCTTATTGTTCAAACCATTACCTGCCAGGGGAGGTTACACAGCATTCTGCAGAGCATTATTTAACTACCTGAGTCTGTTTTTCAGGCTGCTGTGGGTACTTCCCTGTGTCATTATGCTGAGCTGTGGCCAGAAGAGCAGGTATCCAGCAGAGACTGTGACCAGCAATATAAGGGCACCACCAGGTCTAAACATGGGATATTAAGGGAAATTCAGTGTATGAAGAGATTCTTTTGGGGAACTCACTTTGTCCAGCTGGCTGCTGTATTATCCTCGCACTCAGAGGCTTCTGGGAGGTGGAGAAGGTTATCTCCTGTCCAGTTTTCTTGTGTTAGGAGCACATTTTGTGAGGAACAGATTGTTGCCCAGTGCCATGGCAGGGTCACACTATGGGGGTGGTTTCTTTGCCATATTTGGGGAATGTGCCTCATTCAAAGGTACAAATCTGTGTTGAGATGTCTTACTGGGATCTGTTAGTGTGATCCAAGAGTAGGACCATGAGAGAGACCCAAACACTAACTGGGACCCATTGGGTTTTTCCTTTGTTCTTTTACCATTTAACATTCATTCAAAATTGAAAGGTTCTTGTTCTGTGATGCTTAATTTAAGAACGAATTTTGAATTAAATGATTATTTTGTTTTAAAAATTGTTATATCTGTCTAGGAATAAAAGATGAAAGTGGGAAACTAAAACTGGGCTGGTATCACCAGTATTAAGCTAAAGCAAAAGTTAAGGCAGTCCACTTCCTGAGTGAATACAAACCTGAAGAATTTTTTAATCTAGATATATTTATAATCCATTGGTAAATCAGATCTGAATTAAATTATCAGATCATTAGTTCCAAAGACTGACTATAAATTTTAAATAGTTTTTTATTAATTCTTTGATTATAAATCCTAAAGAATTTCATATTGTGAATCTGTAACTCAGAAGTTACATTAATATTTTGATAGGGAAATGAAAAAAACCTTTAGTTCATGAACAAAATTCTGAGAAAGAGATTGAGTTCTCTTTTCAGTTCCTCTGCAGTGGCTAACACCTTCATTTTCTCAAAAGTAAGCCTTTCCAACTATTGTTTCATGCTACTTAAGACTATTGCAAAGTTTTTTGGCACTTTTCCCAGCTGAACTCCAGTAGCTTTTAATAAACAGGCCTGACTGCATTTTCAAATCCTAAAATTATATTAAAAGTATTTTGGATGTCCCTCTCCAAGGAAAGCAAGGATAAAAGCAAGTAAAGGAAAAATCAGATACTGAAGACCGCAAAAAATTTTCAACTCTCTCCTCTGTTCCTGTAGTCTCTTGGAAGAAGAAGTGAAGCAGTCACAGAGCCAAGTGGTGGTGCTGGTGCTGTGCCCCTCACTCGAGGCTTTCTGCTCAGAAAAGCCCAGAAAGGAGCCCATGCACTGGGGTGCTCAGGCTGCTCTGGAGCTCTGTCAGGAGATGTGCTGAGGTTTCTATTTTCTGGTGCCACCTGCACTGTGAGGCGTGTGACAAGCTCCCTGTCTTTGGCAGCCCTGCATAACGTCATGGTCGCAAGCCAGTGATGTGTTTGAGACCTGAATTTTCTGAGGATTAGGCAGAGCTTAGCCCCTGTCCTGTAGGGACAGCCTCCTGCTGGGAGGCTGTTCCAGGAGACAGCGATTCCATGGAAACTGTAGTTATTTCTGTTAAAGTGAGAGTCCTGATGAACTTAACACTGTGGCATTAATTTGGCCAGATGTGTATTTGCACATCTGCTCTAGCCAGATTCCCAGACAAAGCTGTTCCACGGGTGGGATGAGAAGGCACAGTGAAAGTAAGGGGTGTATCTTTCACCTGGGCTAAAGCTCTCTGTTCCATCTCTGCTTTGAATAGCTTCCTTCAAGGCTTGGACAACTCTTGACAGCAGAGATTCCATTAGATGGTGCCAGCTAATTTTTTGGTGGGAGGGTAAAGACAGCTGCTGCCTTCTCCTTAGTATTATTGATACATGCAGTAATAGTAGCACTATTATCTTCTGCCCACCGTTAATTTGTCAGGTGAATAGCAGCTACATACTGCAGGAGACCAATCTGCAGGGTCCACTGTTTTATTTCCTCATTATTGCAATGACTTTGAATATTTCTTTAGAAGGAAGTTCCTGTGCCTGAGGCCATAATGCACATACCTGCTGTCTGACCCACTGTTCAGTTGCACAGAGAAAGGACTGAAGACATGTTCTAGAAACAATACTTTGGAGTAATGCAGGAGGAGGAATGACACAAGAAGGCTATAGAATGTGTTTTCTCTGGAGAGGAAAATGCATTAAGACACAAACATTTGCTGCATGTGCACGAGTGCCTGTCTCACTGACACAAAGCCACTTCACTGAAGTGCTCGCTCAGCCTGGGAGGCACCAGCGTCAGCCACAGACCTAAACTACTTCTTTGTGAGCTCCTAAAATGGTCAGGCATGGAGGTGTCTTAATTTACTGAAATGAGACAACAGCTGAAGATGCTGAAAAGCACTGGCTGAGATTGGCACAGAACCCTTACAGCAGAACCTGGTTTATTTGAAATGTTCTCCACCATTTAAGTTATTTTTTCCTATTCTTTGTAGATCATCTTGTGGTTGCTAGCACACAGTCCCTCCTCCAGTGCATAGTATCACACTGTAGGCTACACCATAAATCCTAAAGAAAGTGATTCACCAGCTCTTTGGACTGCCTCTGGCAGACTTTCTCTAAAATTAATGCCTTGGAAATATCACTAAGAGCAGAGAAATTCTCCAGCTAATATTTGAATAAAAAAAAAGAGATCTTTGCTTAATAGCATGTGAAGGTTATGTAGTGAGGAGCGCTTTTCTGCAGGTAATATAAACTGATCTTTAATATAAATGATCATGGCAAGATCTTTCATTAGAAGTCCATGAAATAAAAATAACTCAGATAAAATTATATGAGGAAGACAAAGTACCATTTGGGTGAAAGCACTGTGCTGAAACAAATAATCTGTCCTATTGATCAGCATAATGTTTCTGACAGAACCGTTCTGCTCATTTGAAATCCCTTTCACCTGCTTTTTGCTGTTGTGGGCTAATGCAGATGTGGGCTGTGCAGCCTCAGGAGCTGTGACATGGATGTGCTTTACAAAGCCCTGTCACACATGCCCCCTCCTCCTGTCCAGCTGCAGGCTGTCCCCTCTTCCAGCAAGCAGCTCCAATTCTCTTTCACACAGTGCTCAAACCTCATCTGGCACCTCTCTCCTGCCCTCTCTACCCTGCCTGAGCAGCCTCCAACCTCTTCACCTTCCACTGCAGCAGCTCCTTGCTCATCTCCTCAACAGTTCCCCATCACCTCCTTGTGTGAGCAGCCAGACTCTCCCTGTGGCTGACCAGGCAGCTCCATTTCCCCTAAAGGCCCTGCTGCAGACCTCATTTTCTATATCCACAGGCAGCTGCAAAGGGTGTGGGCAGGGAAGGTGAATGGCAGGAGCTATGGTGGGAATACCTTATGGACTGATACCATAAGAGCTGTGCTAGACTGCAGTGGACTGTTTTCACATATGGAGAAGGAAGCTGGCCTTCTCCAGCTACAGGTCAGATGTAACCTGGCTGAGATGATGATCTTCTTCAGTCCATGTAAGCATCAAAAATTTCATGCTTTGAACTGAAGAGCTCAAACCTAGGAGAAGAAAAAATCTCTCAGCATTTCATACTGAAATCAACTGTTATCTTTGAACACGCTGCACCAATAACACTCAGCTGAACACGCAGATTCTTAGTTTGATTTTGCTGATAACTAAAAATAAACAATTCAACCTAAGTCTTAATATTGCCATGTGTCTGTCTGGCACATGCAAGACTTCCCTCCAGTACTTTCTCTCTCTTAATGCTGCAAAAATCAGTAATACCAATGACTGATTCAGCAGCAAATAGCTTGAACTTCGGAAGAGTGACTTGGCATCTGAGCCCAGCACAGCTTCAAAAGGACAGTATTCCCTTGGAGCTTACCAAGTCTTCTCTCAAAGGTTACATGTCACAATGTCAACAGAGCCTTCAGAAAATGGAGAGTACCAAAATAGGATTAATTTTCTGGTTTATGATATTTCTACTCTGATAAGGGGATAGGTGGAAGTCGTTTTTTCATTAAAAGTTAACCCTTTATGTTCAGTCTTATCTGCGGCCTTTGAATTGGATTTTACTTCAGCTAATTTTTCCAGACTCACCTGAGTGAGAGACCATTTTTTTTTCCACTTTTTTGTCTTGTCAACAGAATTATATACTACATTTAATGTATACAATACATGTATACAAATGAATCGAATGAAGCTAGGTAGATGATATAAGCTGAAATTTGAAACAGAGAAGTCTTGACTAACTGGAAGTAAATGCATAAAATATGTATGCACATGATGGAACACCGGAAACACAAGTTCTAACTACAGTTTCAGCTCCAAGCTTATGGTGTCAGGTCTTGGTTGCAGGTTTTCCAAGCCCAGTGGCACAAAAAAATATGTCCTTTGCTTTTAAACAGATTGAATTTTGTGCAGAATCATTAACAGAAAGTGGCAATACATTTACTCTATACAGAAGAATATGGAGAAAATCAAGTATGAAGTGTAATCTCATTATCAAAGAGAAGACAAAGCTTTGATGTCAACAGGAGTCCTTCTGTAGACTTTGATATAGAATTAATTTCATTAATCTTCATTATTTTGCCCCAGTCTTAATATCTTTATTGCACCATGAAATGGTGTTTTCCTAAGAGAGAGCAAACAGTTTGGGGATTTTCTCTTATATTCAATTTTGTTTTTGTTTCAGTGGGAGTATTGGTTGTTGGTTGAGTTGCTGACAAAGAAGTCCTGAGGGACAGGGGAGGATGTATGTGTCTTGGAATGTAGATGTAGATGGCATATTGGCCTTATGATGGATGCACAAAATTGAGGAGTGATAATTCACCCAAAATCCCCACTTGTAGTATTTTGATGTAATATGACAATATAATTTTGTGTATTAATAAGAGATTATAATATTTATATTTATGGGTTAGTATTTAGCCAGATGAGATTAGCTTATGTAAATTCTACTACCTGTGTTTGAATCTGATAGTGGCTGTAACTTAATGGTGCTCCAAAAAGCACATTGTAGCTTCAGACTTAGGTGGGATTGTGTGTTAGGGTACTCTCTCAATATTTATTTGTTTCCTCCCTATTCTCTCTTCAGGATTTTTATAAAAATTTCTTTCCTCCAAGAACTCTAATCTTCTAATTCGGTGATATTAATTTCATTTAGTTGTGTGCCCCTTTATGCAGTCTTGATTTAAAGTGTCATTTTTTTCTGCCTCACAGAACAGGGATGAGTGAACAAGAACCAAAACTTTTCTGAAAACAGCGAGAAAGGCTTTATTACATAAAGCTTAAACAGAAAAGCAAGAGTGACAGGATTTCCATACAACTGAAAGATTATCTTCTTTAAATGTGTAACTCATACTTGCTCTTTATGGGCAGATTGTTAGGCTGTATGTTCAGCTCTCTCAAGAGGCATTTAGAACTTCAAATGCAATAATAAATTAATTTGCAAGATAGAGACAATAATAAGAGATTCGATTTCAAACCAGAGACGTGAAACTTTTGTGGAATTCTCAAACATTAAAAAAGCATAAATGACAGCTTTATTTACTTGTGTAAATGAGCCCACCAAGGAGGCAAACCACAGCATTAGGAAGAGCAGAGATGTGACTTCCATCCGTGTTACTGCCAGCTTTCCTGCACGTCCCTTGGCGACCCCAGTCCCCTGAGAGCCGCCGGGACACAGCGAGGGCAGACGAGAGCCCTGGTGGGAGCAGGCCTCGCTCCTCCTGAGGTAACCCAGGCCACTCCTGGCAACCAGGAGCTGCCAGCTGACACCCTCATCTCAGAAAGGAAACCATTCGTTTACTCGGAGGCCAACACAAAGCTACCAGATGGGAACAGTTTTCTGTCACTGTCTATCAAGGCTGGAGCACAGCTCTCCAGCCTTCTGTGCCATCAATTCTATGCTGAGAGCACAGCAGTCTCAAAAAACACTGAAGAGCCATTTACTTGTGAAGTATAAGAAACATCTGTCAGGGGCTAAAAGTCTTAAAGAAATGCTTAACCGTACATTGAGTTGGCAGAATCTTAGGCTCAGACTACAGGGAAAAACATTAGCAGTGAAAGTCCACAAGATTTATCCTAATTTATCAGATTACTTCCTCAGAAAGTCTCCTTTTGAACTGCTCTTCAACAGAAGAACAAATGTGTAGACTTCAATGCTTAATAAAGCTAAAAGCTTCTCCCTGGGGTAATTGAAATTTTTCTATCAAAGGGTAGATAGACCTGGTTGCAGCTGCAACAAAGAAGAAACATATAAAGCCAAGTGGAAAGCAGTTAGACAGCATTGGTGGTGTAGGACCATTGAACATGGTCTTGCTAATTGGAATCTATAGCACAGGACATTCAACTACATGCTGGGCAAATGACCCTGAAAGTTTCAAGTCTATCTAGTATAAAAAAAAAAAAAAAAAGTTCAGATGTAAAAATAATCATAGGAATGATGGATTCTGTATCCTTGAATGGGCATAACCAACCAGAGATCTGGGTAACTGGCAAATTTCTTTTTTAAATAAGGCCCTTTGAGTCCCATATATGCATCTACTTTCACAAGCATTTCAAAACCCGTCTTCTAATAATTTCACACAGAGCTTTCAGAGAAGCAATGTTCAAAAGAATGAAAGTAATGAAACACAGCAAAGTTTTACATTTTTATTTCTGTACTTTAGGAAAATTCCTATTGAAGACAGAAGGCAGTTCAAATTGGAATTGCTTTACTGCCAACAAAAATGTGTGACTCTTGATCTAATGAAAAATTAGAGAGATTGAAAAGCAGAAGTAGACTTAGGAAAGATTTCAGTTACAGCAGGATGCAGCCCTTATTGCATTTGTAGTTCAAACTGTGATCTCTAAGGAGATCTAAATTGCTCTGGAGTGTGGAATTTAGGGTATTTGAGACTTTATTTTCTCAGAGGAACAAGTATGGGTAGCCAAGACATCAAGTTTTATTGTCACACAATTAGAAAACATATGTCACTTTAATTTAAAATAAAATGTCATTTAATGATGAAAATATTGAATTTTTAAGACCCTTGTCATGTAAATTAAAAGTTGCTCAAAATGGTTTCAGGAAGTGGATATTTTTAACTTTTTTTGAAGCTTCCATTCCAGTAAACTGATTTGAATAAGCATGCTTTTATTTTATGCTGGAAGAACTATTGTATTTGTGATTATTATCAGTATGTAACAACTTCTAAATAGTTGTTGTCACATGCTCTGTATCTTTGTGAGCACCAAAGTATTTCTGGGAAGTGAAACAGCTTCAACATCAAAATCTGGAATTACACTTCACACTAACACACAAGGATGTCAAACACTGTGTCCATTCTTCAGTGCCCCTCAGAGGTGAAAGACACAACTGAGAGGTGGAGAATCTTACCCTGGGTGCAACACCACATACAGGGCTGCACCTCTTCCCATACAAATACCATTTCATTCCAGCTTATTCCAGAGTCATGATGGGATGTGGCACTGACTGAGATCTACAGACACAGGCATACAGTTCAGAGAGTGAAAGAACTGCAAGCCAGTTCCTGCCCCAGGACTGCAAAAAGTAGATTTTAACTTGGATGTTCAAAATACCAGTTACCATTATGTTGGATATGAATAAATCTTATGGGTCTCTATTGTTGACGTTTGCAACCATCTCTTCTACCATTTCTTTTTAGTGAGAAAAAGCATGGGACTAGCACAAGTGACCATGTATTTTCATGCATTCCCCAGAACTGTTCTTTTTTGATTTCCCTCATCTATCACTCATCTAGACTCCTCTCTTACCTCATCTTTTTCATTCATCAAATCCTTTTTCATGAAAGCCTGAATTTGGAACTTTTCTTCCACTGTCATTTGAACTTTCTTCTATTGTTCTTTTCCCTCTATTCTTGATTTTTAAATCATTTTTCTCCTTTTTGTTTCTTTTCACACATACTTCATCCATTTGCACTAATCCCCCTCAGCCCCTCCATTTTACAGATCTAATGTAGTTGCAATAAGCCACTGTCTAAAGCAGCATTTAAATGTTGAACAGAGGAATTCCCTTCCAAAATCCAGCAGGAAAGCCCAGGGCTGGACACATCACTCCACTGAGACAGAACAAAACAAGCAGGCACATGCAGCTGTGCTAAGAGCAGGTCAAAGCAACCTCAGCTCTTCAGGCTCAGCTGACGAGCCTATGGCAACAAATCACTGGTGAAATCACATGCTGCAGTGTCTAATATGCCACACAGCCAACAGCATTTGGCATCAGGGGATCAAACAACTGAAAAAAAGGATGTGGAAGCATGCCAGAGGCATGACATCCTGAGCACTCATGCAATAATTTTACTGATTAGATCAAAAGAATGGTCAGTTTTGCTGTATTTATCAGAACTGTCTATTTTATCACCAAAGAAGCTTAACGAGTTCCCTTTTTCATCTCATCAGACAGGCAGTCTGGGAAAACACTGTGCTATTAATAGAATGGCATTTTTAGAAAGATGGAAAAAAGAAAAGGCAAGAGTCCAGATTTTATCCCACCCTCTTCAATGGCATCTGTGATACAACTGCAACACACGTGCCAGAGGAAGGTCACCTCAGTTGAAAGAGCATTTACAGAAGCCACAGGAAACATTTGAACTTCTTGATAACTCCCTTCACTGAGCTAATTTCTGTTCCATACTGCCTCACCCTATCTACCAGCACAGATGTGTTTGAGGGAATCTAGATTTGTATGATGCAAGTTACCAGCTACTTCTTGCAATCACCAAAATGTACATATTTAACCCCTTACTCTGAGTATTTAATTTCTTAAATCAGTGCTTATAACTAAAGTAATAGAAAAGGTTCCTGTGTTTTTTGAGGGAGCTGAATGCAATCCATACTGGGAGAACAACTGATGCTGAGATCCTGACACTGACATATCAGCATTCTAGTACTTTGTCTGTAAAATGCCTATTGTTCCTGGGGGACCCAGGCTCTGTATTTATCAAAGTTTCTTTACATGTGCACATGATGACAAACATACAACAAATACATACATATGTAATTTACATGTATATGTATGATATATATCTGTTGCTCTACAGATGGGACTTTTCAGAGAAACCAGAAAATATATGTACACAGAATGCTTTACATTATTGTTGTGCCAGCAAATCTGAAGAAAACTTTCTTGTCAACTCCTTGCTTCCCAGAAGAGCACAGAGTAAGCCAATTATTAAGTCATTCTTATATCCTTTCCATTTAGATACTAAATAAAACAGCTGTCTAAGTACTTTGCTGTATCAGAGCCTTCAAAAATTAGAGTGTGTCAAGACAGAAACCTGCTTTCAAAACTCTCAACAGCAGAGTGTCTTGAGATAAGAACTGATCTCCTTTTGAAATGAATAATTTTGTGATTTAGATTATATCAGGTAATCCTTCAGGAAAATATATGTTTTTCAGTTTGTTTGCTGAGTTTCACACAGATGCATTGCTAACTTCCTACTTCTAGTTCTCTCCTCTCTCTTCCAAACTGCATTTCTTCATTGAGATTGATGTGCATCCCTTTGCTACTTCAGGTACACCCTTGTTTAAGTGCTAATGTTTCATGTTTTCATGCCCTGCAGCACTAAATTTCTGTACCTCAGATCATGTATTTATGGAAGCAACATGCCCACTCTCCACCCTGTCTCACAAATTTCATTGCCTCTTCTTTAGAGCAGGTCCTGAATTTAAGAAATGAAATAAAAATACAGAGAACCTGCACACTTTGCAGGTTTTCACATAAAACTACATTACCTGAAACCCTGCTCTGGGTCCAGTCCCACACTAGAAATGCAAATATCTCTTTACATGACACTGACACTAAAAGTTGACCCAGGTGTCAAGTCAAAAAAAAAGGTAGTCTGGACTTGCTTGAGAACCAAACAAGGACCAAAAGTGGATCAGTTATAAAGAAAAACATTACTTTCCTCTTCAGGTTTCCACTGAAGACAGAAGTTATTTGGGTTTTTGTGGGTGGCAAGAGTGATTGAAAGGATATAACTCCTAACACTTGTAGACAAGAACTTCTGTGCTTGGACACCTGGAGTTAATTCTGTGGCAGGTTTTCCCACACCATCACATCACCACAACTGCAGAGGAGTACCAAGGTCCCTCTGGAGCTCACTGCATTTACTTCCTGGCTTGGAACAAAATCAGGCACAAGGTTAGTTTGGACCAGCTGCATCTCCACCAGCACTCAGAAGAGGAAGATGCAAAGTAAAAATGAAAATTAGCAAGCCAAGCAACCCTATGAAAAGTTGGATTTTGCGTGGATGAGCTCCCATTCATTGCACAGTCCATTAAACAGCAGTGCTCTCATTGGAGTTCATTAAAATTTCAGTGAAATGATTCTGCATTTTCTTTGCACGGTGCCAGGATGAATACTGAGTTTACAGCAGGCATTGTCTAGTGCTTCTTGTTGCTTTTAGACATCAAGCTTTTCACTTTATTTTCCTTACTTTGCAGCACTCTGTGCTGCTACTGACAAAAATGGGAAGACCAGTAAAGCAATGGTAAGGCAGAAATTCACCAGTGTGAAAAAATAAGGTTCATATGTTGTTATTCATCATGAAATTACTTTCACATAGTAGTCTGTTGCCTGGATGTATATATTTTTCTTTTTCTGACTATGCACATTATCTTCTGGACTTTGAACAAATTAAACCTGAATGATATTGTTCGTCATTACTTCAGCATAAAAACACACTGTAATCAAAACCATTTTTAATATTGTTTCTTGATGCCTTCCTTGTATAATTTAATAAGCTCAGTGACTTTTTCTTTTTTAGACTGCAGTAACAGGAAGTAGAATACAATAGCAAATACCTACTGCATTCTATGGATTCTTAACACTTTTATCCTTCTAAATATAGATTTTTAACCCTAAACCTGCAAATCATTTAAAATTAATTTTGTCTAGACAAATGTAATAAATGTGAGTGCTATCAGCTATAATACACACAAAAAAAAAAAATTGGGTGCAGAGATTTTTCCCTTTAAAGGAAAATGATTGCAAAAGTTCATTTACAATAATAGGAACACCTATGATTTATTCTTTCTCCAATTTCCATACCAGACAGGGAGCTTAAAACTGAACTGCACAAAAATGTTTTTACATACATTCACTTAGCAACACCTTTTGTGGGTCCTATTTTAGAAGTGGTGTCTGCTTACAGCACTTGCAGATGTGGATGGACACGGATGGGGGGTTCAGCAAACCTCCAGACAAAAATTCATTCACTGGAAAAGGTCAGGAATGCAGTTGTGAAAGGCTAATGGAAATGGTAGAGACCCTTCTCCAGCTCGATATTCAAATAGGGCAAAAATCACAGTGAAGTATAAAACAAAACAAATCAAATCAAAACACAAGCTTTTGTAAAGGAGTTTTCTACAGCTACAGCTTTTATCAAGCCCAACAGGATGATCTGTACCGAGGCCATATGTTTTAATACCAGTGTTCTATCAGATCCTCTGTTCTACTTGCACAGGTTTACTGGAAGTAATTTTACAAGTTTCACAGACTTCTTTCTGCCACCCAAGTACAATTTGTAGAACAAAGATACACATAAATAAGCAAACTTGGGAGCAGGTAACAAAGTAACTCCTCCAAGAGTTTTGCTGAGTTGGTTTTGTCATTTGGCAAGACATAAAGCAAATATAATCTTATATCTTTCAAATGTCTACCTGTGTTGTTTGTCTCCACTAAGAATTAATGATGCATAATAATTTACAGAGCATGTCCCCTGTTTCCTAAGCTTCTGTTAAGGTTGGAAGTCTGTGGATGGATGCCTCTCATAGTCATCAGCCTACTGCCAAAATTCCTGAATGAGCAGTGGAACCAAAAATGTTTTTACCCACATAAAGGTGAAGCTAGATTAATTTTTTATCATTATTTTGATTTTTATGGCATGAGTTGCTAACTGTCAGCACTTCCCTTCACTGAGTGGAATGTAAGACCCAGGTTGTTACATTGTAAGTGAGAGCACAAGTCAGAATTTAATTGACTTTATGTTTTGCCTATATTTTTAAACAAAATATTCTAAGATAGGATGGTTCTGGGTTTTTATTTTACTGAAAGGTAGGAAATGTGCTCAGAAAAACAGAGAAATGCCCCTTTTTCTGTATCAGAAAAGGCACTCAAGTTATTTGGCAGCAAAATAATTGTTTAAAACTACAACATTTTTTTCAAACAAATTTTCAGCCTATTAGTAGCATAAGAGGACTATCAATTTGTGCATTTTTTCACAACTAATCTTATTTTGAGGGACCACTATTCTAAAGTTATATTGTTGATTTTACTGTTGATTTCACTCTTGCCCAAGTCTTTGAAAACAGCTAAAATTTTTCCACTTTTGGCTGAGGTAAACATTAACAGAGTCTTATGTCAGAAGGTCCCTGAATGACAATTCCATTGTGACCTTCAGTTACACAGATGATTCCATGAATTCTTGTATTAACTAGAGCAGACTCAATATTGATTTAAAAATTGATAGTGATAGGAATCTAGGAATCTAAAAAGGTCTGTATATTTTTCATACGTGGATAATAGCAGCTTTTGTACAAAAAGTCACTATTTCAAAATATGAAAACTCTGCTATGATACTGTTTCGCTGTGAGTTACATTTTCAATGGTTTTATGGCTTTTTCCTGTACCCTCTCTAGCATGTCCACATACTTCCTGAATTTTAGAAAATGGCATTTGGAAAGATAGGAGTGTGGGTTGATTGTTATTTGTTGAAATCAATGCCTGCAAAGTTTTCTCTCTTGAAAATTTGGTTTATATTGCTCGTTATAGCACCATCATAAATGCTTTTTCCATCCTAAATAAAGTAGGCAGGAGTTACTAACTTTCATTAATTCATTCTGAAAGGCTGTTCCTGAAATTTCTTCAACCTCCCACTGTAAACTTCTTTCCAGACTAAGTCGGTTAATGGTCAGTGTATACCTTTAGGGAATTCCTTTTGCTAGTAATGTTTCTGTCTTTTACAGCCTCAGACTCTCATGGATCATTATCCCCTCTGTGTGCCTTGATGGATTTGAATACAATATCCTAATCCTTCCGTGTTTAATCTCCACCCTTCATTTTGCTCACTCAAATAAGGAAACCTTTTCCTGCTCTTTCCAACCAAGGGTCCCCAGTTTCCTGCAACTTCTGACTTAGTGTCCTTCTGGCATGATGCAGCTTGCTCTGCCTCCTGAGCTGAGGAGTTTTCAGAGAGGACAGAGAATGGCTCAACCAGAGTTACCCAAAGTATCTCCCAGACCACATCAGCTCTAGGAAATGAAAGTGGCAGTTTCAATGTGGGTGTTGCAAAATGAATCAAAAAAAAAATGAAACGAAAATGAAAGCTTACAAAGTCTCATAAAAAAAAAAAAAAGCTGCTATTATCAGAGGAATTCTTGAGTTCTTGAATCTGGATCCTCCCTTTTCTTATTTCAGCAATGTTTAAAGCGATTTAATTTAGTAGTTACTCATAATTTGCATTCAGTGAAAACTAAACTTAGAACAGATTCATCATCTACCTTCTGGCTGATGTGCTGCAAATTATTATGGCCCACAACCTACTAAAGCCTTTTTCTACCCCCATTTAACCCAGGCACAGCAGTCTGCCTCAAATTAACATGTAAACAACCCTGTCCCTTTAACCACTATCATCCTCACACTTCCTGAAAAACAAACTTTATCAGGCAAATTCAGATGCAGATTGCATTTGCTTAAGCCAGTCCTCATTATCACTAAAGGCCAGAACTGTCCCCAGTTCTGCACATGTGGATACCCAGACACCTCATGCAACTCTGGAGTAATTTTTTTTTACCACATTTTTTTTTCCTAAGGACAGCAGCTCATGCATAGTTTATTTTTGGTTTGTTTTTTTTTTTAACCCCAGACACCATTTTTTAGTAGTTGACATTGAGACTCTGTGTCTTCGTAGCCAAATAAATGAACCTCAGTCTATTCAATCTTAGAGCAATGAAATTTTTATAGCATAACGGTTTGCTGGTTCCTTTATCCTGGAAAATCCTGAGTGGCCTCTGCTGCCAGGAAAGGAGGCACTTTTCTTTCTCTCTTGCCCATGTGTGGCCTTGGCACCATGCACAGAATAAATTGTGGGTAATTTATAAAGATTAAAACAAAATTTAGAATAAAAGGTACCCTCCAAAATTTGTGTGGAATATTATTCAAGATTAGGAATATTCATGCACACAGCATGGGGAAAAACATTCATGCTGTTGGACCCATATATTTCCTTCAGTTATGGCACATCAGGATCTCAGAATCCTAGAAACACTGAGGTTGGAAAAGACCTCCAAGATCATCAGGTCCAGCCATCAACCCAGCACTGCCTTGTTCAGCACCAAACCATGGCTCCAAGTGCCACCACCACACATTCTTTGACCATTTTGAGCATTTGCACCTCCTCACCCAATAGCCAGATTTCTCAACACTTTTTGGACTTTTTTAGTCCAAAAATCCTTGCCTATCTGATAGACATGGTTACAACTGGCACAAAAGCAAGATTAACATGAAGAAACTAAAAATGAAAATATCTGATAGGTAAAATATCATCATGGACTCCTGGCCATTTGAGTCTGATGCCCAATGGGAAAGATCAGCAAAAAGAGCATTTGAAAGCATTGCTCTTGAAATGGCCTTAGGCTGAGATTCAGATTAGATACCAGAAAAAAATGTCACGGTTAGAATAGTCAGGCACAGGAGTGGTGGTCCAAGGAGGTGGTCACCATCCCTGGAGGTGTTAAGAGGTACTCGGATGTGGCACTGGGTGCTGTGGTTTAGGGGTCACAGTCGTAGTGCTGGGTTCATGGCTGAATTTCATTATCCTAAAGGCCTCTTGCAACCCAAATGATTCTACGGTTCTATATTTAAAGCTATTGCAAAAACACATGGATTTGGCATAGGTACAGGCCATTCATCAGGCTCTGCGTGACTAAGCTTATGCGAGCATCCAGCGCACAGCACAATTCGCTCCCCAGTGTGTTGTGAGGGCCGACACATCACAGGCAGCTTTTATTTTTTATTGTTTCTGTCGGCAGCAGCGCACGGGGAAGGCGGGCAGGGCAGCCCGGGCGGGGTGTGAGCAGGGCGGGGCAGCGGCGCTCCGTGAGGGACAAAGCTGATGTCGGGCACCACCATCTTAAGCGCCCCGGGCGGCGGCTCGGCGGCCGAAGGAGCCCCTCGGGCGCGGCGCCCGCCCCGCATTGTCTCCGCACGCAGCGCCCGCCGCCCCCTCACGCGGCCGCGCCCGCGCTGCCCCCTCAGCCCCGCGGCGGCGGGCGGGCAGATAACGGCGGGGAGCCCTTCCCGGGAGCCCTGCCCGCAGGCAGCGCCCCGCTCGGCCGGCCGCGGGGAGCCGGGCCCGCCCCGCCCCGGCGGAACCGGCCGGCGGAGCAGCGGGCGGGGCCGGAGGCGCGGCGGGCGGGCGGCGGGGGCGGGCGCCGCGCTCCCCCCGCGGTGACAGTTTCTAGAAGCTCGTCCCGGC
>QUSF01000026.1:4579798-4618646 GCA_003676055.1 Chloebia gouldiae
GGGAGGTTGGCGTGTGGGGAAGGCAGAGCGCCGGCGGGGCCGGGGCAGCAGATGCGCGGCGCGGGGATTCCCTCAGCCTTCCTTTCGGGAAGGGTGGGTGGGCGTGTGGGGGGATTGGTGTTGGACGATGAAAGGGATTTTGGGTGGGATGGGGTGAAGCGGGGCGATAATAATGATTTTAAAATATTTGGAATGATTTTTTTAAGGATTTCGAGTTTATTTATGCCTTCAGAAATCTTCCTTCACCATCACCCTCCCTGGAATGTCAGGATGGTACAGGATCAATGCAGAATACTCTCAGCTGTTGCCTGTCAGTCATTTTCCCCTAAGCCTGCCTTCAGATGTTTAAGAATCCCAGCTCTTTTTATGGCAGTAGGCTCCTGTCTTCCTCTCTAGAAGGGCTGATTCCAGCCGGTATTGTGAGCACGCAGCGTGGCTGTGTTCTGGGAGGATTTAATCTCGGGACTTCCTTTAGCTATTGTGCCTAACCACACGCACAGTGTGGCATTGCACAGGCAATACTGAACTTGGTGTGGGGCTGGCCCTCTCGATTCCCCCTCCCCCCTTCAGAATTTCCTGTGTGCAGCTGTGGATTTGGGTTGGGAATCATGTGGTGACTGTACAGTATGTAGAGGCAGTTGGGTGTAAGGGATTGTAACCAGCTGACTTCAGGAGTTAGTTCTTTCAGCTGGCCAAGACAGATGGGAGATACCCTTATGAGGAAATAATGCAGTGGCATAAACTGCACCCCTAGTAGGGAACCTTCTGAATTTTTTACCAAAAGGAGTATATAATAAATTTTATACAGTGGATCATTTTTTTTTTGAACCTGAAGTATCACACAGAAACCCACATCAGAATCATTTGTGTCCAGAACAGGATGCTCCTAAATAGAATTGATTTTTTCCCCCCTTGAGCATTAAAAAGCCCAGAATTTGGAAACACTTTTCTTAGCTTTCCACTTTATACCTTGTGATCTTGGACAACTTTCCAAATGATGAATCACTTGCTCTTCTGCTTAAAAAGAATGTCAGACACATGGGAATATGAGGTGTGCTGAAGTTTTGGACTGAAGGGATTTGTGTGCACAAAATATGCTATTATAAGCCTGATTTAAAATCTGCAAGGATGACATCTCAAATCAGAGTGAATTATCAGCCTTGGATTAGCACCATCATGTGTTTTAGCATTGTGAAGAGTGACTTAAAAAAGCAGAAGTTTTAATTAAAAATGGCATAATGGCTTTGAGATCAGTGAAGTGGGGATGAAGTCCAATGATGAAGATAGTGGATGAAGGCAGGTTAGAATGATTGGATGCACAGTGATCAAAACCCTAACTCAGAGTAATCCACTGTTAATGTTGGGGGGGGGGGGGAAGCCCCAAAAAGACCCAGACCTGAACCAAAACATTCAAACAAACACAATTTTAAAAGATTATTCTTGTGAGCTAAATGCAGTGAAGTGGTAGGTCAGTGACTCCATTTTGTGAATCTTACTCTTGAGGAAGGCAAGGTTTTGCATTTCTTTTGGAACTAGGTAACACTCCTAGGTCACTTGCTGTTTAAAGTGACCTAAAGCAAAGAGGTGTGTCAGTCTCTTTTAGGAAGTGTCCTATTTTGGGTATCAGTAGCTCTGATCACTGCAAGATAATGACAAGAGGCTCATCTTTTCTAAGCTGTGTGACACTCCATGGAAGGTGGCAAAAGTTTTCAGAAGAGAAAAAGCAGAATTTGTAAGATGTGATGAGATTTGAGGTTTGCCTTTAGAACAGCTTGAATTTGGATTAATTAGCACAGCATAACCCCAGGTAAATGAGATCAGAAAGGTCCTGCTGTGTCAACAGAGAGAAAAAAACCCCAAAATAATTATGTAAAAAATAGTATGAGAGATTTTCTTTTAAGGAGTTGTTACTATGATCTGCAACTTAGCTGCAGTAGAACAAATGTAGTGGTTAAATCTGTTGGAGCATTCTAGTGGGTTTTCAGGCCTTTCTAGAGGTATGACCATGGTAAATGGTATTCTTTATTATAAAGTTTCTTAGTTCCACTAATAATTGCTCTTCAGTTTTAACAGGGAATTCTTCCTAAGTGCAGGATGACAATACATGATATGTATACACTATAGTTGCAATACATCAGTATGGAAAATTAATATTCTTTATTAAAATTCATTCATCATAAAATGCATTTTGAGTTTTCATGTATCGATGTGCAGTTATGGTAAATCCTAAGGTAATTAAAAAAATTATAAGTGCGTAGTATGATCTAATTTTAAACTTATGCATCTAAATCACCAAACTAATTTGTGGTTTCTTTTTTTTCCATTTGCTTTAAAGAAGTAATATAATCTGGAGAACAGGACAGCATTTACTGTATATTTTATGCCAGGTTCTCAACCATTACACAGCAGACAGAGCCAGTGTTTAGCCACTTCCTGCAGCTTGGAAGACTTTTTATATATCATAATTTTGGGCAGCCATTGTCTTTGGAGATCAGATGGCACTGATGGGGCTTGAAGTGGTTGTGGTTTTCTGAAAAATGGGGGGGCTTGTGCTGTGGAATGGGGGAAAACAGACAGGGTTGCTTAAGACTCCTTATTATGGGTTTGCATATATTAAATGTGCTATGAGGGCTTCCTGGGGGTAGAAGAGTTAATGCTTTCTAGGTGAGGACTAGATGGCAGGAAAGTTTTTGTCTTGGGGACATTAGAATGGACTTTTTTATGTATGGAATGGTCAAAAATACCTGGATTTCTTTGGTTTCTGAATGTGTTGAAGAGAGTGAAAGCTGTATTCTCCCAGCCTTGTCTTGGCCTGCCTGCAGTGTTTTCAGGATGGTGGTTCACTGTCATTAAGATGATGAAATAATTGACAGAATCAATGGCTGAGGCTGGCAGATACTGTGGGAGTTCACCTGGTCCACACCTCTGCTCAGGTGGGGCCACTTAGAGCCAGTTGCCCATGTCCAGATGGCTTTTGGGTATCTCTGAGGATGGAAACTTTACAGCCTCTCAAACAACCTGTGCTTCTGCTTAGTCACTCTCACAGTAGGAAAAAAAGTTTCCTGACATTCATACAGAAATTCCCTATTTGTGCCATTTCCTCTGGACCTGCTAGTTGTGGAGGGTCTTGGAAGAACAAGACAAAAACTTCAGTTTTACTCAGCATCTCCATCAGCTGACTTGTATGTGCTCACTTGTATGCAGATTAAGAGCACTGCTGATGCACATTATTCATGATTTCCCGTGTCAGCATCCCTGAAATAGGTTGGGCCTTACAGTAAGATGAAGGTACATAAATTGAGCATCAGATCAATTCTTCTGACTGAGCCTTTCAGTGGCATTTCAAAAGTCTGGAAGATCCATTGTGTTCTTCCTTTTGGGGACTTAGCTGTGCTGGCAAATGGGCTCTGGTGTGCTGCAGGTCCTTGTGTTCTTTAAGTTCTACACTAGAAGCTGTTTATGCTAGGGGGAAAATCCCTATGAATTAAAATGGAGCTCAACCCTTAATTTACAGGTTCTGAAGTATTTCTTTGTTGGCCTGTTCCTCTTTCAAGAGGTGCAGTTGTTCTTCTAACAGGACTAAGCAAAATGCTGGTAGCAGGAGTTGGCATTGGCCTCAAGGCAGACACAAGCCAAAATATTACTAAAGGGAAAAAGTGATGAATGACAAGTACACACCATTACTCCACATGTAGAGCCAAAGCTTGATGAGCAACTCTGTGGGAGTGAAGGTTTATGCATCAATGAAAATACAATTATTTTTAAATTTTTTCTTACAAATTTTAATTAGTGTCTTTGCAAACAACTTGAGTTGCTCTGAGTGGTTTTTAGCTTGATGGTTATTAAAGTAGGCAATTGTCATTAGGAGTGTAGCTTATACACTGTTCATACCCAATTACTACACCAGGAAACTGTAACTGGAATGACCTTTGGTTTTTTTCTTTAAAGATTTTAACTGTGTTATAATTGTCAGCATTTTTTTATTACATCTAGCCCTACATCTATATGGGTGGGGAATTTTAGATGTTTTAGACATGTTCCTGATCAGTTGAAAGTTGTGCAGTCTTGCAAGAAGTAGCTGTAGTTGTTGCTGTTGGTGAGCTGTTTGCTTGAGCCTTTTAGGCTGATGGAAGGGAGATGCCAGAGGGAGTGGTTATTGATTTTTGTGGTACATGGTCAGTGCAGTGTGTTCCAGAAGTTTTGTCCTTTGGAGGATGCCTATGAAGAACCCGGTGTAAGAAATGAGTCATTGAGACAAATTCAGTGCTGAGACTCTTGCACAACTGTCAGAACAACCCTTGAATTTACATGTAATTTTGATTGTGGATGGAAGTAAGCAGGAGTGTCATAAATTAAACTGTGCTTGCTAAAACTGATGTGATTGTTCAGGATATTTTTCTTTCCTGATACCTGCTTGTAGTGTTTCTGGTTTTCAATAAGCCACAGCTGCTTGCTTCTATCATTAACAGGTGCAGCTGATCACTTATATTGAAAGTAACACCAAGTTCAGTCTTTCTTGTCAAGTGGTTTGTGCATTTATAAATTTCTTTTGTTTGCTTTATTTTCTTTTTTTTTTCCTCTTTGGGGGCTCAGCATGAGATACATCCTTTAGCAATAATTATTTCATGTGTTTGTTATATGAAACAATTGTGTTTCAGTATTAGTTAGAAATACCAAGGGTTCTTACATCTGAAAAGGAGTGAAAGGCTCGGTAATTGGATATAGGCTGTTTGACCTTTATGTCACTGGTTCAGAAACAGTCCCTGGTACCAGATGCCAGAGTGTTTGCTGTTAGAAATTGGCTCAGCAGTGGGTAAGGTGATATTAATACAGTTTTAGTGTGCAGGTATGTGTGGCTCAAAGGCCAACACAGTGACTGTCCCTGGAAAGAAAGTTTACAACTAAACTAACAGTGTCTCGTTTTTACGTTGGATCATCCTACTTTGGGGGTCAGATAAACTTAGAGAAAGTAGGATATGGAGGGGACTTGAATTGTGTCTACCTGTTTTACAGATTTTGTGACTGCCTAGAATTGGATTTAAAAAAAAAAAGTTATGTGTGTGCATATATACACACACAGACGCACAGTTCACTGTAAGGGCACTTCAGTAAGTCTTGATCCGTTTATGTTATCAGCAGATCCTAATCCTAAATCCATGGGCAAAGCCCAGGTAGAAGGGAAAGAGTGCGTGTGGGTGTCTGTTATGAAATGAGGCAGTCTCAGCTGCAGTGGCTTTGGTGCAGGTGATTGGGTGAGAGTTTGCTGCCCTGTTGTCCACCCTGCACACCCTGTCCAGCCCCAGGCTGGCTCCCCTGGTCTCCCATCCCTGCGCAGGTGCTGCTGTTGGGAGCTCGGCTCCTGCCAAGTGAGTGGCAGAGACAGGTCTGAGCCAGGCCTGTGGAGGCAGCAGGACATTAATAGCCCATAGTACAGTGCAGAGTGCTGCTGCTCCAGCCAGGGCATACATGGACTGCCAGGGATCCAGCTCCAGCACACACCCGGGACTGACACCCGGATCTGCGCAGGTCTGGCAAGGCATGCCAGTTTTTCTTCCCCTCTTGCCCTCTGCAGATTTGTCTGTAGTATAAAACACACATAACCTTTATGTGTAAGCTCACTTGCTGATACTGCAATTCCTCACTCTTTTTGATGCCACTGTGTTTATTGATGATGTATTTGGTGGTCTCCTGTTAGCTCTGCCCAAGGTACATGAAATGATACGTTAGGAACGTAGAACTCTTCAAACTTAGAAACTGGCATTATCTGTCTTGGACAACACTGCTAAGTTAAATTTGAGTAACAGAGTACATTGTTCATTAGAGCAAAAGCTAAGGTGGTGGATCATTCCTTAATTTAGTAAAGAATGTTTTTGACACAGTATCAGGCATGACTAGTGCAAATCTATTTATATAGGTTACCTAACAAATAAAAGAATTCCCTAATTGAAAACCAGGTTATTTAGGTTTCTGGTTTATGTTCATCATTCCTCTTCTGGAAAAATCCTTGTGAATTTGTAGGATTTACTATAAAGTCCTTTTTGTATTGTAAAATACCAAAATACCCTAATGTCACAGGTTTTGTTGCAAAACCATTTTTTTTTAAATTAAATTATCATAGGCTCTATGAAGACTTCTTTAAAAACTGCACTAAATCTCATCCTGATATGCATGAAATGTCTTTCTGGTTTTTTCTGGAAGTTGTAGGTGACAGCTGATAATGTGTCTAGGCAGGGTTGAATGCCGTACGAAAGTTGTACTCAGGAAGTTTTGCTTCTAGAAAATGTCCTAATGGTACTTTTGACATCCTACTTGACAGTAACGAAATAATTTCTTAGAAAACTATTTGAAAGCCATACTGTATTCTCATTATTTCTAGTTTTATTACAAATGGACCATACAGTCCATAATACCTCATAGACTGCTACAATTCAGTTGCTGTAAATGTGATCTCATCCCCACAGCTGTAGAGAAATTGATAATAGTCAGAAGTAAATGTATATAGTTAGACTCTAATCAGAATTTTTCAGGCCTCACAATAAAATTATTTAAAAGTTATGTAATTTTATTTGATATTTTACATATGTGCATTTGTGACCTGAAGTGCATACTTGATAGATATTATGCTTGATTATACTAGGGAGTGAACGTTTGGGAATACCAAGTGAAGAAGCTGTGCAGGTCGTTCCAAGGCAGTTGCTGCCTACGTGTCTGCCAGCAGCGAGTCTGCATTACATTCTCCTGTGGGAGGGAAAAGCAGTGTGCACATTTTGAACTGAAAGACTTCCTTCCGTGAAGGAGTTCATGAAACCCACATGGTGTTGTAAAATGTACAGACTCTTTGTTGGAATTTGTACTTTGGATTTTATTAAAATTTGTCCCTATGCAGCTGACGTTTGTGCAGTGTCAGCTGTTGGTCTGCTGAGAGCTGTACCTCTGTATTACTGTTCCACTTCAGCTTTGGCATTCTTCAGTGGACCATAGCTTGAAAATTGGTTGTGACTATTAAACCTGTCTGTACCTTACACAGAAAGCCACGCTTCACCTGGTAATGGGCTAATTGTCTTAAATCCTCAAAAGTCAGTGCAGTTGGATTCCTTTTTGGCACTTCTTTTGTCTTACTAGTGGAATCTGTAGTCAGTGGATTCATGACTTTCTTGACTCTACAGAGCATTAAGTTCTGAATGTTAATCAGATGTTTTATGATACCTGAATTGGAATCTCACTTGATTCTGAAGTTGTGCTTTTCAGCAAAGGAAAGAACTGAATTCAGTTCTGCAGAATAAATTTTTAGGCACTATGGGCTTACCTTAGAAACACATTGAATACTGTGAGAACACAACAGTAATAGAAGACCAGGTTCAGCTACGAAATAAAGCAGCATAATGAGGCAGAGACTAGTATTGAATCACAGACTCTTGGAATGCAGATAAATGGCTGTCTCCAGTAGGGAGTTAATCTCTCCCTGTAAATACTCCTGTCTGTTGATAAGTTGTCATGTAGCAAAACACTGGACTGCATGAAGTTGGTTCTAAGTGCTATGACTTCAGTGTTTCGTCCCTGTGTAGAATTTGGATAAATTGTAGTAGAGAAACTCCTATTTCCTGCACTGTATGTCGTGTTCACTTGTCCCTGTGCTGGGGTACATTTGAAGGGAACTGCTGGTAGCGTAAATTAGGTAGAAATTCTGCTTTATCTCTGCTGCTGCCTTATACATGCTTTAGGCAGTAAAATTTTTTATGCTCTTTGCGTCTTTAAACAGATAAAACTTTATACTCCCATCCAGTTTCTTGAAACTGAAAGTCCCCGATTCTGGTTGTATTTTACTCTTAACTGTTTCACTTGCTCACCTTTTGAAGAAGATTTGCCTGCCTTCCCTTGCAGTGACAGGATGGCCTTTGAGAGGGTTTATTTTATTAGGAGCACACTAGGTGGTTCAACAAGATAATTTCTGGTGACCTGCTTTGTTGAGCAGTGTGCTTTCTGCAGGAACCAGTCTTTTGTGTTGCTGACAGATGGGTTTGAGGGAAGCTCAGGGAACAGAGAAGAAGGTTTTGAGCAAATTCTTTCAGAGCATTGGCCGAGTATGAGCTCAGGTAAAAGGAGATTGGTTTTTATAGGCCCTTTGCAGCCAGCTGTCAGTGTGGGCTCCTTTACTGTCCGTCATTACACTGAGGGATCGACTGTGTCAAAATTTCTTTCCCTGAGCTGACACATAATACCTCAGTGGTGCTTGCACAGCTGCTATGTTCTTCGTCCTCCTCAGTTGTCAGTTTCTTAAATGGACATAATCCATTCAGCAGGTTTCCTGGAACTTCTTTCTCTGAACATAGCTGTGCAGCTTTCTTACTCCTTTAAAACTGCAGGGTCCTCCTTGACCACCTCTGTTTGGGCAAATACCAGGCTGAAGCAAGGGCAGGAATAGTGTTCTTTTTGTCTTTTAATTTTTTTTCAGCATGCCTACCCTCCTTAATCAAGAAATGTAGCAGCTTAATTTCTTCATAGATACTTGGGTATAACGCTGTGAGATTGATTTTTGTCTTTACGTTTTTGGTATAATGAATGCCCCCTAAATGAAAGCAAAAAAAATCCATGAAATATTGTATTCTCTTTGTTTTCCTGGGAAGTCCTACAGGCATTTGGCCTCATCCAGTCCCCAGTTTAGTACCTGAAAGATGATACCGTAACTGGCTGTGTGGCAGCCTCTATTGCCAAATGTGATTCAAACTGGCTGCCAGACTGTTGTGGGGACAGTTGTTTAGGATTCAGTTTGTGTTGGGAGGAACACTAGTGAGGCACATAGTGCTGTGCACAGCTATTGCAATAACTGTCCTTGCCTGAATCTCTGTCTGTTCCTGTAAAACACCAGTGCACACCTGTGGGTAGAGTAAGAAACTCTTGGTAGTGAGTTCAGTTGTAAATGAGCTGGTCAGATTTGAGCAGTCCCTGTGCTCTGCATGTCTTGGAATAGCCAGCTAAGAATATCAGCAACCTCGTGCAAAGAGTGGGAGTGTGTTTTGGAGCTTTCTGAGATTGGAACCTCAGTGTTGGTTGTACTTTTAGCTCAGGTTCAGGCTGTATTGAAATTGCTGCCTTTTTGATGTCATGTGCATTCTTGTAACAAAAATGTTTTTGTTTTAGGGATTTATCAAAGATGTTCATGAGGACTCCCTCACAGTTGCATTTGAAAACAAGTAAGTATTTTTTTTTTTAATTACTTGAATATTAGGTTATTTCAGTTTTGTGCTTTTGCTGTTTTTTTTTTTGTTTTGCCTTTAAGAGGAAGCAGATTTCATTAGATAAAGTTCTAGAAGTACAGGCTCACTAATCTGTTCAGCTTCCATGAACTGCCTTCTTGAATCTGTATCAGAATTCAGTTCATCAGTTACACAGTCCTGTACATTCTTTGGTATCTTTAGTGATGCCCACAGGTGTGACAGCCAGTTTTAATTAACATAGGAATCAGTGGCACAGGCTTGATACTCTTACATGAAAGCAGGAAAAGATGGAAATACCAAAGTACTCAAATGAGCAATTCTATGTCTGCTGTCTGGAATGCTGATCAGAATTCTCAACCAGGGAAAAGTAAAAATATCCTGATAGTGATTTTTTTTCTTTTAACTATTAGGAAGATAAATATACGTATATATCCAGTCAAAAAACCTATTATTTTTGAGTGGAAAAGAGTGCAGATCTGTTAGCAAATCTTGAAAAATAATTATCCATGAGGTCCATTTAATTTAATATATAAATACAACAGTGCTGCTGGGAACTTGTAGTGGCAAGCCAAGGATAATCCATGGGTTGGGAAAGTACAAATGAGTACCTGTTGTTCAGTGTTCTGACTGATAACGCTGGATTACCTGGGAGATTTCAGTGCTAATTCCAAATACTCTGTGAGCTACATCCTCTTTCCTGTTTCTCTTCCAGTTACTAGGTGGAGATCCTATAAAATGTGTCATCTTTTGATGTGAAAATTGTTATAACCTTTGCCAGCTCTAACCTGTAGATTAGTCTTTGAGCCTTTCTTGAAGAAAGATTGCTGGGTAATAAAGGTAATGCTAGGGAGTGTGCAAGTGTGTCTTTATAAACAGTATTTATAATCCTGTTGACATAATCCCAGGTGTGTGTGTGTGTGTACATACATACACATGTGTAAGAAGAAATCCTTGGGGGGGACATAAGTAATCCTGGGGTTTACCCTGCAAAACCCAGTGTTTGTTTCTTTCTAGCCTATGCTTTCTATGCCTTCCTTTATGAAGACAGATGAGGTGGCAACCATAATTTATAGTAACACTGAGGTGGTTATGGAACCTGTTACTGTCTTGTAGGTTTTCATATCCTCACCCCAAAGCCCAACAAACAAAAAAGAAATTAAATCCTTCATTCTATCCATGGTCTAAAAAGATGTGACAAATCATGAGTTTCATCTTCAACATCTGTATTACTTTCTAAAGAAAAGTAATTACTTCTCTTTGCATTTAAAATACATACTTTGATGTCGGAAACTAAGTAAGCTAAAGGAAGTGCCAGGGGCTCACAGCAGGAGCTGAATTGTTGGCAAACGCATTTCTAGTGTTTAGTATCCATATCATCCATGTGTTCTACAGAAAGTCTGGCAGCAGCAGCCATGTTTCAAAAAGGATGGGCTGCAGCATATGGAGAGTGTTCTGTTGACTAAAAATAGATCTGATCAGGAAGTGTGTGCAAAGTCAAATTATTCTGTGACGTAAATCTGATCAATTCTTATGCTTTTTACGGAGTTAAATTCATAAGGGCTTTAGTGGAACTGAAATTGGCAAGAGTGTCCTGAGAGCATCAGTGTTGTGATAGTGATAATCACTAACAAACACACACATCTACCCCACAATAGGCAGTGTAAACTGTCACTTTGCATTTTCTGCTATTGTTAGCCAATCTTTATCTACAGCTATTGTAAGGTTTCCAAAGTTAAGTTTACCAGCACAGACTGCTAATGATGATTTTGTGGTCATAGCAACACTCAGACTCTGGGCAGGTAGCCTTAATTCTTTTTAGAGGCATTTTCTGAGGGTGAGGAGGCAAGGAACAAATGCAGAAGCTTCAGGACCTGGGAACTTCTATTACTGTTAGATGGAAAATTGGATCTTGAGTTTGATGGATCTACAGTTTTGTAGAGGCTCATTGGAGGTTGAAACAGCTGTATTGAAGGAGAGGCTTCTGTGCTGTAAGAAGCAAGAACCTCCTTTTTTTGTGATTTGTAGCTTAGGCATCAGTTCTGTCAGATTGTCTTAGTAGATAGTTTGTGTCCCATCACAAGTAATTTCATAAAACACCTTGGTTTGCATTTCACCAGTGAGGTGCTCCAATTCTGGACTTAGAAAGTTTTGCTACCAAAACTTGGGACTCACATTCAGAGAGCTGAGCCTTCTGTGCACTTTTCCACTGTGTGCTTCCTCCACTGGCAGGGAGGGGAAGGAAAAACCCAAACCCTGAGATTAGTAACGGTTATATTTGCAACAAGAACAACTGAATTTTTTTTGCCAACCCCTTTCACCATTTCTCAGAAATAGAATGTGATTTAATTAACATTTTGTGACTGAAATATCTTCCAACCTAAACAAAAGCTATCCATATCCTAGAATCCTCAAGGCTGGAAAGGCTCACACGTGATCCCCTGTGATCAAATCTAGTTGTTAGGCCCTGCACCACTGTGTTCACCACTATGGAACTGCCACATCCCTGTGTCCCTGGAGCACCTCTGGGAATGGAGATTCCACCAACTCCCTGCTAATGCTAATGTCTGCCCACCGTTTTAGTGAATAATTTTTTCCTATTGTCAGTCTAAACCTCCTTGGCACAGCTTGACACCGTTTTTTCTCAGGTCCCTCTCACTCACCTTTTCTCCAGGCCGAGCCCTCCTCCCCAGCTCCCTCAGCTGCTCCTCATCACATCTATGCCCCAGACTCTTCACCAGCTTCCTTGTCCTTCTCTGGATGTGTTCTAGCACTTTAGTAATAATCTTCATGCATTTTTGTTGTTTTTCAAACTGTAATTAAAATAAAAAGTTTATTATAATGTCTAGATTAAAACTATATGATACGTAACATCTTTATTAACTTATTACTTGAGTGTAAGCTGTGGTTTCAAAGCAAACATATAAATGTATCCATCAGGAGTGCCCTTTGCTCCTTATGCTCAGCCTTGTTCTACTAACACAGACTGCTCTGTCTGCAGGTTATCAAAAGTCAGCAAAGCAAGTGACTTGCAGTAATTCTTACTGTTACAAGTTGGTTGGTTCTGATTCTTTTGGTGTCTGATGTGAATCAGATGGGCAGAAAGGATGGATGTAGCAGTGCTTTAACAGATACCATTAAAAGTCTCTCAGATATTCTAAATTAATAGGGTTTTTTCTTTCCCCTGGTTTTATTTCAACCTTTATAGAGTCTTTAGTCAGATTTCTGACTAAGAGTGAGGAACAGCTGATGGCATTCTGTGACATTCACAGAGTAGGAGAAAGAATTTCAGGAGAACACAGTGGATTTAATTGCCCCAGTAGTCTTCATAAAATGCACTGGAAACATACATTTCTACGAATAAAATACTTCTGTACAGGCAACTATAGTAAAACAAACAAACTTGCTGTATAAGGAAGTAAACCTTTATTTTGTATGTCTAGAAATAGTTGGTATTGATAAGCAGATCTAAAGATACGTTTTGATCTGAATCTGTTACTGAGGAACATCAGAACGTTTACAGGTGGAAAATTTTATTGAAGATTTGAGTCCGATTTTCCTGAGATACGTAAAACTTTGGTGTTAAGTAGTTAAAATGTTAAATATGAGGTAGAGAAATGGATGAATTTCATAGTAGGCTGCAAAGCTGAGCTTAAATCTATATAAGGGCTCTATGACTTGAGCAGCAGGAATGTTAACTACATCATACAATAATTTTCACTGGGGTTTTATGAAAGCCATTAGTTAAATTTTTCAGTTAATTTAAAAATTTTGTTATTAAATATCTTCCCAGACAGTACTATTGTCTTGCCATGATTATGATGTTCATCTACTTAAAATGTTGGCTTTCTAGCAGTAAGAAAGCAGATCTCATTTTATGGAAAGAAAGAATTTTAATGAAACAGAATTCTAAATTTAAGAAAACAATAGGAAAATTTGAGAATTAATGTGTACTGCTTCTTCAACTTGCAGTTGGCAACCAGAGCGCCAGGTGCCCTTCAATGAAGTCAGATTACCACCACCCCCTGATATCAAGAAAGAAATTGGTGAAGGAGATGAGGTGGAGGTGAGTGAATGCTCATGAGCTGTCCTGGTCTGGAGTTGCTTGTCCATTCCAGGCAGTGGTGGGGGGTGTAAGGGCATTACCAAGGTGAAGGTTTAAAATGGAGCATGATGTTCTAATAAACACATGGGTTTATTAGAACTTCAGTGGAGCTGTGGCATTTCAGTTTTCCAACAAAACTGCCAGTGCAAATTTTTTCAAAATCTAAAACGTAAAATAGCTGAGAAAGTTTTAATTCTGACAAGAAATGTAGGCAGTTTTCTTTTTTGACCTGGAATATAAATTGTTGGAAATCATTGACACAAAGATGTAATAAAGCTCATCTGAGAGCAAGAGTTTTAACCCAGGTGAAATGTCTGGTAGAGTCTTTGTGAATTATGGTATTCTACAGAGAGGGTGTTAATAGGCATGAAGTATTAAATCTAGAAATCAAAATATGCATTCTGTTCCCTGCTGATTTTAGTATCTTGAGTGATTCAGTTTAACTTCTGGGGGTTTTTCTGTACTTGTCCTTAAAATCTAAATAATGAGTTTCCTTTCCTGAGGATACATCGTACTTTTGGGCAATTAATCTAAGAAAAAATGTTGCATAGGTGCTGGGTTTTTCTATTCCTTTATTTGAAGTACGTTGCCTTTGTTAGATGTAAAGGGTTATTTTCT
This sequence comes from Chloebia gouldiae, assembly GCA_003676055.1. Taxonomy (NCBI): domain Eukaryota; kingdom Metazoa; phylum Chordata; class Aves; order Passeriformes; family Passeridae; genus Chloebia; species Chloebia gouldiae. The sequence goes on from QUSF01000026.1 coordinate 4,593,734, forward strand.
GCTTCCTCACTACTGTAAAACTCAGTCTGCATGCAAATGACTTTAGCCTATTGGAAGTGTATGAGGAGCAAATGAAACCTAAGGATGAGAAGACTGGGTTTCAGGAGTCCTCTGTTCTGTATCTGGTTGTGCATTACCTTGGTAGTGTTTTTAATACAGAGTATGTAGTCACGTGATTGGTTCATTTCAGTAGTTCTTGGTTTGTCGAGTAAGCCAAGGACAAAACAGAAATCTGAATTGTGGAGTTAATTCTATGTGTGGACTTCCAGCTTGAAGACCGTGTTTGAATTTACTGAGGAAATGCCCCCAAAGAGGTGTTTAGCCAAAGTTTTATCTTCCTTTAAAAATTTCCTTTGAATTGTCAGTGATTTATACAAAGGAAGTCTGTTCACAGTCCTTGCAGTGCAAGAAGGATGGGAGTAGAATACTGTTCGATTTTAATGGAAATAAGAAAAGTTGTGTGTTTCTTTCTACATTATACTTGCACATAAGTGAATTATGCACTTGCACATAAGTGTTTGTATGTGCTTTCAGTGGTTTTTACTACTTTCATTTCCAGGTGTATTCTAGGGCAAATGACCAAGAACCTTGTGGCTGGTGGCTGGCAAAAGTTCGAATGATGAAAGGAGAGGTAAATTATTTTAAAATGTACTGATTTCACTCTTTCATGTTAAGTACAGTAAGTAGAAGTTCTTTGTCATGAAAAAGCTCTGAATAAAGTACTACAAATACAAAAACATGACAGAAGAGAATTTTAAGTTGTGACCACTTTGGAATGACCTTTGCTGCATTGCACAGCAGAGGGTCATGCCCTTAAGAGCTGGGTGAGTGACTTCCATTATATGTCGTTTAATTGCTTGAAGGACTGAAGGCATGCACAAGGACAGGATTTCTGACAAATCTGTTTTGTAGGTTGAATTTGGTGCTGAAAGTGAAGTAAACCACCTGTGGTTAGAACCTGTTTGTCCTCTGTAAATTAGGCCTAGCTGTTGGGTTGGTTTTTGTGTGTGTGTTTTTACTGAGTGCAGTGGAAGGACTGTACTTGTTTTGCTTTTACATATGTCAAGTTTTTATTTTACCATAAATAAATGGTTGTTTGCAGCTGCCAAGTAACTTGCAGATTCAGACACTTGAGTCTATAGAGGTGGGACAGTGTTTGACCCAGTCTCATTAAAGCTTTATTTTATGAAGTGACAGCAAGAGAATTGAACTTCATCGTGGGAAGAGTCCTGTGTTTTGATGCTTCTGCTGTATCAGATTCCTAAAACCAAAGGAAACAGTATTGAGAAAAATAATTATCCAATTTCTAATATTGTTTAAAAACTGTCAACAAATACCAACTTTTGTTGAGCTCTGTAAGGGCAAGGTAGTAGTAAATACCTACTAGAGGAAGATTCTGTGTGTTGACCGTTGTGAATGAACAGCTCATTAAGAAATCAAGATAAAAGGAGACAAACTGATTTAAATTATAGTTTGTCATTTGTAGCTAATATGCTTTTCTTAGAAGTCACAAAAATTTGAAATTTTGATATCACTTAACTTACTATGTGGCTTATTTTCAGAAAAAGTCATAGAAGTAAAATTTTTTACCAATTTCTAATTTCCTAGTTTTTACAGGGAAAAAAATGGTTTTTCACCCTCAGTGTGCAGTGTAGGATTGTCAAATTGGTTATGTTAGAGAATTGTCCCTGCAAACGACCTCACAGTTCATGTTGGCTTCTTTGTACAGTCTTTAACGCAGTTCTATATTTGGAATTTTTCTGTAGAACTAATATTGAATTCACAAACAACCCATGTGTCCAAGAATTTGCTGCTTTATGATTGCTGTGATATCTAGATTTATCTTTAACTATAGAATTAGGTTTTTAGAGCATGTAGTGGTAGAGCTCTTCAATTTAATTGTAGTTTAGTGTTTATTGTTCCTTATTATTACTTGAGGTAATAATGACACATTGATACATTTCAAAACAGCTTTGTATAATTTGGATGTTACTTGAAATAAACTTAAAACTTGAAATTAGAAAAAAGTGTGCCATTACCAGAGTGATTTCCTTTTTCTGCATATTATGCAAAGAGTGTTGAGACAAACAGATCCCAGTTTTGAGGGAGGAAGAGGTGAATGTACTGCTGCATCCCTAGCACAGAGCCAGGCTGCAGGGGTGGCTCTGTGCACACGAGCTTCTTTAAACTTGCATGTGTTGAGTGGAAGCGTAGGAGTAGATTATTGGTAACTTAAGTCTTCTTAGTTCTCTTGCCCTCCTAAATTTGGCAATGTGTGTAAAAAGATGGAGTTTCTGTATTGATTTTGATCTTATGTGATTCCCAGGTAGTTTGTCCATTGAATCAGTGGATTCACCTTGTTTGTTTTAGTGTTGCAGAGTAGATATTTCTGTGAAGAATTATTCTCTGATATTTTTTAGAATTAGAGCTCCAGTAAACATTTTGGGTTTTGGAACTTGAAATGAGCTAATGAAAATATTTGAAAGAGAGATGAGAAAAATCAATTCAAGATGCTGTTGTGGGGGACTGAGACTATGCTGATAAGGTGTCCTGACTTCAGTAAAGGAGCACAAGGGTGCTGAAATATATCCAGGCTCATTTGTGTAGAAATGGGTCGTTTTTTTAGGGTTTTGTTTATATATTCATATTTTGTGCTTCCTTGCTGATGCTGGTAATGTTACTATGTCTTTGTTGTTCCTTACTGAAATTTTTATTTTTAAAAAAAACTCCCAGTTTTATGTCATTGAATATGCTGCTTGTGATGCCACTTACAATGAAATTGTCACTTACGAGCGACTGCGACCTGTGAATCAGAACAAAACTGTCAAAAAGAACACCTTCTTCAAGTGCACCGTGGATGTTCCTGAAGACCTGAGAGATGCGTGAGTAGCTCTGCACACTTCAAGAAGGCTTTTACTTTGTGGAAAGGGGAGAAGAACCCACTTGGCTTCTGTTTTAGAGGCTGATTTACAGGTCTGTGAAGAGCCTTAAGGCTGGTGAGGGCTGCAGTAGCTCACTTAGGAACTGCTGATGGGGACCCCTGCTGAGCTTTCAGGCTGGGGACAGAAGTCAAGTTCTCAGGTGGGAGTTTTGTGCCTGTACAGGTGATTCACTTCACAGTAGGCCTGTTACTGAGGCTTTCCACATAACCCTGGTGCCATAGAATCCACAGGGAAACTGGAGCCATGTTGAGGAGCATGGAAACTTTCCTGTTTCTGAACAATCCTTGCCAGAACTTAATGTTCTTGGGTTTGATCATCTTATTACATGTTCAGTTTTCATGCAGCTTGTTGAAATAACAATCATTTTGTCTCCTTAGGTGTGCTAATGAAAATGCACATAAAGATTTCAAGAAAGCTGTGGGAGCATGTCGAATTTTTTATCATGCTGAAACTGCTCAACTAATAATACTGGTAAGTAATTGCTTCTCTGTAAATGTTCTGTGAATTCCCAGTATATTATTTATAAGAAATATGTAGCCAGCTGTGTGTGTATATGGAAAATGGTTTTAACTTACCAAGCTGTGTAAATTTGGAAAGATTTAATATTAGATGCATTTAATCTTTGGGGATAAGGCCTCCTAAGCATGCAACCTAAATTTAGGAGCAGCTTTGAATCTCATTGTTTGTATGGCTTTTGTAATTCTCAACTAATTCTCCTTTCACTGGTTTTAGCTGGTGGCTCAGAGGTCACCTCCCTGCACTCCAGAGCAATAGTTTTGCCCCCATGCTGTATTGCAGCTGTGGGTCAAACTGCAGTGTATTTCCATGTGAAGAACTGCACCAGCCCGGTGTAGCCATTAGGAAATTGTTCACTTAGATGCCTCACTGGTGGTTTTCTTACTACATAGGGTTGTCCCAGCTTTAGTTTTTCTTCATAACTCCATTTACTCAATATTATCCAGTTGAACCTCACTCCGCAGGATTGTGTTGTCCTTTTTTATTTCCTTAGCTCTCTTACTTGCACACACAGTGACAAGTATGCATATGGTAGAAAGATTTGTTTGGGCAACATCAAGGGGAAATGGTTACTGTGTAATTCAGCAGTGAAGTAATGTAAAATGTAAAACATGCTGGGAGAACATGAGTGAGAATCAGTAGTTGCTGGTGGTGCTGAATTTCTTATGCTTCGTTTTGAGGAAGAACAATGTTCATGTAACTTCTGGAAATTGAGATCATGTTTATGACTTCATTTCAATAGGTTCCTGATTTATCCTTTAAATGTGTATTTGCTTACAAAGCCAAAACTTAGGTTCCCTCTCTCCTGTAGTCTGCCAGTGAAGCAACAGTGAAGAGAGTGAACATCCTCAGTGACATGCACCTGCGCAGCATTCGCACCAAGCTCATGCTGATGTCGAGAAACGAGGAAGCTACAAAACACTTGGAGGTAAGGCCACAGCTTGTGGCTCTTGTTGCTTGAAACTGAGCTCAGAGCAGTGCATTACAGTGAGTGCACGTGGATGAATCTGCCTTTGTTTTCCCCTTCAGTGCACAAAGCAGCTTGCTGCAGCATTTCATGAGGAGTTTGTAGTCAGAGAAGATTTAATGGGACTTGCTATAGGAACGCATGGCAGTAACATACAACAAGCCAGAAAGGTTCCAGGAGTTACAACCATTGAACTTGAGGAGGATACCGGTACTTTCAGAATCTATGGAGAGGTAAGGGGGAACTTTATATGAATTCTTGGAGCATTTCACTCTGTATCTGTTTTTAGACTGGTGAGAGCTGTACCCAGAATTAAGAACAGAAAACACCTCCTAAGTTTTTTGTCTTTGTGCATGTTGACACTGTGGCAACTTCTGCATTTATTTGAAATACAAGCCTTTGTTGCAGTGGTGACCTCTATGAAGTGTGTTCTGTCCTAATAATTCCATTTTCCTGTATATACTGGGTCAGCCTGAGAGAATAATAATTTCCTGTTATTTTACTTGATCATGGGTTTGTTTGGGTTTCTTTTCTCCCCCAGAACATTATTGGTTCTATTCCTTACCTCGCTGTGGCCCCTTCATGTGTGTCTTACTTTGTAGTGTCTGCTTCTCTGACCTATCCAGGTGTGTTAAAGCCTGTATCTACTGTTTCTAACTCTTAACATTTTGGCAATTTAATGCTGGTTTTGGCAGAATAATGATTTGCTCCAAGTTGATTCCATTTGTGTGACTCTTCTGAATCTCACAACTGCCTTGAAATACAGCTGGTCCTTGGTCCAAAACAAGGATCCATTCAGGAAGCAGAAGGCTAGTGGCAAAAATGCCACTGTCACTGGGGCTCTGTTAGCAGATATTTTGTGGATTTTTATCCCTTGTCCCTAACTCTACAGGTATGACTGAGTCTCTGATGTTAATACGTCTGAAAATCTGTGGTTGTCTCCTGTTTGAGGAATCTGAGGTCTTCAATTCAGCTCCATCTGTATCAGGAGTAGAACCTGGTTGTTCAGATGAAGTTGATCCTGTGGAGAGGAGGTCAAACTTCTGTACTTTGCAGTATCTCTGAAATTGTCCTTTTTTTGGAAACCTTAAATGCTTCCAGGGTGTCAGATTGGCAGCAAATCCTTCTTTCATCTCCTACTGCCAGTAAATTGTATCTCAGTTCCTGAGGAAGAATGGGACAAGTTTAAATGCAGTGGAATGTCCAGTGTATTCCAGTTTTGATCTCCTTCATGTGAATGATGTGATGCTGGAACTTGTGGAAAGGTTATGACTGTCACCAGCCTCTTACAGAGAGTCACAGCAATGATTATAAATACCAGATGCCCCCTAAATAAAAATGCTTTTAGGCACATCAGCCTTGTCCTTCGTAGAAGTGATAAGTTCTTCTAAAAATGCCAGGCAGCTTAACTATTCCACATGATAAGGTTTTCAGCATCTGGCTACACTTGCCTATTCTTTTTGCCTCTCTTCAGCTGCAGTGGGCAACCAGCCAGGCCCCAATGGCTGAATGCACAGACAGACAGTTTCAGGCTGAGATGTGTGGGTGTAGTGAACCAGTGTTGTTGACATAGCAGTCATGGTCTGAAGGTTTCCCGTAGCTGATGTTTTGCATACAAATAAAAGTTTGTTGGTCCGGTCCAGGCTCTCTGGGGGAAGAAACATGAAGATAAGTTTTAAATACTATTGGAAACCTCTGTAGATAGAAGGAATCTTAAACTGTATGGCATGCTGTTTATGCATTTATCCCTGTCTGGTCAAGGCCATTTTGGTTTCAAGAGCTTTTCTTGGTTGTGTGAACTGTTGATTGTGATGCCTGTACAGATCACAGGACTGTGAACTTCGGAGTTTGGACAGTGTAGCTTGGACTACATATGGAAGCTTGTGCTTCCCGGAGAGGGAGAGCTGTGTCAGAAATAGTGAAATTCCTCTTAGACCTTCATTACTGTCAAATGGAATTGCAGCCAATTCTTCTGCAATTCTTAACACTGGTAGGTATAATACTGAGTTTAGAAAAACAGCCTACATTTAATTTTGCTATTGCACTCTTTGGTAGCATGGATGTGTCTTGATTTGGGCTACTGTGTGAGGTAATGAGAGCATCAGTGGACATGTAGGCTGTAATTCAGAGTCAACAACGATTGTTGCTAGTGACTGGAATCCTGCGAGGTCTTTAATCAATGTTCTACTGCAAGGAACTGAGAAAACCTTGTCTGAGTGAGCTTTATGTGCTCACTCATGTTGGGGTGTTGAGTGAGTTACAGAGGTTGTACTCATATAAAAATCCTGAGTGCCCATGACAAGTGTAGAGAGGCCTATGAGTGCACAGAAGAGCTGCAGCTCTGGCAGTTGTATATTTTCATGTCCTGACTTTGCTTCTGTAAATGCATTCATAGTTCCTTCATCTTTATTTGGGAAAGAATTGGTAAACATACCTGAGGCAGGAACTCTGCTTATTTGTGTCTTTCTGTAGAATTCACTGAGGATAAAGAATTGCTAGTGTGTGTTAAGTTTGTACCATTTCAGTGGTTCCTTTGCAAATACATCATAACCTCTGCTCCTCACAGTGGCTTCCTGTTCATCCGTTTCTTGTGCTTGATCACTGCTTTCATTATCTTGAAATCCAATTTGGCCATGTTTTTTCTGCCATCATTTTGACCTCTGCCAGAAGTAGAGGTTTATACATTTTCTTCTTCTTCTAGGATTTGCCTGATTGATTAAAAGGTGCAGGAGTTGATGGTACTCTCATTTCATGTGTTGCCTAAAAATGACAGATGAAAGGGCTGAGGCATTAGTGTAAAATGGAAATGGTGCTCTTAAACTGTTGTTACTGTCTAGATGCTGATATTCTTTCCTTAATTCTACACTTCTGCTGTGTGAATTTCAAGCCTTGTTTCTTGTTTCAGCATCTCAATTAACTCAGCTGATTTTTGTCATTTAATAATAAAGCTGCAAGAGAGCATTTACAGGAGTTTTCCCCAGTAACCAGAGCCACTGTCCTATCTTGGAAAGCAACTGTGGCCAGAAACCAGTATTCTGGAAAGAGAGTGCCCTGGTTGTAAAATCACTTGCAGTGTTTGCTCAAAGCTCCATCTAGCCTGGCCTTTGAACTCTTTCGGGATGGGGGATCCATTTTGATATCTCAAAAAATCTTGAAATAACATGAAAAAAATGTTTTATTCGTTACTGATGCTTTGCTTTTCTGCTGAAGTTTGTCTGGGCATTTCACTCAATTATTCCTTTATGATTTAGTTCAAAACTAGATTAATCTTGTCTTTATTATTTTCTTTTTGCAAATAAGTTTATTTGGAAGACTGGCAACTGTTGCACAAGGTTTTGTTCTTAACATTCTGTATTCACAAGTAAATTCAATTTTTTAAAATTTATTTCCAGACTGCTGATGCAGTAAAAAAGGCCAGAAGTTACTTGGAATTTGTGGAGGATTTTATTCAAGTTCCCAGAAATCTTGTTGGTATGTAATACTGCTAAAACTTAAAAAGTTGGGAAAAGGGAGCCTAATCTTGACTTTGCAGAGAGGATTTAGTTGCCAGTACAATATTTGATTTCTCAATTTAAGTAGAAAGTGATTAATGTTTTAAAACTATATGTATCTGAATTATTATGAAATTGGTTATATTGTTGCTGCATAATACTTTGTCAGGATTTTAGCATTTAAACTGACTTGATTACAGACTTGTACCACCTAATTTAATGGTAATATTTAAAGTTCAGATTCTAGTGAAAAAACATGCTCTACTAAATTGGCTTCATAAAAGTGCTGAAGCTGAGTTCCAAAGTTTAATCTGGGAATTCTCCAGCTGAGTTGCAAGAATGACATGAAACCGTTCTCCTGTACTGCTGCCCCCTGGGTTGAGGCTTGTCACAGGTGTGGTTGGATGCTGGTGAGCTCCTGTATAAATCAGCAGTGCTCATAGTCTCGGCCTCAGTCTCTAAATAGACATTGGTCCATGTTGCAGCTTTATGAAGGTGTAGCATAGTCAGGTAGGTTCTGTACTGCAAGGCACCTGAAGGTGTGAGGTTAATTGTGTTCCACTTGAAGACACAAATGTCTTCCCCTAGTCCGGTCTTCACAAGGAACTTTTCTCCTCTTCCCTCATTTTCCTTCCTTTATCCTGGCTTTTACTCAAGTCTGGCAGCTCCCTGCTCCCCATGCCCAGCTTGTGGGCAGTGTAGGCATGGAGGCAGTATTACAGTTGGAGGTGTTGTACCTGATTGAAAACTCGGATTATCCAGAGGAGAAGTTAAAACCCAGGCTTTAACCTGTTGTGGTTTGGAGCTTGGAGCTTGCATATTATAAATAATGTCATTTAAATAATTTATGTGCAGACTCCCATAACTTAGACTTTCAGGGTTTTACAACTTGTCCAGATCAAGGTGTAATGGGGTTGCATTTGTTAATTTGGGTGGTTTTTTTTTAATATGATTTGTGCAAATTGCATATCTGATACAACTTGATGGTTTTCTCATCTGCCTAATGTTAAAGCTCATTTTAACATTCAACAAATTAATCCCTAGTTTGTACATGAACAAATTTTCTTCTGCAGTCTTGTTAGTAAATCTAATTATTCCAAGGAATTTTGCTAAACCTCATGTCCTACACATAGAGTTTTGGGGAGAGCATTTGGAGAGCATTCATTAATGTGAATATATCCCACACAAGAATTAGTGCAGAAGTCACAGCAGTGTGTTTAACTGAAAATGCTGCTGTTAAACAATTACAATGCCAGTTTCTGATGAAGGCAAATGTCCTGCCCACATCGCCTGTGGGCACACAGGTAAGCAGACAGATACTTAGCAACACTTAATGAAGACACACAGCTCAGTGTAGTGGTCATCAGTAACACCAATACAGAAAGATAAAAACCTGCTGAGCTGTTTGAGCTGTTGAGGAAGGGAAACAAACTTGTAGTATTTTTTGCACATTACTTTGTATCATGTTGGTATTTGCTGTAAAGAACATTCTTTATGGAGTACTCTGTTATACAATTCTGGCTTTTGCCCTTTTCTTAGGTTGTTCTGCCTCCTTTGCTCCTGATTTAAACATAAGTGTTCTTAAATAACCTATATCTGGCTCTGATGAAGAAATGTTCCCACATAACTTTAGTCTAAAGCTGTTTAGTAAGAGAGCCAAGAAGTCACTTTTTTATTTTGTTTGAGATTGAAACATACAAGTTCTGAAGAACCTTCTGGTTGGGATCCTATGCATGATCTCAAAATAGGTATTTTAAAGGTAATAGGGAAAGCACTAGTTGTACACAAGTCCATTGTAAAGGCAAAATTTTTTATGAGGCTTCAATAAATGTATAAGACTGTTAAAATGACAGGAAAGATCCAATGAGGGCACATCAAGGGATCCAAATAATTTTGATACAAAAATTTAAAAGAGGAATTTGCAAAACTCTTGTGTCAGTTTACTCTTGGTTTGGTTTGCTTGGAAGCCTATGTGCAGTAGTGATCTTCATCACTGCTTGTCATTCTGCATATAGAGAGAGTTTAAAAGTTTTTACCCATTTTCTCTGACATAGTGTGGGGCATTCTTTGGGGATTTTATATATAAAATACCAATAAACATGCTAAAATATTTTGACCATGGGTGCAAAACTAACCATTCTTGCCCTCTGAAGGAAAAGTTATTGGAAAAAATGGAAAAGTGATTCAGGAGATTGTAGACAAATCTGGAGTCGTCAGGGTGAGAATTGAAGGAGACAATGAAAATAAGCTGCCCCGTGAAGATGTAAGTACTTCACTCTTTCCTGCTGTGACTAGGATTTTATTTTCAAGCCCAGTTTTATTGCAAAACTTGTGGATATAGAGAACATTAGTTATAAATTGGCATCTTGCAGTAGATTGTATATAAAGTAATTCAAGGAAGGTTTTTGCTGTTGAAGAGGTTTTTGGTTTTTTTTTTTTCATTCCCCTATATGTACTTTATATACTTGGGCTGCATAACTAATTTGGGATTGGTAGTGTTAAAAGTGTCCACATATCTTAAATAGGTAAGAACAAAAGGGAGAAGTTTGTAAAGGTGCTTGATCTTGTAAATTTGGTTTAATGAACCACCTTCTTGGCAAACTGTGGATGCTTCTATACACCTGTTGTGCTAAACACACCCAGCATGTGTTGCATGAATATGAACACAGGATGTCAGGTTACCTCAGCTCCAGAACAGGTTCTTGGGAAAGCTGGACAGTGTGAAGCCATTGCCTGAGCTATTTCTACATGTCTTTGCAACCAAATGCTCAGTTCCTGCCTTTGTTTAGCTCACTCTGGTAATTTAAAACAGATCTCTTTATATAATTTAAACAGAAAGCATTATTTCAATGATAATGTTCTCCCTGATAAAAAGCTTTGATACTTTGTTCCTGTAGGGAATGGTACCATTTGTATTTGTTGGTACTAAAGAAAGCATTGGGAATGTCCAAGTTCTGTTGGAATATCACATCGCATATCTAAAGGTGAGTGTGTTTTGGGAAAGATGATCTGTAGAGGAAACTTGGGTCAAAGTATTTTTGAGCAGCTTCAGTGGGATTTGCAGTTGTTAAACTGTTCCTCTGTATATCAGGATTTAAAGCTTGGTGCCTTGAGCTCACCCCTTGCCCATGGGTATCATGGGCCTGTAAATACCATGTCATGGTTACTTAGTGCTGTTGGGGTAGAAGGAATTAGACTGTAAAGGATGGGGCTTAAAGGGACACTTGGGAACTAACACAGAATTTTTTGTCTGTGTTTGAGTTCTGCTGTTGTCAGGGTAATGCTCTGTAATGGAAGGATGGAATTTCTAATAGAACACCAGTAATACAGTGTGGTATTAGAGCAATTAACTGTTTAGATTGGGTTGCTTTGTGATGTTAACAGAGATTGAGTTTGGATTGTGTTCCCTCATCAGTTTGCTTATTTTTTTTCCTAAATTTTACTAGAAAAATTTGCTGAACAGTAATTAAGAAAGGTAGTAGTAGTCTTAAAGCCAAGTTTTCTGCATAGTGGTGAAAGTTTTTCGATCGCATACAAAACTCAGAGATAACTCATCTTGAATTGCATTATTTGTAGTCACCTGCCAGATGGTGTTAATTCTCCCACAGGAATTATTCTTTTCAGTATGACTGGGTGGGGGGATGGTGTTTTGTAAGGGACATTTGTCAGCACTCTTTTCCATGGTTTTTGTTTCACTGTATGTAGGAGGTGGAACAACTAAGACTGGAAAGGCTCCAAATCGATGAACAGCTGCGGCAGATTGGGATGGGCTTCAGGCCCTCCTCTACTCGAGTTCCTGAGAAGGAGAAGGGTTACACCACTGACGAGAGCACCCTCTCCTCCGTGCAAGGCTCCAGGTCCTACAGCGGGCGGGGCAGGGGCCGCAGGGGCCCCAATTACACCTCTGGTTACGGTGAGTGCCCTTGGGCGAGGCCTCAGCATACCTTGGAACCCAAATCTGTCTCGGGATTTCTTTGTGTTCAATGTACTTGAGTGAAGATAGGGTTAGAAATTCAGAATTGCTGTTTTATTTTGTTCATAGCTCAAAACGCCTCGTTAGATTTGTAGTCTTGAAGTTAAGTTTAAAACTGAAGAAGAAATTAACAAACTGAGTGCTGGAAACATCTTGTCTTTCCATACTAGTTACTTAGTAAGTGACATCACAAAAGCTGGGAAGAGAGCTAGAGATGCTTTTCAGGAGATACAGATTTTTTTAAAAAATCTGAAATAAGCATTATCTGTTTTGAGTGAGAAGGAGAAAAAATGCTTGTCTGTGGTCATGGTCATCTTAGCAGCATATTTCTGAAAAATGAACCAAAATGATGTAAAATGGAGACAGCACAAAATCCTGTGGGTTTTTTTAATTCAGTCAGGAACAAACTGGATTTGTTTTAAGGTGTAGTGAGGTATTCTAATGCATTTCTCATTAAAAAACACTGTTCAGTTCCTGACAGGTGTGCATATCCCCACCTTATCCAAATGGAGACACTGCATTTCTATATAGATATGTTTCGTAAAGAAGAGCAATGTTATTTTTTCAGTAGAGTAAATTATTCTGAATATCTAGATGTAGCTCATTTTTGTTAAAAAATCAGATGCCTTTTGGGTTTTACAGTCTGTCCCTAGCTATAGCTTCCTGGATCATGCCAAGTGTTAGTTGCATTGATTCTGATGATGATGTTTGTAACTTCATTTTTTATTATATCCCAGTTTGCTGACTGAACTGTAAGGAAACCTGTTCACTATACACACTGTGATTTGGAAAACTTGAAGTATTTTTTTTCCTCCCAAAATGGCAAGAATCACATTTAAGCCATATGGGTCTAAAACTTTATATTCCAGACTGGGTAGTATGTGGAGTTCCTGGATACCTAAAATGAATAATAGGTGTTGGTTTTCAGGTAGTAAAAGTCTATGTGGGTTTGGGGACTCTGAGATGGCTGGGTGTTACAGATGCTGTTAGATACAAACAGTGAAATTGTTCAAGCAGCTTCCAGAAGGGGTTGCTTAGCAACAGCCATCGGCTATAAGGTGGCAAAGTTGTCCTTGGGAATTTCAGAGAAGTTGCCTAGAAACTGCACCAAATGCCTGCAGTGTGTAGACAAAGAGAGGAAACACTGCTAAATCTGTGGTTTATCTGTGTACAGAAATTACAGATTTGGTGATCTTTCAGCCGTTATTTCACATGTTAGTACAAACAAACTAAAATTGCTTAAGTAACTTCTTACCTGTATTTTATGTGTTCATATATTTTTATATATGAGTATATATAAATATTAAAATATATCTATGATTGTATACTTGTATGTATTGTGTATGTATTAGTGTTTATATATATATTTATGCATTATATTGCTTTTAAAAATGAGATACATACATAACCAGCTGTGCTGGCTGGAGTAGTTCTGTGAGGATATGAAACCTGAATATAATCCTTAAATCCATATTAATTTCCAGTTTTCTTTTCCTTCTCATACAAGGTACAAACTCTGAGCTCTCTAATCCCTCTGAAACAGAATCTGAGAGAAAAGATGAACTTAGTGACTGGTCCTTGGCAGGAGAAGATGACAGGGAGAGCAGGCACCAGCGTGACAACAGACGACGTCCTGGGGGACGAGGACGTAGCGTGTCTGGAGGTCGTGGGCGTGGGGGACCTCGTGGTGGAAAGTCATCCATTAGCTCTGGTACTGTGTTCCAAATGGGTTTTGAGATTTTCTTCCTGGCAGTTTTCTGTATTACCTCTTACTCTTTTAAAATACTCCATTCCTACATTATGATCTTAATACCTTGGGATTTCAGTGCTGTATCCTAACAGAGTGTTTTAGGTTTTTGTTGGTTTTCTGTTCACAGTGATCTTAATTTCCTTCCTTTACTGCTCACACATAATAACATTATTAGCTAAGTTGGTAAATCTTTGGCATATTGCCTAAGGCTGCCTTTTGAGGTAAGCTTATGTTCAGATACAGAATGAAGGAAGAAATCATTGATTGGGAATTAGGTTTTTTCAGAATCTCTGCTAATACAACACTTGAGGTGTCAGAAGTACCACACAACCACAAAGTGTAAGGTGTGTTTCATATACTTAGCAGTTTTGAGTAAAAGGTTTCTAAATGTCACCTTGGAAATCTTTGTGGTTAAATAGTACAAGTGCATATTGGGCTGTTGTGGTGCCCCATGATTGTTACTGTTGGGTTAGAGTCAGAGGATCCAGTGTGAGATCAAAAACTTCAGCTGTGTGTACTACACCTCGCCTTAACGTTGTTTTGTAGTTTGAAACTTTCAGACACAGCTGTAAGTCAGCCTGGAAATGGTTCCACATCTCTAGAGTATCTTAGGTGGACACTTTCTGTTTGTTCAGTGCTTAAAGACCCGGACAGCAACCCGTACAGCTTGCTGGATAACACGGAGTCAGACCAGACCGTGGACACGGACGCCAGCGAGTCCCACCACAGCAGCAACCGCCGCAGGAGGTCACGCCGGCGAAGGACTGATGAAGATGCTGTTCTTATGGATGGGATGACAGAGTCTGATACAGCTTCTGTTAATGAGAATGGTTTAGGTATGTAAATGGTTGGATGGTAGTCCCAGAGCAAGCTAAGAAATAAATGTGTTGTCCCTGTAAGTGTAGTGAAGCCCTTGTTTGTTTTTGTAAGTGACAAATCATTGTTCTGTTCAAGGTTGCTGTCTGATTAAAGAAACATTCCCTCCATGGCAGTGCCATGGAATCTTCTGTTTACTGAGCTCCACTAGCCTTTTCATGTGCCTTTTTTGTAAAAACTGTCTGATGGAGACACCAAAGACTTGACTTGTTGTTTCCCATTGGTACTGCTGCTTTGATAGAAACAGTACTGTCAGATCAACATTCTGTTTTGTCCTTGGTAACCTCAGTCTTGGTGTGGGAAAGCTCCTTAAGTAGCTGTTAATTTTTCTCTACTCGGCTTCTACTTAAGAACTTTCCTTCAGTAAATTCTCTCAATACTCACTGGGATGAGAATACAATCTGTTGCTTAATGTAGAAAAAAAAATCTGGGTTATGTTGCTAAAATTTGACATATGGTTACTTAATAAATGAAATCTGAGGTCATTAAGCACGTGCCTAAATGTTTTAATGAACCAAGAACAAAAAGTAAAATTTAGCTTTTGTGTTACTGTGTATGCTTTCAGTATAAAATTTTATTTTAGCTTTTCTGTCTTACTTAGTCTCTGTCTTTAACAGAAGCCATTTTAATTGCCCCATGCTGAAACTGCTGAAGAATTTCTTTATTTTCTGATCAGAAATAGTTCATTATAAACTTTGCAATTGCAGATGATAGTGACAAAAAACCCCAGCGACGCAATCGTAGCCGCAGGCGTCGCTTCAGGGGTCAGGCAGAAGATAGACAGCCAGGTAATTCGAGTGGAGCTGTGGGTAATCTCAGGTCAAAAGCATGAGAGAATGTTGTGTCTGCTGTTTTACATAGAGCTGCATAATATCAAAAGGTTACTCAATAACTAATAAGACTACTAGATAAAGATGAAAGACATTTCTTCTACTAGGAAAACTTCTAAAATCTGTCTAATGAAACTAATTGATGTCTAACTTTTTGCTTGGACATACGAGTTATGCTTCTGATCCCGTTCTCACTGAAGTCAATGGCCAAAGGGCTGTTGAGTTCTGTGGTCCAGGATCACGACGAACGTGAAGGTTCATGGTCTGCACTCACTGCATCTGTGCGCTTGCACTGACTGGGACACAACCTTTTCAGCACTGGCTGAGCAGCAGTGTTGGAAGGGCAGGATGTGGGTCCTGGCAGAGCTCAGTGAGGGAACTCATGTGGGGTTTGCCAGCCCCACACCTGCATCACACTGCTGCTCTCAGTCCTTGGCTGTTGGGAATAGTTTAAGTCATCTGCAAATTGAGGGTGGGAAGGAGGAGGAATTTAAGTGAAATTGCATGTTTTCAATTTTTTGTTGTTGTGGCTTGTTGCATTTCTTTTGTGTGTACTAACACTTGAAATGTTAAAGGTGAACTGGCTAATTATCAATACAATGCCCTGTTTAGAAAATGCTTGTACGTACATGGCGCAGGGTAGTAACAGAAGGTCTTCTAGATTGACAGGTTCAAAATTTCACCCATATTTATCTTCCTTGTATCTGTGGTGTTCATACAACATTTGATTAAGAAGAAAACAAATTCTTCTATTGCACTAAAACTTGGGGGAAGGAAAAAATCGAACAGCCTACCCTCCTAAAAAACCTCAAACCCACACATTTCTTCTCAACATTCCAGTTATCATAGCAGTGACTTGTGAAGGGGCAGAAAAAGTGAAAAGGATTTCAGCTTTTACTTCTAAGAAACTTATCTCAGCCAGCAATATAAAGGAATGTTAGTAATTTCTAGAAAACCATGGAAATTCTTTTAAATCCTAAATATTCTAAGAGCATAACAAAATTTCCCAAACAAGATTTCTCTGATATCTTTGTTAAAATGCTGTAATAATTAAAGTCTTCATAAATGCCTAGTAAGTGTGAGTGAAATTAAGACAGAAAGAACTCTTCCTTTCTTCCCCTCCCCCCCCTCAATGCCAACTACTATATTTCAGTCATTGAGCTGTATCATTTGATTTACACTGCTGTAGGCTATGGTGCCATATTCATAGAAGAATATTAAGAATGCACTGTGTGCATGAAACATGCTTCCTGTTTACTAATATTAGAGGAGTTGGGTTCACAACCTCATTTTAAAGAAAAAGTACTTTTTCTTTAGTGTAGAAACTCCTTTGACCTTCACAGTTTGGGAAGGACTCAGTGGTAAGAAGTCCATTTACTGTAGCAGAAAATTCATCTGTTGTAGTTCCCAGTCTGATTTGGATTTCGTGCACAGTCGTTCCTAAATCCAGGAAAACAGCTCACCTAAATACCTGATACACTAAATACAGATGACTGTAGAGTTCAATAGGTAATGCTTGCCAACCCTAATGTGCTGTGCTCATCAGTGATACAAATATGTATTTAAAGTTGCAGTACTCTGTATTCTAAGGATAGAACTGAGTCTTGGTGTGGTTACAGGAGGGCAGGACCAGACAAAACCAGGCTACAGAACATGTGCTGAGGTGGTAAGGAGAGGTCAGAGAAGCCCTGGCTGTCCCCAGTGAGTGCAGCTGTGCTGCCCCTGGGCTGGGCTGGCTCCAGCAGCACCGCCTGTGTCCACACATCCCACAGCAGCCACACCCGAGCCAGGGGACAGAGCTGATGGCACAGTGCTGGTGGCACTCTCAGTACCTCAGGGAGGGCAAGTTCCTTCCTCAAGTCACTTTGTGATGTACCAAAGATTTGATGACACATATCCTAAGTGATTCCAGGCTCTGACCTGTCCCAGTTCTGGGCACTGTTGAAGTGTCTTCATTTCATTAGTGTGAAATTCTTCACTGTTCAGCTAATAAAACCCCAGTGACACACACACAGTCTGTAGTTCAAAGAGCTGCAGCCAAATCTCTTAAACATAGTACAGAAAGCCCTTCTCCAATAAATTCTGCAATTGGACCAAAATTGATTTTATTAAGAGTCCACCTTCAGATCATTGTTACCACTGATTTTAGTGAAAATTGTTTTTAACAACAGAAACAAAATGATCCTTGCTGTGTGGTTGATAACCTGTAAGTGTGAAGGCCTTTTGTGAGATGTCTCCCAGTTAGAGCATAACTTGTGCAGAAAAGAGATGAAGGTTCATGCTGAATTGACTGCTGATGTGAGCATCACTGTGATTTTTTTCCTTGAACAGTAACAGTAGCTGATTATATATCACGAGCTGAATCTCAAAGTAGACAGAGAAACCCTCCAAAGGAGACAGTAGCCAAAACCAAGAAAGAAACGGTAAGATTTTTTAATGCGCATTTTTTTTTCTCCTCCCTAGCAGCAGAACAGTAAAGGCATGAAGGCTTCAGTTAGCTCACCCTTATTTGACTACAGGTGCATTTGATTTCAAGAACAAGTTATTAAAAGCAAAAGGGCCCAGAGTAAACAGAACTGACAATGATTTGTTGACTGTTGTTGCAGATTTTAGGGCCCAAATTAAGTCTGTACACATTTTAAAGTATTATACTTAGTAATGTTGCACTATATAATAAAATGTGCAAATTGCCCATGGTAAGTCTTGGGAACTAATCCTTTAAACATGTTAGGGATAGAGGATTTTATGTGGCATTTTTAGTGACTTGTATAAACTATTTTAGAAGGAATTAATTTTGCAAAGATTGTATGGTTTTGATCCTTTTTTCTTAAGGGATCAGAGTGGCATTACATTATCCTGAAAAATAATCAGAACTCTGAATAAAGCAGAATTTCTCTACTTCTAAAGTGCCAATGTATTGCTACAAGTTATGTAAGAAAGATTCATTAGCAAAATGTCATCTTGCTATAGTCTTCAAAAGGAGTATAAAGCTGTGGTTTTCAGTAAACTCTTTCATGGGCTTAGACAAATAGAAATAAAGAAGCATTTTGGGTGTGCTGGGGGTGTGCAGACCTGGGGTTACATTGGCACAATTTCCTCGAAGTGGCTGATACAGAAGTATCCCATAAACGACAAGGTAAGTGATCAGATGCTTTTAAGTGACAGGATACAGGCACAAACACACAAGAGGTGTTCCTTCTTGCTGTGTGAGCCAGAGGGAAACTGAGATTCCACTGTATTGTTATGAAGTTTTTAATGCTCCCCTCTGCTTGTTTTTGCAAGGCAAAAGATGCGATTGATGAAAACAGCCCTTCTGAAAAGGCAGTGAATGGTCCTGCCACCACCTCTGGGGATGAGCCTTCTAAACTACAGCACAGCCCTGATGAAAAGAAAGTCACTGTTCAGGAGGATGGAAATAATCAGGAAGAAGCAGTGCTGAATGGTGTTTCATAAACTGAAGTTCCTAGTTTACAGTTCTTTTACATTACATTTAAAATAGTGCTTGTATAAGCTTGCCAAAGATAGAATATGGATCGCCAGTCTTGACACCGCACTTTCAGTTCCTCCATTTTGGAATACAGAAAGGGGAGGGATCCTGGAGAAATCATATGTTAAACATACTTTGACACCTACTGTGTTATAAATATATCATCAGATGTGCCTTGAGATAGTATATGTAACATTTAAATAAACAAAATTGCTGGCTATAGGAAATGTTATTTTGTTTTCAAAATACGGCAAAGATGTGAGGGGGATCCCTAACATAATACTCTTTATGAAAGCATTAGCTGCTTTTGTTACATTTTTAATAATATGCAACCACTTCTTCACCTGAGGAATACTAGAAAGAAATGCAGTCTAAAATATTTTGCACTGAAATGTAATTTCTCCATTAGTTTAGTCTGGAAACTGGTCTGTTTTAATACATGTTTTTTAAATGCTGTATGTAGAGGAAAAATCTGCAGACCACTGGAATGCATTTGTTAAATTCTCATAATCTGCAGGGATACTGGGTGACATTGGCAGTGACTGTTCTACATTGAGGCTTTGTTTGGTTTATTTATTAAACTGTACAGTATTTAAAAATCAAACATAGCTTTAGTTAACACTAAGCTGAATTAGTCATGTCCATTAAGACATAACCTGAACTACTGAAAAGATCAATTTCCAGAAAGTTTATTCTGTATAAACTACATATGTTAGTCCTTAGTAGAGTATTTTTATTTTTGTTTTTGGTTGTTTGATGTGCAATATGTTTTTTTTGTATGCTGGTAGTAAAAGAAAATAAACTTTGATCTTCCATCTGTTGACTGTTTCTATCAGAAATTTAAATTTTGACTTTAAGGTTTTCAAGCTGTAAACTAACAATGGAAACCTACTTGTGAGTCAGCTTGAACCTCAAACTCTTTTTTTCGTAAGATTTTCTAACATGCCGATCTTCCTTTTGTTAAGGCAATGGTGTCAAACACCAGTTAAAAAGTCTAAAACCAGACTCCTTACCTTGGAGAATTGCATAACCTGACTAACATATATAGGCATTAATGTAGATGTAGGTTTTGGTCAGTTAAAGCATAGCACCCCCCTGTCCTTCAGGTACATGAGCCAGAGCAAGGAAGCACAAAACAGGTGTGGAAAAGCATCTGGGTAGCAAGGAGGTGTACAAAGTTAAGAGCAATGGGCAGCATTGAAGTTGTACTTAATGAAAAAATTGTCGTGTATGATTTTGTCAGAATGACAAAAGCAAGCCAAGCTGTCCCAGGCAGACCTGTGTGTGCACTTTGTCACAGCACTTCAGTGCTAGACTCGGCAACAACATTCCCTCTGGGACAACACACCCAGTTAAAAGTTGTAACTGAAGTGTGCACAAGTATCTCAGCTGATGGGACAGAAGGGGAGAAAATTTCTTTTAAAGTTATGTAATAAGTCAGTAGTGTTTGGCTGGGAAATACTTAAGTACATTTGCATACGGCTTGGCATGTGCTGACTCCAGAAATGTGCATGGTGGTGTTCCAGCTGTCCTTCACCCTGCTTTAAATTCTGTAGCAGAGCAAAGTTACTGCCTTTCTGGGGAGGTTGTAATGTTACCTATTTGATTTTTCTCCTAAAGGCACCCGACTTAACATTACTGTTGTAATCCTTCCTGAACAGCCCAGAACTCATCCACAGCAATGCTGTGCCACAGCGGGCAGCACTCCCAAATCCAGTTTCTGGCATTGGAAGCTTTTAGTCCCACTGTGTTAATGCCTACCTGGCCATAAACTCCCAGAGGTGCTGTGTAGTGTTTTGCTGTAGTGGTGAAGACACTGGGAAGATTCTTGGCAGTACGACAGAGCTCCCTGGCCCCAGCTGAGATCCTCATGAGCTGCTGGGTGTGAGAAGCTGCACAGAGCTCAAATTCAACTCGGGTATCAGGAACTGATGTAAAGAGGCCCTGTTTCCTAATCACCATAAATGCAAACCTCACTGTGTAAGTTTTGGCTTTGTAGTGTACAATAATGTATAGAACTACAGGACTTCTATTACAAATACAGAATTTATTAAATGCTATTAAAACCTGTCAAAACTAGAAGTTACTAAAAAAATCTGGGGTGTTCCAGATCCATCAGTAACACTTAACCAACCTTGTTTTTCACAAGGCAAGGACAAGGGAGTACATTGTTTCCTGGACTTTATTTCTCCAGGCAGAGACAACCACACATCTCTCCCAGTTCCTCCTGTCCAATAAATCCTCTTGGTTTTTCCACCCCCTTTCCAAACAGGTTCAGTGTGCTAATTTTAGCAGATGGAAGAGCAGCAGCGTGAACTTTAAAGAGGGCCAGTTCAACAGAAATTAGGTAACAGCATGTGAGTCTACCTGTGCCTGGTAACACACACTGACCACACCAAGTTCCTGCTCTCAAGCACTGAAAATATTTCTGAGTAGCAGATTTTGCTGTTTAATAAGGAACAGCTATGAAAAAAATCTTTAAGCTTCATTCCCTCACGTATTTCCAAAATAATGTGACCAAGTGGGAAGGGAAGTACCTCCCTGGATTTGTATTTCCAGCTTCATTTATATTAAGTCAAAGACTGACATTAGAACTTTTCTTAAGCCATTTATCAAAAATAGTAATTTGCAGGGACAAACCAATGAGTCACTTTCTCATTCATTTTTTAGCTTGGTCTTCTAGTAGATCCTTAGCTTCATTAATTTTGGCTGCTACATACGGAGATCCACCTAGAAGAAAGAGAACCTCAGATGAAAAAAACCCAACATTTGTCTCCTGTGTTGATAATCATGCCACAGGACACAGGAAAAAAAAGATCATGGTCTGAGGTTCTGCTAGCTGAAGAACAAACTGGACATGACTGAAGGCACCTGAGTTCACTCAGTCACTGCAGGAGCTTGGTGTCACACCACTCGTTCCTGTTAGGCTGCTTGTACTTTCCTGGAGTGTTTTTTCCCTCCAGTTTTATCAGTCATAAATGAATTGGTCACCACTGATTTAGCACAGTCTCGGTGAATACACAGGCACAGAACCAACGGTCTGCAGACAACCCTGCCCAGCATAAAGTGCTGCTGTGCCACGGGACCAGTTCAGTTTTCAAACGAGGCAAAAAATTACTCAGGGACACAATCCACGTGAAATGCACCAGCACTGTAAAGCCATAAGGTACAATGACTGTGCTGGTAGCATATATACCATTAATTGCACTATCATGTTTTACTTGAAAATTAATTTAACGTGTTTAGGTCATGTACAAAACAAAATGCTATTTTTAGCTCATGCATGTGTTCAGTAAGGTTAATTTTGAAGCTAACTTTCATTTGATATTACCTATGAAAGGCATATCCCCATGGATTATTTTGGATTTTGGTCCATAGAAGTAAGGAATTCAACAGTCACTTTAAAGGAAGCCATTTTACCTTTTAAGCAATGATTAAGAAGTTGAATGTCAAACACCAACACATGATTCTGACTCACTGAACAGAATTTAGAATAGGCTCAGGTGCTCTGAGTTATTAATTTGGAGCATAACTAGATTCCGAGCCTTCAGAGTACCACTAACAGGAATAATTCATAATTGAATGTCTCCAGCAGCTGTGGAAGGCTCAGTATTTGCCATTTATGGGGAACTCCCAAGGCATTCCCATGGACTCAAACTTTCAAGTGGGATACAAAACACACAAGGGTACTCCAGGTTTTCCTCTAAAATTAAGGCAATTTTAAGTCTCATTTTAACAAACAATATTCTACCCTGGTATTCACAGAAGACAGAGCAGCTAACTAACTGACCTGCTCAATCTGTCTGCTTGTTTTTAAAATATCCACGCTAAAAATATGCTCTAGACCACGCAGATTAAGGCACCCTAAGATTTGCTTTCAGTTTTGTGTGGGTCTTTTAATAGTTGAGGTGGTTATGTATCACTGACTGCCTCCCTACACAATTCTATTAATCTTTGTTAAAAACATGTATTAACTCATCAACAGGACTTAATTTCCTTACCTTTATCTGGATGATTCAGAAGCATGATCCGTCTATGAGCTTCTCTAATTTTATTTCTGTTGGCTGTAGGGCTTTGAAAGAGAGAGAAAAACTGACTTAAGGGATCCTCATGAAATTCCCCAGATCATCAGAAGGTGTCTGAGAACAAGTGATCACTCTGTCTTACCCATAAATACTCTAGCTAACATGTATGTTTCTCTTTTCCTACCAGTGATATGTAGTGTCTAAATCCTGGCTAGGCTTTGTAGGGCTTTTCCAAAACACTGTATGCTGACAAAGACATGCTTCAGCAGTCTAATGGGATGGGGGTCACCCATACCATTAAAAAGAAACAGAATTACATTTTAACATTTTTTGGGGAAAACTTCCTAAAGGCTTAAGACAAACAAATTTGCTTGATTTATTAAGGTAAAAAAAGTAAAACCTCCAGAACCCCCAAAATATTCACAACTGAAAGTTCTTACTTGATAAGATTTCTGTTATTTGGCCTTAAGTGCTTTGGCAGGGATTGCCACCATAGTCAGATCTACAACATTCCAGAAGTGATGAATTTATTCCACATCCAAGAAGTGGGTTTGCAGCACCTTCACACTGCAGCCACCTGAAACTCCTCAGCGCTGACAGAAACCACAAGCTAACAGCAGAATCCTGTTCCTCACACCAAGTGAACCCCAAGGCTCCCTGAAATGGCTCATTTGGACCATGCGTGGCTTTGGAATCTGCAGATGTCTGGAAGTCCACACAGAATCCAACCAAGCTAAAGTGCAGCAAAGAACCTCCAAAAAGCACAGAGAGTCCTGAACAGCCACTTCCTATTTCCTGACTTGGCAGTGACACTCCCAGGGATGCTGGCACTGCATGACAACCTTTCCAAACAAGGCCAGCTGGGAGGAGACACCACTGCCTGCTGTTCACCTTTCATCTCTGATCAATTTCCTTTACCTCACTCCTAGTATTAAAGCTGCTTCTCGTTTAGTCATTTTGGGTTCAAATCCACCTCTGTAATAACCACCACTGAAGGCCTGAAAAAGAAAACTTATTAGTTTAAAACAGACTAATTTCTAAGTATCAGTTAAAACAACTCATTATTGCTTTAATAGCTGCTGAGCTTTTAGTCTGTAAAAATGGCAAAACTTCTCACTTGTAAAAGGAAATTCAGTTGAAGCAGAGCATCATTATTAAAATAATTTCTTAAACTTGCCCAAACAAGTTCTCTAACAAGTCCCACCACCACCTGAATTGCTCTTACTGACAAGATACAGGAGAAAATACAACAGAGACAACAGTCTGTAGTCATTTCACCACGTAAAGTTTTAAATAAAAAGATAATAATTAAAAACTCACAGGTTTTGGTAGGTTTTGAAGGGCTTGCTTTACCTGTGGCTCCATTTGCTTCAAAGCTTTTACTGCATAGCGACCTTAAAGAGATCAGCGTTGACTGAGGTTAACTATAGCTCCTTGAACAAACATTTACCAATTCAGTGCAACTGGTAACTTGTGGATTAGAGCGTGCAATAAACTTTTTTGGGACATGAAACAGTAGTGGATTAGAGCATGGAATAAACATTTTTGGGACATAAAATAGTAAGAACTTCGACCTTATATTTCATTACAGCCACTAACAGAGGCTCTCCCAAGAGAGCTGTACCAGCCCATAAAGTACCTTGAACCAGCCCTGAAGCGGGGCTCGGTGCCCGCCCGGCCCGCACACACCTGCGAATCCGGCAGCCGCTATGGCCAGGCCGACCGCCACCATGGTGCTGGCCTGCAAGGAAGCGACACAGACAGCGTTTGCTCAGCACGAGGGCAGCGGCTCGGCCCCGCCGCCCCCAGCCCGGCTCGGCACACGGCGGGGCCGTGCGGGACGGGGGGAGCCCGGCCCGGCCGCCGCCCTCACCGCGGGGCCGAGAGCGGAGCCGGCGGCCGGGCCCGAGCCGAGCCCGCGGGGAGGGAGCCGCCGGGCCGGGCACCCACAGCCCCGCACTCACCATGTTCCCCCCGGGCCGGGCATCCACAGCCCCGCACTCACCGCGTCCCCCCGGGCCGGCCCCCACAGCCCCGCACTCATCATGATCCCCCC
>QUSF01000026.1:4618656-4623656 GCA_003676055.1 Chloebia gouldiae
GCACTCATCATGATCCCCCCGGGCCGGCCCCCACAGCCCCGCACTCACCATGATCCCCCCGGGCCGGCACCCACAGCCCCGCACTCACCATGATCCCCCCGGGCCGGCACCCACAGCCCCGCACTCACCATGATCCCCCCGGGCCGGCCCCCACAGCCCCGCACTCACCGCGTCCCCCCGGGCCGGGCACCCACAGCCCCGCACTCACCATGTTCCCCCCGGGCCGAACACTCACCATGTCGCCCCGAGCCGCCGCCAGCCGCGGCCGCTGCCGTAAAGAGCGGGGCGGGAACGGCGCCCGGAGCCGCCCCGGGAACCGCCCCGGGAACGGGAGGGGCTGAGGGAGCGGGGCGGGCACAGGGGACGGGGATGGGGCCTTGCTGGGGTTGTAGAAGTGTTGGTGCACACCTTACTGTTAATGTAATCAAGCGATTTCGACCCTGATCCAGAGGCTTCTCGCACGCCAGATTCTCTTTTTCGCTTTTTCTTGAAATAAAAGTAGTTTTTCAGTCCCTGCTGAGGTGAATATGGGCAGTTCAGGGCTCCTCGGTACAAGAAAGACAAGGAGCTGCTGGAGAGGGACAAAGGTGGTTTGGGGTCTGGAGCATCTCTTGCGAGGAGAGATTGCGGGACTGGGCATGGTCAGTCTGGGGAAGAGACCTGACAGGGATCCCTCAATTCCTATAAATGTCTCCAAGGGGATGGTGCCAGACTCTTTTCGGTGTTTCCCAGCAACAGGGCGAGGAGCAATGGCCATGAACTGAAACACAGGGAGTTTCACCTCGACTGAGGAAAAGCTGATCCGCGCTGCGGGCGGCGGGGCGCTGGCACCGGCTGCCCGGGGAGGTCACGGCTCACCGGGACGCGTTCCCGTACCCCTGCTCCAGGTGACCCTGCCTTGCTAGGGCACGTCTGGACTAACGAGGGTGGGACTGGATCATCTCCAGAGGTGCCTTCTAACCGTGACAGTTCCATGGTTCTTCCATTTTCCCCGTCTTTAACGCCGGCGATGTGCTCCCCGTGTCTGGCCGGCCCCGCTGGCCCGGCTGCTGAGCATTGCTCTGGTGTTTGGGTGTTAGCAATAACAGCATCATCTGTCAATAGCACCGTGTCGCACGCAGCACGGCAGTCGAGTGTCCGTCTGTCTGTCCGTGGCTCTGGACTGAAGGTGCGGTTTTGGAAACTAACTTAGCAGGGAGACCTGCTGCAAATGCCAGAGCTCGAGGCTCAGAGTCCTGCGTTCTGACCGACCCTTAGTGAAAGCTTTTCTGCCGTGCCCTGTGCTTGTAGAACTCGTCACTGACCCCAGGGGAGCCACTGGCCAAAGCCAGTTATCTTTTGGCTGCTTAAGGTCTAGGATTCACAAGCCCTCACACAGCAGTTCAGTGTCACAGCTGGCCATTGGTTAAGAAACCTGTAATTTTGCTGGCTCTTGCACTGGAAGGCAGAATTTTCCTTCCTTGGTGTTTATTTTTCTATGAGCAATGAGTTCACTTTGAATGTGTCCTAATTTTACTTTGCACTTGAATTGTTTTTCCCACTAAAACTTCAGGTTCCTGATTTTATATCTCCTAAGGTAATGTTTGCAGGTGCCTCCTGCCTCTTTCCTTCCCTGTCATTCTACTAACACTACAAGAAAATAACCTGCTTTAAAAGGCATGGGAGACAGGTTTTGGTTAAGGTACTTGTAGTGTTCTACAAGTGTTTCCTGAGGTGGAAGTAAAAGGAAACTTTTAGATTTGAAAAATTAATTGAATCCATTCGTGGCAGAGCACTAGGCCCCTGACAGCCTGTAAGACATGTTCAAATATGGACAGGGGAGCCAGAAAGTAGAAAACAAGATGATTTACTGGGGAAAAAAAAAGTCCCTTCAGTAAAAGTAAAGGGTACAGGTCTAGTATATAGAAGAGGATTTGGTTTTAAGATGGTTTCTTCTTTGTCCCTTTTCTAACAAAAAAGGCTGTTCAAAAAACCCAAACCCAGCAGAATGAAAAAAAGGTAATGACTTTACTAGGGTATGGCTAGGATTTATTTTTTCATATCATCTGAAAAAATAAGGCTTTTGCATGAGGCTTAATTCTTCCATCTTGAAAGAACCTGCTAGATCCAAGTCTTGGAGACCTTCAGGAGAAAAGTATCTGAAAGGAAATTTTATTTTATTTCCTTCCTCCCTCTCCCCATTCCCTGTTCAGAGGAACTGGTAGCTCTACTGGCAATGGGGCTTTTGCAAATTTATACTTAGATATTCTTCCTGTAGTGAAATTTCTCATTTTTAGAGAGAAACAGCAAACATAATGAAATGTGCAAACTGGGCTGGGAATGGGGTTGATAATGTACCTTATTCTTCTCCTGTAAAAGCCCTTTAAAGAAAATCCAGAAAGGGAGATTTTGGGATCTTAAGCAAGCTGTTCTTGCTTAAGAGATTTCATCTTTATTAAGGAGAAAAGAAAATTAGTGGGAAGGGCTGGCAAGAGTGGAGGTGGGATGGAGGAATTTGCATTATTGGTACATGTAATATCCCAGCATCTGGACAAGACTGAGCCTAGGGGTGGAATAATTTGATTTTCATTATTAGGTGAAACAATACAGAGTATCAAGATGAAATGCTATAATTCCTTTAAAGCATGCTGTACATATTTTTACATTTAGACAACTCGAGCTTTGTTTCTTCCCTCGGTTGTGCGTCCCTCTCAGAGCTACAAGAGAACAAGTTGTGTCCCAGCTTGGACATCATGGAGAGTGAAATCAAAGTTCTGTTTGATTTGCCTGGTGAGTTCATTTTACAGCACCTTATTCCTCTGCATCTTCTATTGCTCAGCCTTGTGGTGGGGTAGGGAAGATCATTCCCAGGGGAAAATTACTGAGTTCTAATGGGCTCCAGTGAAACAGGAGTGCACTGCACTTCTTATCCACTCTGAAGAGTGGATGTCTGTATTTGAAATCAGAAGGGAGGCAGAATTATTCAGTGTTTGAGAAATACACTCTCAGCTGGAGTATACAGCCTTTTATTTTGCCTGTGTTTCTAAACAGTTCCCTTTCTATTAGCCAGAGAAACCCTGAAGTTTTTGTAGTTTCTTCTGTCAAGTGTTTTACCATACTGCTTTCTTCAGGTTTCCACTCTGGGGTTAAAATGCCTCATGACAGAAGATTGGTATTGGAAGATTTATCTTATAGGATGAGCCAAAGCCGCTGGCACATGATACATAAAGAAACTTTACTGTTAACAGACTCTTTCTGCAGAAATCTGGCTGTACTTTTTCTTAACTGTCTTCCACAAAGTGAACAGAAGGTGAAATAGATTAACTGTGCTCTCAGAAGGTTTGAGGTGTAGCTGTCAAATGCCTTTAAGGCTGTTAAACATTTGTTTAAGTCAAAATCCCAGTTCTGTGTTGTCACATGCACAACTGGCCAAAGCTTACACTGCTTGTTCCTGTATGTGCAGTGACTGGACTACCAAGCTGTTAAAGGCTTGCAGAACATCTACTTGAAGACACAGAATTTCTCAGGCATATTAAACACATTTTTAAATATTTTAAGATACTTATAATAAAAATTTAATTTAGATAGACTATCTTGGGGATTTTTTTCCCAGTGAAATTTGTTCCTGTTTTTTCCCCCTACTCCACCTTCTTTGCCTATGCCAGTCTGCCATTTATAATTTTCATATCTCTTTTCTTTTTCTTTTTATTTGTCCTTTTTCAAATTCTACTATCTTTTTGTGTGCCCAGCATCTGTACCACAATACAATGCCAAACTCTCTTACCTGTGCCTAAATGACCTTGGTATATGTAGCATCTCTGTCATTAAGCTGGTAATCATAACTATTAGAGCATAGTGTGGGTGACACTAATTATAAAGTGAGATTCTCTCACTTGGTAAGAATGGTTGTGGATTTTCTAATCAAACAAAGCAAGCTTTCAGTGTACTTTGACAGCAGGTGTGAAGCATGTGTGACTGGCAGGTAGCATATCCATGTTCATGGTACTCAGACAAGAACTGACTGACACAAGAGAATCTGACTTACAAGGGGCATTATTTGACTCCCTGGCTGAGTTATAAAACAGGTAATCTTGCTGGAAAGTGGTGGAGGAGAAAGCTTTGTCACTGTGAGTAAATCAGTCACAAAGCTCCCTGAAGCTGAGCTAAGGAATACAGAATCTAGATGTGAGTATGTTTTCTTGCAAGAACTTTTAAAGTCAAGTTTGATACTTGCCATTTCTTACCTGTATTGTTCTGGGTTATGCTTCTTATTGAGGGCCCAGTGAGGACCATGAGAGAGCTTGAGATTTACAGGGAGTCTTTCTAATGACTATGACACTGAAATTGTGCATAACAAGTGGTCTGGAAAATTGCAGTTCCTGCTGGAGTGACACTGAGCTGGCACAGGGCACTGACATGCAGCCCCTCTAGTTTCAGTGTCTTTTACCAGGGACCTGTTTGTGAAACAAAAAAGCCACAGAAGTTTTGGATTTGCCTGGGCTTGGCTTCTATTGCACCCTGAAATATTCCTTCAGGTCGTGACTGTGACATCCCTTCTGGGCATCCCCCAGTTTCCATCTGAGGCAGGTACATGCATTTTAAACATTTGCAGCTACAGCAGGGCACAGGGCACTTTTGTTCTCCCTTTTGCACCTCTAAACCAATGTCTGTTTCCCTCACACTATGAAAGGCAAGGACACGGAAAAGCCTAGGTGTAGTATTGGCATAAGTTATAGGAATATTGTAGAGTGAGTTTTTAAGTTCTGGTTTTCCTTCTCTTTAGGAAAATGGGATGGAGGAAGGGGTACAGGTATCATTGGTATTATTACATGTACTACAGTTAGGGTCCTCCATCTTTCTAGATCTGTACACTCTGCACGCCTTTTTGATTTGAACACAACTCCCAGTTTGCTGTTAATGCATCTCTCTTTGATACTAAACACAAATTGTGAAACGAACAGAATGTGCACTGTTGTTGCCCCCATGGAAAAAAAGAAACCTCAAAAAACTTCCATGACTTG
>QUSF01000026.1:4628656-4845897 GCA_003676055.1 Chloebia gouldiae
TATGTTTTGTTCTCAGTATTTGATGCTAAATACACCCACACATAGTAAGTGCATCATAGTAAGTGCAGCATCAATGAACCGACAGGTTGATATCCACACGACAGAGCTAGAGAAACACCAGCTGTAAATCTACAGGACCCTCAGTGACATCAGTACAACTGAGAGATTAATTTGTTGCTCTGACATGTTCTATTCCTGGCTGTAGCTGCTCAGCACCACACCGAATGCAGAGGTCAGTTATTTATTTACCTTCAACCCAGTGCATTTTCAGTAAATTCTGTTCTCCTAGCAATCACTTACCACATGATTTTTCTTCTTTTCACTCCTTTTTGAAGAAGACTGCAGTCTGTCCTGTCTGTTATCACTTTCCAACTCTGAACCTGAGATGGGAGAGAGAGAGGAGAAGGAGCAGCACACTGTTCATATAATATTTGTTGTTGAGCTGCTTTTGCATTGCCTCCCGCTGAGCAAAGCGTGAGCAGCATCGGTGGTGCCTTGTCTGCTCATCACTTGGGGGAGAGGAAAATTCCTCAGCAGCAGACTGTGCTGTGTATGTCAGGAAGTTAAAAATACGCCATGGTTCTATTTCAGATTATGTTTTACAGTAACCAACCAGGATCAGACTGTCCATCAAATGGCAGCTGGAAATACCTCTCACTGCACTCTACGGAAAGCCTTATCAAACATGCAGAAATGCACACCAGTGTGCAGCATGGAGAGGTGCTTGCTTTTGCTTCTGCAGCTCATGAGGAGAGCTGCTGGATTGTCTGCATTATGGCCATAGAGATGCTGCAGAAAATTTTTACAGATGTCTCACAGCAATCTGACTGAATACCGGAGTGCAAAATGGGAGATGGGCAAATGAACAAAAGGTGCTTTGCAAAATTTTGTTCAGGAGTAGCAGGTGTTGAAATTTCTAGATTAAATTATCGAACCAATTGTATTCATTGCCAAATTCTTATTTTCAGATGCAATTGATTTGGGAAATATAAATTAATTTTTATCTTCAGTGTGTTAGCTAATAGTACAATGACTTAGAATGCAACTCCCCAGTATATTTGAAGCTCAGAGAAGAGGCAGCATCATTAGCTGCCATAGGCTAAAAAATCTGAATGCGGTATAAAATAAAATTGGATGCAGTATAAAATAAAACAAGTGACTGTGTGTGGAATGAACTCACAGGAACCTGACAATTTTAAGCATAGACCTGTAAAATTAGTACATGGCAATAATACATAGCATTGACAAATTGAAAAAATACTTTAAAGAAGATATTGAACTAAAAAAACAAGTCTGCAGCATCTACAGTCTGCTTTGGAACATGACTTGGAACTGGAAAAAATAGTGGAATTTGTCAGTCTCCAGTTTAGTGTCTCACTTTGTTGCAGGAAGCATTTGTTACTAGGTGAAGTCACAACTTGCACAATTATTTGCATGGCTGTTGCTGGAAATGCAAAACAATTTTGATTTAATAAATCCCTGTCATTCTGAGA
This sequence comes from Chloebia gouldiae, assembly GCA_003676055.1. Taxonomy (NCBI): domain Eukaryota; kingdom Metazoa; phylum Chordata; class Aves; order Passeriformes; family Passeridae; genus Chloebia; species Chloebia gouldiae. The sequence goes on from QUSF01000026.1 coordinate 4,630,150, forward strand.
AAGATAATGAAAGAGACTATAAAAAACCTCAGCCCTTATCAAGCAATGTGTGGCAAGTGGAATCAAAAACCTGAACAGTGAAAGTAGAACACCTCCAGAACTTGTGAAATGTTGTATGTTTTCCTCCTTGGTTATTCATCTGTAATCAGGAACTGTGATGATGGTGATGATGACTTTTCTTTAAAATAGTGCCAATTCCCCACTTCACTTGAAAAGGATTTCCCCATTATGTGCTTCATGGTATGAGGTACTGGTGCTTATTCACTTTACTAAAGAGTTTTTAAACACCAGATAGCCTCACTATCAGTCTTCTCATAGTGGGGAAGCATCAGAAGCAGCAGAGGTTATAAAACATTTGTACCTCTTTATTTCAGAGATGAAATTTTGAGTATTATGAGTATTTTGAGTGGTACATGTTGATGCAATATTTGCTACTGTGCAAAATAGAGACAAGCAGCTAATTTTTTTTCAGCACCTCTTCAACCACTGGTCTGAGTCTCTACTACCATTACAGGGAGTAAGCAGAAAAGAGAATTTTCCTCCTTCCTTTCTTTCCTTCTTTTTTCCTTCCTTCCTTTCTTTCCTTCCTTTTCTTTCTTCATCTTATGGAATCACTGTCTTCATTAATGGAAAGAACCAGGTGATGGATCTGTACCCAATATGCATTTATGCTTTCATGCACATAAAATTAATTACAGAACTAATAAACTCTTGTGTATGCAAGTCTGCCAAATCCCTGAAACTTGGCACACTCCAGATGGAAACATAGGTGCAGTCAGGGTTAAGGTTTCCCACAGAGGCTTTGAAAAGAAAAAATTTGTGTTATGTGAAAGCATTGCACTGTAGTCTTAGCTGAAAATAAACAGAAGTTACTGAATTTTTTTAGAGTAACATGGACAGGGAAAAATGCAGTAAAATACTCCTAAATGGTTTACTAGGAAACTCCTGCAGATTTCTTGATGATCTTGTGTATTTAGAAGAGATGATATTATTGAATATACTACTGTACATATCCTTGTAGTTATTGCCTAAGAGTGTTGCCTGTGATTATAGTTATGCAATTCTGCTTTATGATGTTTTTTAAATCTAAAGTGCCACTCATGTTTAGTTCATGTCTTCAAACTGCTTAGAGCAGTTTTAAAAGCAAATCAAAACAAAGCTACAAACCAAAATTGTCTTTATGTAAAAGCAACACCACAACTATGTTATGAAAGGAAGATAAAAGGCAAAATAGGATAAGAGTGCTACTATATGGTCAGAGAGAACCTTTGGTTTTGTCTTTAATTAATTAGGAATGTCAGTATATTCGGAAGTTTCAGTTCCTTCTGTTTATTTTTTAGTGTAAGTTACCCACATTTCTGTTGTGAGTATTTTCTTTTAACCCTATTTTACTTCAAGCTATTGAACCTTAACAATGAATTTTGAGTTAGACTATAGTAAAACAAAGTGCTATTTATTTATTACTAGCTGTAGTATTTAAAACAAAATAAAATCCCACCAATGAATTTTAGGAATACAAACCCTGTTGAGGTCTAGTGGAGACTTGTGGTCTTAAGTACCTTAATGCTTCCCAGTGATTCTCCTGTAATCTTGCTCTTTTGTCAGCAATGTCCATAACTGACACATCCCTTTTGTGTACACACAGCATACATTGGCCTTCATAGCTTTTTTTAACATACTGGATTTCCAGACTGAGTAGGTTTAAGTACCACAGGAAAGAGAGTTTTGCATAATGGTCAGCAAAATAATCTTCTCGCTAGAAAAGCTGAGAAAAATATTAGGAAGGAAAAAAATGTATTCAGGTCATATTTGTAATTATGGAGCCAGTGAAGCAGAGGTACAAGCAATTAGCTTGAAAAGGAAGAAGGTGCAAAGAAGACATCTGAGTCATGAAGATTTCTTAAAGATTCTGTAAATGTGGGAGGGATAATTTGGGATATACTGATTATGTGAGTGGAAAAAAGTAAATGAAGAGCTTTGAAAATAAGAGAATTTTTAAGGGATGTTAGAAATAATCAGAAAAGCTCATGTTTTTGTCAGGAAACACAGTCTTTATCTATATTAAAAATAAATGTTTAACCAAGACTTTTAGAATAGATTTATTTTCCCCTCCTGCCCTGAAAGAAGGAATAGTCTCCTGCAGTGAGAGTGCAGCAGATTAAAACATCCAGAACCTCTACTCACTTCCTGTTGCATATTTTGACTGCTGAACCTTTGCAGTAACATAGATGTTGAGATCTCAGTTGTGGTGGGAATGGATCATTGATGTTCCTCGGACACACTTAAACACTTCTGCTCTAAAGCTTCAATAATTTCACAGCCAGGCAAAATTTTGCCTATGCTATTTATGTTATGGCCTGAGAAAAGAAAAGCAAATTTAACCTACATGGGTCTGCTGCTGAAATGCTGATCTTCCCTTCTGCCAGCCTGGAAAAGCAGAAATGTTTTTCCAGAAGTGCAGTGGGTCTGGATGTGGGGTGAACTGTCACTGCCACAGTGACCTCGCTCCGTGGGAACAGCTCTGCTGCTGGAGCTGCCAAATTAAGAAATTGGATTCCAAGAGAAGCAGGATTGTGGCCCAGATTCCCTGCTGAGGTAACACGCTGATGGGGACTGATAGCCTTGACCAGGATTTGCTTAGCCAGTGAAAGTTTTACAGGAGTTATGCAATAAAGGATTCAAAACTAAGTAAACTATGAAAAAAGTCCCACGAGGAAATTCTCACTTTTTTTTTTGTTGTTGTTGTTTTTTTTTTGTTGTTGTTGTTTTCAAGGATTATTTTCACTTTTAGTAGTTTCTGGAGGCTCAGGAAGACAAAGCTGTTTTGTGATAATGGATGACAACTGACTTCTGATGAATGCAAATGATGATTTATGACATAATTTGATTTAGCCAGGTAGAACCTTATTAATTTTTGAAAGTATTTCAGCATCTCCTTTATGTTCCAGCTTATTGTGTTGCATTAAGTTATCAGGGACGTTCTTGGGTTTGAACTGAACCTTATTAAAATTTTGCTTCTAATCAAAGAGACAAAGTGATAATTTATTGAAACATTCATTTTGAGGCACAGATACATATAAGTGGCTCTCTGAAGAGAAGACTGAAAACTGCTGGGATTGAAATACTGTAATGATCTGTTCTTTTACAAGAGGTACTAGACAGCAATTACATAACTATCCCTAATTTCTTTTTTGTGTATCATAGAATCATTTAGGTTGGAAAAGACCTTTAACACACAATACACTTTATCTTTAGAACTTTCACTAGTACAAGCCCTACAAAAATTCTGAGATTTTTCAGTGACTGTTGGTGTCTTTGGGTCATTTTTTTTTTTTTCTAAAAAAAGACAGAGGCCAGTCGCTCTTCTTTTCATGTTTATTTCCTGCCAAGGACATCCCAGGTCTTGCATTTGGATTAATTATTTACAATATCCTGTTCAAAAAATTACATAACACTTCTATGTAACATTTTCTCATTTTTTCAGACTGCTTTCCAGGACTGCTCTTACATTAAGAGTCGGTAATTACAAACTAAGGATTAATGCAGTAGCACTCTCAGTCTGTGATCTATTTTTGCCCCATATTTGTTAGAAGCATAAGGAGGTAGTTTAAATGAATACTAACACTGATGTGTTCTATCACTGTACATCTCAATTTTGTCTCATTTCATGACAGGGCTCAGAAGCATGGCCATTGCTGTATTTTAACTAGAAATTCTGCCCACTTGCTGAAACTCTGCAGATTTTGTAGTGCAAGAGGTCAGACCAAATGATGGTACAGGTGTCTGGAAACTTATTAGTTAAATTGTAACCTCACATGGGAAAGATCCATCTAAAAATGAATTATTTATGCATGTTTGGAATTTCAGTAGTGTTTGGTTGTGTTACAAAGAGAAGGCTAAAGAGACTGTGCATCCACAAAAGTATCAGCTTTTCTAGATCATCACCTTTCTAGAGAATACCTTCTCAGTGGTTCTGGTTTTATTACTGTCTAAAGGCACAGAGGCACTAATGCAAACCCTACTGAGGTAAACAGGAGATTTTTAGATTAAATGCAGGGTACCTGGTGTCAAAGTGATGTGTAGTCTTAGCAACAGTTTTCTGGGAGCTTGTAGGTTTTAGGAAGCTTTGCAATTCAAACAAGAAACAGGGAGCCATTGAAAGAACTCTGAATGTACACCTATTCATTTTTTTTTTGTTACTTTATACAATTATTTCATCCCATGATTTTACCGTGCTTTTATGAGGTGGACTATGACTTAGCTGTATTGGAAAAGGGAAGCAAAACAGCTCCAGCTCCTTCAGCCATAGTAAATAAAATTACTTTTACTAAACTTTATAGCTTTATAATTTGAAACCCTCAGCAGATCCAGGAGGGAAGTAGAACCTCTTGATAAGAGAAGTCATGGCAGTGGAGTGTGCAGGGTCAGTACAGCTGCAGTGCATTTTATTACTCAGTTCTGTTTGTTTGTTTCTCTTCTCAGCCAGGTACCTAAGGTGAAGGAGTCACCAGAAAGCTTTTTGGGGCAGCATTAGCTATGAAAAAGAAGATAAGCTCAGATACTCCTGGGTGTGCTGGGTATTATGAAAATGATGCACAGTCCTTTGCTGTAGCACAGAATTTGTGTGTGACCTCAACTCGCTCAGGTGGAGCTTCCATTCAATCGAATTCAGTGATAATTGTGTCATTTGAGATTTCTCTTTTTCTGTTTTTTCTTCTTTTTTTTTAGTAATTTCTCTGCATAAAAAAGGAGAGAAATGGGGAAGTTGTCGCTTCTTCAGGATGTTGTGAATATAAGTGTGTAGGATATATGTAAGGTGGTAGGGTTGCCCAAATAAATGGGACTTACATGCAGTGTCCAACAGCAACTGAATAAAATAAATGTGACCCAAGAATTCTTGTGAAAATACATGATCTCAACTTCTTCCCTGTATCATTTCTGTATTACTCTGATATCAATGTCTTTTTCTTTGAAACTATTTCTCTTTAAAATAAGTCTGTATTAACTAGTCCATTGTGAGCTGCTTGGGCACTCATGTTTTGGTCCAGTAGCACTGTTAGCTGTGATCAGCTATTGATGTAAGTGAAGCAGTAACACCTTTAGGTGTAAGAATTTTTAAAAATTGAGATGCCTTCAGAAATATGTGTGCTTTACACAAAGACTTTTGCACCCCAAAATATGTATTTTGCTTCCAATCATAACAGCTGGTTATGATATTACCTCTTCCTGTATATTTTGCATATTTACCAAGAAATGTATTTCTTTCTTAATATTTGTGATACTAATACATAATTTTCTTTGTTAACAACTTTCCTTTAGCTGCATTTTTTTTCCAGCTTTTGACATATGGATTAGTGTTTGAAATATCATCTAGACATTTTGAAGTTTAAATGAGCCAGTTTTGCTGTATTGTTAGAAAAGCTTGAAACTTACATTGATTTTCCTCTTTTTTAAGGACATCTTTCTCTTATTGAGGTTCTTGGCACTCTCATGCCCCTTGTATTAGGATTCCTGCTGATGGATCTTGATTTTATGAAACTAATACAAACCAGACAATGAAAATCTACTTATTTTCTGCTTTGTCACTTAAAATTGGGAATTCTATTTATACAGCATATAACTCACTATAGTTTTTTGAAAGCGTGATGTAATTCTAGTTCTTGTCTATTGATGCTGTCATTTTAGTAATTGTTCATTAACAGGAATATCAGCTGCATCTTGTGCTTCTGTAATCAGAACTGAAAATAGGATACATTTGGGGTTGGACTGTTAATGGTCACTTACAGAAGTCAAAAGCTCAGAGGAAGAGTGTGGAAAATGCTGGCACCCTAATCTTTCACCTCAATCACTGCAGGAATCTCTAATGTACAGATACAGAGCATGGTTAAACTGGATCTTACATCCTCAGATGTTTTCTGAGGTAAGTGCTGATGTGGATGATCATAACATCTGAGTTTACTGACTATTCAGAAGTCATACGATAAATCTTCAGCTGATAGAAATGACCAGTTAAAAGAGGATGGTTGTCTCTTTTCTCTTTGAAGTGATAGTTGAAGTTCTTTACATATATATATATATATATATATACATACAAGTTGTATCTTTCTTTAAAAAATGCATAAAAGGGCTCCATCTCAGGAGCCACCCATATTGCTCTTACAGTGTGTACCCCTGATACTGCTGCTCTGATTGCTGTTTCCCAACTGCCATCCTTGGAATGTCAGCACATATAATCAACTGCTTTCTTTTCCCCTAGACTTTCAGATTTAGTGAGCATTTCTCCCCCCTTCCCCCTCCTCTGCTTGGATTTCTTTCCAGTGGTTCCCCTCCCCCTCTTCTTTAGTTTACAGACTTCTTCAGTGCTTTTTTCCTGTGCTGATTGCAGGAACACCCACCTTTCTGTGGTTTTAGTGGAGCCTTTCATGCTCTTTTCTCTGTACCAGCCCTCTAACCAGATATTTAGGCCAATTATTCTGTTCAGTTTCATTATTCTGCTTCCACAACTACAGTAATAGCCCACTTGAAAGATCACTTGGCTTCTTTCACTGTTGAGGCTGCTTGCTAGTTCCCAGAATGGCATCTTCACATCCTGTGATCTTCTGTCACTTCTTTTTCCCCCCTGAGTTTTATTTAAATTAAAAAAGGGTGGGGGGTTAAAAGGAAAACCACACACATATAAATGAGCAGGGGGACAAAAAGAAGGCCAGCTATCAAATACGTGCTTTAAGGAAGGGAAATTCCAACACTGTCAGTTTGCAGGAGACACTGAATATCAAATACCATTATTCAGTAAATTTTCTACAACAGGACTGACTAAAATTCCCATAGAGATTTTCTAGAACCAGCTTTGCCTGCTCTTTGTTTTGCAGTCACAGAGTATGAATTTCACCTACAGCTAAGAAATGGCACCCAGAAAACCTTTTCTGGTATTCTGTCCATGCCCACCCATATTAAAAAAATATCACTTCAAAAGTCTCTAAGTACAGGTTTTTAAAGGGTGCGTAGACACTTCACATGATAAATTTGGAATCACAGTGTTCATGTCTCCCAGATCACACATATAATTTAAATTTAACTTGGGGTTTTAAAAAATCTAACTTTTCTGCCTCCTTTTCTCTTGCTTCTTGTTTCCCTTTCATCTTCTAATTTTATCACTTATGTGTGAATTTATTTGCCTCCTTCACCCTTATCTCATGTGAATTAGAAGATCGAAGATATGCAGAAATATTTCATGCTTGTTTCTTTTGTGACAGTTACCATCAGATGAGAATTTTAAGACTGGATCCCAATTGTTTTGCCTTGATAAACCTCCCTTATGATAAATATAGGTTCTGTTGTTCTTAATACTGGAATTGTTTTTCTAAGGTAAGAACTGTGCATTGTTATTGAACAATAGAGTAATCTTTTCAACAAATTTAATGTAATTTGTTTGTATCCATTCCAGTCTTTTTTTCTCCTCCCATAAATAATACTTTTTTAATTGGGCAGCAAAACAGAGGTGCCTTGGAGTAGAGATTTTTTTTCCACCAAATATTGTATCAAACACCAGAATGGTACCTTATATTTCTAAAAGAGAAAACAAATCCAAATGTCCCATACCTTAAAAATAACAACAAAAAATTGCATCTGTGAAGAACATAACTCATTGCCTCTTGTGCTGACAGTGTGAAACTACAGCGTGCTTGAATGATCAGGAATTTCTTGCTGCAAGTTCTTTAATTACCTTAACTTTTAGAAGTTTTTTTATGTCTGTCCTGCAATGAGAGAAAATGTGAGCCTGCAGCTGTAGTAAATGCCTTGCTGACAGTGCTGGGGGACAGGGGAGGGTCAGCCCCACACAGGAGCTCTTCCCATGTGAGCCCAGTGATGAAACGAGCACTTGTCAGGATCAGGGATAAATTACACACCTGGGAAGGTGCAAACAAAAGTTCCATTGCTATTCTCTGTGCTGTATCAATCCAGAAGAGCTGTCACTCCAGCACCTTTCACAGCCTATCAGCTCATCTAAAGAAAGCACTGAGAATTCTGAATTTCTATAATTGTTCTGGTACACACAATGAAAAGGTTTTCTATAATGAGGGGGCTGGTATAGATCACATACAACAAACTGTTTCCAGTGAAAGGCTTCATGTCCTGGGAAATAGTGGGTGCTTTTTCTATGGAAAATAGTGCCCAGTCTATACTTCTGAAGTCATTACTCCATTTCACTTTGACATTTTACAGCAAAAATGATTTTTTTTCCAAATTCAGAAGGAAGAACTTTTGTCCCGTTATTTTTAGTGACGTGCTGAACTAGAAAATAAGATGCAAGCCATGTTCAACTACATAAAGTTAACAAATGCTTAGCTTTTTTTTTAGAAATATACTTAGATAAAAGAATAATCCCTCTATCTCTCTATATTTCAGAAACTTGTGATCCACAATCTCATTTTAAATCCCAGATATGATAACCAAGGGGTTATGTACCTAAAATAATTTTATGGTTCTATATTTATCTTTGAGGCAAGTAGTTTATGGAGAGAATTGAGGATAGGGCCTAGGCCAAGGAATTCTGTGTATTCAGTGGATCTTGCTGATTAACTGTACCAGTATCTTCTTAAATTTTATAATTAAAAGCAATTCATATGATTTATTGAAGCTTCCCATGTGTTTGACAAACATAACATTTGAATACTTTTTCCTATTAAATCAAATTTGTTCCTAGTATATCTCCAAACTACAGTGCCTAAACTTCTAGCTGGATAATGAAGTGCATTATGGTTTTGCATAGATAAAAAAAACATATTTGCTGTGATCATTTATTATGCGAGGTGTGTAATGCCAGTTTAACATATTTTTGTTCAAATACTAATTGCTCTATCTATGTCTCCACATTAAAGAGAGCCATGCTAGAGTGAGGACATACATTTTTCTGATTTATTTTCGTTTGTCAGCAATGGTCCTTTTATTTTTCCTGACCTGTCCTTACTTGCTGTGCTGAACCATTCTGAGATCTGTTTTCTCAAGGCAATTCTTTGTGCTGCGGCTTCATCCATCAGTTCCTGTACCTAGTGCACATGAGACTGCCAGGTTCTCTTGCAGTTCTCCTTTTTAAAGAATCTCAAGTGAATCCTCACACAGTGAGCAAAAGGACCTTTCCCTGCCCTCTGTGATTTCAGAACAGGAGCACACTCTCTGCAGGCAGCATCTCCAGCCACTGGGATTGCCTATTACTATTTTCAGCCTTTTGGGAGGCTATATATATATATATATATATATACTTATTCTGTGTTTCTAGGCTTAAATAGAAGAGATAAATGCCCTGCCAAGTTGCCTTTGTACTCTTCCACACTGTTCTTTTGTGGGCTTTACTTCAGACCATAATCTACTAGCTCTGCATGTTATAAAATCTTGTCTCAGAGTAGCGAAGAAGGATGGCAGAAAATAAAGGACCTTGCTTTTCAGCAGCAGCTAAAGACACATTTTAAATTTTTCTGTTCAAGGCTTGTGAGGTACATTCAGGGAATATCCAGCAGTCTGGCACTCTGAGTGAGCTGTGTGCCCGTGGAGGGTGTGTTCTGGACCAAGTTTATCCTGGAGACAAGAAGAGCTGTCCTGGGAGGGCTGCAGTCAGGGGAAGGACCCAGGCTGGGGCAGGGGAAACCTGTGGGCAGGGAAGGAGCAGCAGAGTGGAGCTGCCAGGAAGGGACCACAGCCCCCCTTCCCATGATGAATGCAGTGGTGCCAAGTTTTCTTGGCAATGCTGATTTAATACATTTGCCAAATGCAATTTTACCTGAGCAGTTTCCCATCCAAGACACCTTTTTGACAGGATAGTAAAATTACCAGAGGTTTCTGACAAGCACATTATAATTCCCAGTGAATGTAAACTTTTACAAATGATTGACTGGGAGCTGGCTAAATTATCTGTTATGACATCAAGCAACCTGCTGATTTTGTCACTGCACAGAAAATGGCAAAACCCTTTGAATTCATTATCCCATTAAAATTGTCCAGAAGTACAGCCTGGCCCTGCTGGGAATGCTGTTTAGTTGCCAGGTGTGCATGTGGGTGCCTGATCCTGTGTGGTCTGCAAGGGGACAACCCCGTGTCCCAGGGGTGGAAAAGGAGTCCCACAGCACCTCTTCCTCCCCAGTTACCACTGACATGTGCACTGGCAGACCCTGTTGTCATTCTTTGGCTGGGATTTCCACAGAAAGGACATGGGAAAAGATCAGTGCCAGTAGGAAGGAAAAAAGTGTTTTCATGTGTGATATATTTCAGCACCGCAAGGAGTCAGCTTAAAATAATGGAATTATTTTGTGGTGTTTTTTTCTGTTTTGGGTTTTGTTTTGTTTATTTGTTTGTTCTGTTTTCTTTTTTCTTCATAAGGATTATGTTTGCTTTGGTAATCTAAGAAATTTCCAAAGGATCTGCAAACTCTTAAATGTATAGTTACAGAAAGCTTTTAAAGTGTTATTTTCATCATACTTCCCAAGAAGTACACTCTTTAGCTAAATTAATTTTTGGGTTTTTTAAACTAAGAATTTCTGTTTACAATTACCCTTGTTAGCCCTTACATACAGGTGAGAAAACATACACCTGTAAGTACATTGTATTAGAAATGCATGATAATTATCTCAGCTTTACCCATGGCAGAAAAATGTAAGACTGAGACCTTGTTGTCTATTATTTCACATCTATTTAACTTTATCAAAAGGTTTGAACAATATTGCAGCTTTTGGGATGCTAATTTATTTTGTTTGAAATATTTGGTAATTATCTTGGTTCTTTGCTTGCAAAGCTAGTGGTTCTCTTCTAGCATTTGCAAAATTTTTTTAATGCTCTCTTTTTTCTTAGTTGTTTAACAACTTGATTTGTGATCTGAATATTTTGCCTGGTCAAATGGTGTTACCTACCAAATTTAGTGAATATGGCATATTAATATTGAGATGTTTGGGTTTATACAGCCAAGTTAGAACAGAAATACTTTTTTTCCTGATTACATGTGAAGGTAAAATGCACTTGGTTCCCAAACGTCTGGACATCTTTCTTGTACTCCAAGGCTACACGTTGAGAGACCCCCTACTTTGGTGGTGGAGCCTTGGTTTCAGTGTTTGGGAGGCTTGAAGTGATCACTTTGAAGAACTTCCACAGAATCTCCTTCTGGGTTTTTGGGAGTTGTGTGGGCTTAGAGGGGTTAAACTGTCTGTGATGAGGTGCACTCTCCCAGAGGCACTCTCAGTGAATTCCCAGTCTCTCTGCTCTCTCTTGCATCATGAAAGACACTTGTTTAGTCACAGCAAGACTGGATGAAGTCTATTTTAAGTGATTACTCTAGAAATGACTTCCCTCTTTCTTAGCCTAGCTCACTTCCTTTGGTTCTTACCCTGATAAAATCTTGCTCCCATTAAAGGTCCAGGAGAGTATTGTCATTCATTTAAATGAACTCAGATTGTCCTGTCTTCTTTTCTCCCCCAGTGGAATTGTGTGTTTAATGTTTTCATACCTTTTCTGTATCATTTTCTGAAGGGCATTCAAACACATTCATTCTATTCACATGGACAAGTAAAGCATATGAATACTCTTATGCATTTAATAATGTAAGTGCTGCTCTTTGACATCAGCAAGGTGAGTGCTGTTTCCTGTTTTTGGTTCAGGTTTGTTACCTGCTCAAGCTCCTTTAGGACAACAGTTTGGAAAAGTAGGAATATCATAGCTGCTGCCATGTACTGGTGAGCTTTCAATGTCACCAACAAGGAGCTTCTTGTGGGAGGATGGATTGTAGAACAGGGATAGTGCTGAAGGCAATCTTACCCCTGAGGAGTTGCAGCTGTACTAATTACCAAAGAGCAGGAACAGCCTTGCCTTTAATAGGGCACAGCTGTGTCCAATAAGGATGGGTGTTATGAAATAGTGGGTTAGCTGGCTGAGAGAGGGCTGGAGTCACTTGGATGTGCTGCTGGGGACAGAAAGGGTCAGGTGTTTGTGATAGGAACAGGAAGAAGTCAGCCAGCCGAGGAGAAAGAGAAAAGGAGTCAGTGCTGCCAGGAGCTGCCCATGACAACTCCCAGAGAGAAGGTATGAAAGTTTTACAGTAAGATAACAAATTAACAGTGACAGCCAGCTCCCATTCACTGGCCATTGGTGCCAAGCACTGATGCTGACAGCTTCTGCTCTGATTCTGGGAGCAGGGGACAAATTCCATGTGCTGGCAAAACAGAGCTTGTAAAGGTGAAAGGCTCCGTGTCCTGGGAAAAGGTGGGTGCTTTTTCTATGGAAAGTAGTCAGTACCCAGTCCTATGCTTCTGAAGTCATAACTCTATTTCACTTTGACATTTTACAGCAAAAATTATTTTTTTCCTGCATTGCAAAACACTGTGTCAGTGAGGAGCAGTGAACTGATAGAATGTGATGAATTGGCCTGATTTCTCACAAGTGCAGTAATATAATCTCATATCTGCTCAAGAGCTGAAACTAATGCCCAGCTTAGCTGCCAACTTCAGGGTCCTGCTTAATGAGTTTGGTGACTTCAGCCCTCCAAAGGTGTCTTTTATTACATCAGAAGCTGCCACAGCTGATAATAGCTGATAACTGCAATATTTGTTGATAACACCATAAGGATGAAAAGTTTCCGCTAAATGGACACACCAACTGAAACAACCCAGAAGTATTTATAATTATATGAAATCTGTATTCAAAATCTGAGCTGCATAGCAAAGGTTTTTTTCTTCTTGAGGTTTTTCTCATGGAGTAGGATAAAACGATGTTTGAGGTAATCTTGTTGTCTAACTTTTGTTAAATTCAAATAAATTTAATTCATTATTTTGCTGACTGTTATGAACCCTTGTAAAAATACATTTAAAAGACCTGCACTCTAGTCAGGGTGTGTGTTTGTCCAGCATGCAGGTAATGCACACAAACTTCTCTGGATGCTTTCTGCTCCTCCACATTGGCTTTCAAGGTATGTGTATAATTATGTGTCTGTGTTGTCATGGTAATTGAACCTGCAGTTGTCAGGATGTGAAATCACTTGTGTGAGGCTGGAACAGAGAATTCCAATTAAGGATAACCATGAGACCATACTGTTAGTTTAAGTTTGATGTGGACAGAGGTTATTTGGAGAGGGATCTTTATTTCATTTGCTTAAGTAGTATCTAATACTTCTCAAGAATTAGGATTGCTCCCCGTTGTATCTTCATGTGTTGGAATAACTCCTTCAGGCTATTGGTGCAGATTTTTATAATGTATGGGAATTTTTGACCTGATGCTGTAATCCTTTATGAGAAGGTTAATTCTCATTCCATAAGTTCAAAGGCACATGCAATGAAGTTTCATGTTTGGTTGATGCAGCTGAAAGTTCAGCAGGGAATGGAAGGTTTAGGAAGAGAGCTAAACAAGTGCTACTACCCCTTGGAATAAAAATGGGACAGGGACATAGCTGAATCTGTTTGGCTTAGACAGTGTTCTGGCTTTATAAAATTTTGAGGAAAAAGTAACTTTAAATCTTGACATATTTAATAGGTTTCAGAGGATTTCATGAAATTATATTTTCATCTACTTTTGTGGTTTATGATTACTGTAAGATAAAATAATAAGTGGAAAAAAGTCTGGGAAAAAATTCAATAAATTGTCTCATGTACAGAATCTAACTAAACCATTCTCGGCAGACACTTTTCTAACTGGTTTCCAAAGCTATGCAGGATTTTTTATTTTCCTTGCAAGTTTATCTTCACCTCTGCAAAGTTTTTTTTAATGTTTAACTCAAAGTTCTACTTTTAGAATAGAAGTGCATATTTTTGTTATATAATGATGTTTTTTTGAAGTCTTTTTTTAGAATAAGGTCCAATGTTTCAGTCTTGCAGATTGTTTTCTAGACTGCTGCTCTTAAAAATTACCATCATCTTTTAATCTGCAGTCACTGTCCACAGCTAAACAGTAATCCATCAAAAGCAGGTAAAGCAAAGAGATCATTTCAAATGGCATTCAGTGCCTGCTTTATTTGGGCTATGAGGCTTCCAGTATGATACCTGCTTTTATTGGCAATAGCTTTGTGGATTCAGGTTTGGCTTCTGATCCAGATCCTTTAGAGCAGAACTGTTGTGCTGTTTCCAGCTCACATTTCTGCAGTTCACTATTTCTGAGAGTAAGAACAATGCAGCTACCCTTGAGTCACACTTCATTTTCTGCAAGCCATTTCTATTGAGACTTTTTGGGCTCTAATTGTGTCTTCCAGCATGCCTGCAGATGTTCCCAGCTTAGACTCCAGTGCTCCCAGGCACAGGGTGGGATTTCTGTGCAGTGCCAGGAATGGGACCCAATAATCCTTGTGGGTCCCTTCTAACTCAGTCATTCTGTGATTCCATGAAGGGTTATGGGAGCAATCCCTCTTCTGACATCCAGATTAATGATGAAAATACAGAATGCTGCTGGGTTCAGTGCTGGCCAAGGGCACCATTAGCTGCGTTTTTCCTTGGAGACACCGATAGCATAGAAATAAAACTTTGTGCTATTAGCTATTTACCCTGTAGTTATTGTAAAAGTGACCCCCAATGCCTAAGAGTGAGCTCTGAACGACAATGATTTCAGAAAGCTAATTAATTACTTTATTAAACTATATTATACTATAACTATATTACACTAACAAGCACTATCCCTAACTAACTAGAAAACCCGTGACTCTCTCCTGAGTCACAGCTGTGGATCCAACTGGTCAATGAATCCAAACAACCATCACCAGAATCCAATCAAGAATCACCTTGGTTAAGCAATCTCCATACCACATTCCACATGGGCACAGACAGGGAGCAGTGAATGAGATAAGAAATGTTTTAATTGTGATTCTTTTCTCTGCTTCTCTCAGGAAAAATCCTTAGAAAGCTAAGGCTCCCCCTGTTCAGAGGGTGTGTGAATACCACATGTAGTAACACTGTTTACATGATGTTTCTTGGTTTTATAAGGATAAAATCCCGTGCAAAGTATTTTTAAAGTCATGAAATATGGAATCAATTATTTTTCAGGGCTTGTTACCTTGTTGTACGTTGTTACCTTGTTGTGCCTTGTTCTTGATGAATCCATGCTCAGTTATTCATTTCCTGGTTTCCTTTTAGGTGACTTGCAAACTGAAAAAGTAAAAATGAAAATAACTAGGCTTTTTGCCTTCTCCTTCTACAGCTGACATAATTTTTACTCTTGTAAGGGCTTTTGTACCCATCTCTAGCATGTCCTTTTTGAAATAATTCTGATAACAGCTTTCAAGCAGTTACATCTCTGATACTCATCCACTTTTCCAAGATTTTAAGCAAATCTAATATTGCACAGCTAACTTCCTATTGTTTGGCTTACATATTTTCATAATACTTTCTTCTTTCCCTATTCTGTCCTGGTACTGTGCCTCCCTTGTGTGTGTATATATATATGTATATATATTATTTTATTTTATTTCTTTTTTAGATAGCTTTTAATTGCAGGAGCCAGTGAATTACAATTGACCTTCATGATAATAAGTCAGTAATGATTACAGGAGCTCTTTCCTCTGTAACTACTCAGTAGAGCCCCTCACAGAGGATATAAAGTTGGGATTAATTGCTAATCATTTAGTAATCATCAGTAGATCTCTGGAATAATGGAAAGATATCATTACCACTAGGGCTTCATCAATGATCTCATGTGTCTGAGCTGCTTGGGGGTGTTGTGCTCTGTCACTGATTCTGTTTTTTTGTGCTGGCAGCCAAAACTTAACACACACTGCTGCTGTTTTGCTTGTCTTCATCTGGTGTCTGCTTCCAGAAAGTGTTTACAATGATTTATTTAATATTTCTCTGTGCGAATGAATGTGTTTGTTTTCAGTAGGACTCTGTAATTCAACAATCCATTGGCTTCTGCAGCAAAGTTATGGCTCAGAAGTTCTTTCCCTGCACCCAATTTGTAGCCTCCCATGTTTTCTGTCTGGCTGTTTCTGAATCTTAGCTCACTAAAATGTGCTCCTTTTTAGCCTGAATTATTTAAATGTCTTTACATAAATACTGCTGTGCTGATAGGTGGATCTGTGGCAAAGGGCCATGAGTCAGTGAGTAGCTTTATTTGTGAAGCTGCAGTATCACTGCAGTGGTAGAGCTAGAAGCAGAAATTCCTAAATATCTCTGAAAAGTTGGCACACACCAGCCTCTTGTGCTCGTGTAGCTTGAAACGAAATTCTAGCCCACTGTCCTCTCCCACGGGGTGCTGCAGGTAGAGTGTGGTGCCCTTTACACCTGAGCTGCTGCTAGCAGGCTGGAAGGGGTTCTCAGCTGCTTTAGCTCATGTTTTGGCTCTCAAATGCAAGTATTTGCATGCTTCTGCAGTTTTGCCCTATTTAGCAAATGTAATTTTAACAGCTTATGGGAAATTCCTACAGAGTCAAGATGTATCTAGGGCCATAGTTCCCTGCATAAAAGTTTTCTGGGTAGTTGAGTTTCTGCCTGTACAAAGAACTGGAGGGAATGTTGATCCTGACAGAGATCAGAGAATATTTTGCTGCCATGCATTTGGCTTCAGGGGAGTGAAGGCTTCACCCTCTTTATCTCTTCCTGACCAGCAAAGCCCAATGCTGATGCTATAGAAGGGTCTTCATCTCTGAGGGAGCAGTTCAAAAAATTCAAATAATACACTTATAAGGGTACCTAAATATATTAGGACCATTTTAAATGCTCTTTTGCACTCTGTATAAAACTGTGTGTCATCTTAGTGAAAAAGAAATACATCAAGACTTTCAAACTCTGTAAGGTGTTCCTGTATATCTCAGATGTCCAAGTGTCCCATAATTAGCAAGGTTTTGTATAAAAGGATAGCAACTCAAAGGTTCAGAGCTATTCCTGTAATTTGATTATAAGTGTAATGCCTGTGTAACACCTTCCTGCCTGTGATGTTGTGTGTAATCCTGTGTGCTGTGTGCTACAGCTCTGGGAAGTTCTATATTAAACTCAGTGCTGTGGTTACTCGTGAATGAAATTACTGGAAAAGTCTTGGATGAAAAAGTACATGGAAGGATTTAAGGCAGAACATGGCAAAAGCAAAGGCTGCAATTATCTGCAGCTGAAAACAAGTAGCTTTTAATATGTCCATTCACCTAAGAAGGGAGGGAGAATTATAGACCACGTGCTCTTTCCCTTTTTCTATCATTTCTCTTCTTCTTTTTCCTTTATACAGTTTATCACCCATAATTTCAGGATGTGTTTTGTTTCTTTAAGCTGTTTTATCTATAGGCTTATGAGGTCAGTCATGTGTGAATTCTTTTGGTAGTCACCTCACCTTTTGCCTTGATGATGGAAAATTGATCAGGCCTAAAGTACAAGTTCAATAGACAACCCCCTTGGTCCTTTGTCTAGGAGAATAGCTACCATTGAAGGCCATGAGCAGGTTGCTATTAATATGACAGCCTGCTCTATCTCCCACTGTAATTTATAATGAAATACCTAATCTCCATTATTTTGATCCAAGCAGGCGATCCCATGAAAAAGTCTTTTCATCCAGTTCCCAATGGCAGTTACATGAGAAATGGCAAACCAATAATTTTTGTCAAGTTTTTTAAGCCAACAGAAATGCTTTTCCACTGCTACAGTTTCAAAAGGCACAGATAAAGCTCATTCACTGAGATGAATGAAAAAGCCATCTGGGGTTTTTCTTTTTGACTTCCTTTCCTTTTCTCCATCCTTGTAATCAAATTTGAGCAAAATCAAATGGGGCTTTCTATGAAAGTACCTTTTGTTGATCTGAACGAGCTGGTAATTTACAAAATACCCTTCCTTTGTGAGGAAGGCTAAAGAAAAAAAGAATCAGTAGCTTTTAAAGCTGGGCCTTGGTGGGACTCTAAATGCAGTGAAAGCAGTCTGTGTTGAGAGATTGAAATGCATTTCAAAGCCAGGCCTGAGTCAGGGTACAGGGAAGAAAAAACCTATGTGCATTTTATAAGAAGAAAAACCTGAATGGGAAGGGGAAAAGAGAGAGAGGAAAAAATCTGGATAATACATTAATCATTATTTTGGAAATTGTCTTCCTTACTGACACATACTGCGTAACTAGTGATTGAGAACTTGGATTTTTGTTCTATTATAGGCATCTCAACATTTGTCTGTGCTGCTTTAAAGTTTGAGAGGCAAGGATCCTTGAACACTGCTGGACTATGTTTTAAATGTGTATATATATTTTTTCAACTTTGCTTTTTGTGGTTCTTTTTCCTTTTTTTTTTTAACCATGCCTGTGAAGTATTATGAGGAAAAATACTTGCAGGAAAGCTGAATTTATTCTTTTGGGCATGCTAATGTTTATTTTTATTGTTTTTCTGCTTACCAGATTTCCTAGGGGTAATTATTTCCCACTGACTCAGACCACAAGACAGTGTGAGCACCTAACAAATAGTAAGTTTATGCTTTGTTTTTATTATTTGTATTTTATGATTGATATGAAAAAGCTGAGAATGATTAATTGCAAATTCAGTATTTTAAGAATGCTATACAGCTGTATAAATCTATTAATGAGAAATATTGATGTGGTTTAATGCTTATCATCTCTGTTACTTACGATAACTGTTTAGTGAGATAGAGATAAATGCATTGTCCTGTGCTGAAGATAAAACAGCTTGAGAAATAAACATTAATTTGCATGTTTTATGCAATGATGTGAGCAAGCCTAGTCCATATTTTAATCTTTTCTGATTTACAGGCTTGCTTAGAATGCAAAATGTTTCTCCCTTTCCATTTCTGTTTTGATTCAGGATATTAATGCATTTAAAAACAGCTTCCTGGCTGCACAATATAAAATATGACCGGCAATTTGCAGAACTGTTGGCACTCATAGTAGAAATTTTGGGGCTAATTTTCATTTTTAAGAAAGTTTCTCATGTTATTTCTACCTTGATTTGTGCTGTATTATGATAGGAAGAGAGAGGTATGAATGTTACTGATTTAAATCTGATTATTGTTGTTGATGAAGCACCAGTAAAATCACAGGGGCTTTTAGATTTTTTCTTTGAAAGGCAAAGCTTGTAAATAATGTAGACCTCTGAATTTTCTGTTATAAACTCTTTATTTTAGATGAAATGAGATGAGACCTGATTTATTTTGTGTTCCTTATGCATATGTGTGGACAATGTTGTGATATCCCTTAAAAAGCAGAATATCGGAAACAGGCTGGGATAAGTCTTTTGCTTTTGAACATTACCAAAAATTCCAAGTCAACCTTATAAAGTTTGAGTGTGGTGTCCGTTAATTAGATGCCAAATTATGTAACAAATATCTTACCAAGTATTTTCTTCTACATACCCTGACATCTGATTGAAGTGGGAAATGTCAAAAAGCTACTTTTGTGGCTGAATTAATTTCCCACTTCTAGTTCGTACTGTCCTATTCGCCTTCAATTTTCTTCAGGATTTGTTTTCTCACATGGTTTTGAGCCATTTGCTGCCTCCTAATGACTGACTTATAAAACAGCAAATATGGAAAATTTCCAAAAAACTTTTCTGGAGCTGTCACTGCTGTATATTTTGTAATCATCTACCATTTTTTCATGTATTTATTATTGAAGAAATTTGTGAATTTTTAATGATTCTGCTGTGTGATATTTTTAGCAGACTATCAGACTTTCCACCGTGAGAAGTGCAGGATAAATAAATGCCTTAATGGGAAACTTTCCTAGGGCTGAGTGGGGGAACAAAGACACAAGTGATTGATTTTGTTTGGATCATGTCATTTAGATAATTTAAGAATCTCTGATTTACCAGGCTGGCATTCCAATGTCATAGGGCACTTCTCTTGGTTAAATAATTTTCTCCTTCCATGCCCTGTTTAAAAATCATAATTAGTCTTTTAGTTTTCTGTTCTTTCTCCTTTATACCCCCTTAAACTTTTAATACATAATCTTAATCAAAGACTTTTGACAAACCTATTGGGTTTTAATTGATTATTTTACAAGTGAAGCAATTACAAAGCAAGATAAGGTCCCTCATGGTCTTATCTGTATATCAAGGCTTGTGTTCTTATCACAATGCAGCACCAGCCTGCTCAAGAAGTTTTGTGACCTGTCAAAATAAAAGTATTCAGAGTATATGGGACATAGAGAATATAGATTTTTCTTGATATAATCTTTTCCCTCTCATGAGCTCTGTAAATAGTACAAATGGCTGAAACTGGGATGAGAGGGCTGAATGGAGCTCTGACTTTGCCCCCTGTTATTTATGTGTATTTGTAAATGCTCTCTAAACTTTTCCCTACAGGGAGTTGCACTCAGTGGCAGCACTGCATTTGTGGCTGAATGTTTGTAAACCACTGTAAGGCTCTTACACGTGGGTTGGAATTTACAGGAGAATCTTCAGCTGTGCTTGATTTTGAGCTGCCAAGTTTTATGTTTGAACTTTTCAAGCTCAAGCACATTTTGCATTAGAGTATGAGGAATTAGCATAATAAATTGCTTGCAGTAATTTTTTAAAATAAATGTCTTCATCATTTTAATCATCTGTTGGGAAGGCTTTATTGCGGGAAAAGCTCATAGCAACAAACAAATGCTACATTTTTGAGAATGTGTGCTTAATTTATATGCATAATTTTTATAGTCTTTGATTTGAATCCTTGAGAGGAGCTTACATTAATGACACAATAAAATGGGGACTGAAGTTGTTTAATGAGTTAACAAGTACTTCCTCTGTTAGAGAACATAATCCAGTGCAGCATAAACTGAACAAGGCAATGTACACTGTGACAGGTTAGCAGCACCATGGGTGAGCTGCTGTGTCTGTTGAAGTGACTGTTGAAAACAATCAATAATACTACTGCCCATGCCCAAGGTGCTTAATCAGATGGTTTGGGTGTTTAATGAGACTGAGTTGGATGGGGATTGGAAAAGATTTTCAATGAATTTTCAATGGTATTTTTTTATCATCCTAAAAAAGTGAGAGGTGGGAACAAAGAGCAATAGTACTCAGTCTCACGTGCCCACTAGGGTTCTGCATTGCCTGCAAGAAACACTTTTCTTTCTAGATAAATTATTGTCACTGAACATTAAAAGTGAACTCAGCCTTGGTGAATATACATAGCAGTTTATGAGAGCTGTATTCTCATAAAGATTATAAGGAAATGCAGATTTAGGCAGTGTCACATCTAGAGGAGTCCCTTGAAGAAGAGAGAAAGGAAAAAAGGCTACAGAAATATGTGGGGATTGGAATGAGTATGAGTGTTAAAGGAGAGATAAGAGAAGTTCTGAGAGTGGTGGATGTTGTTGAGGTAAGGAAAGGGCATTAACCCTTCCATGTCCCTGTGCCCAGGTCTTCTCCTCAGGGTCCTGACCAACTTTTAGATTGACTGCTCCAGGGTTGTGTGCTGCATTTAGTAGAAAATGATGTCTGTGTTCACATTATCCTAAAACCAGCAATTTTTTAAAGTTGGTTTTTCTCACTGTTGTTACCACACAGTGTGGTGAACCTAAAAGAAACACAAGCTTCTCCTCTGAAGCACTGAAGTGAGATTTCCCCTTCAGGCACTGATGAGCAAACCAGGTCTGGCTGCAGTGCTGCTGGACAATCCTGGTTCCGTTTTTCTGCTGGTAGTGCTCAGTGACCCAGCTGGGGGATTGTGGCGTTGCTGATCTCTGAAAAGCCAAGTAAGAGTGTTCCCTTTTAGTCCAGGAAGTCTATCCCTAATTATCTCAGGATGCTTCCAAACTTCTGATGGTAATTCAGGGGTGGGACAGCAGGATCAATGCATTTAAGTACAGGTAAAGATACAATTGTGGTCACTTAGCTCTGTTGTACTCATGGCATTTCCGATAAATTGAGTTTGGTGTAGTCAGGTCTGTAATCAACACAAGATTTGCTGTTCAGCATGATCTGTGTGATAAAATGCATTTTAGGAGGGTTTTGTGGGATTTCTTGGTGGAGGTTTTTAAACAGATGATTCCTTGTGGTTTTATGGAACACTTGCAAATTACCTCAGAAAATTCTTGGTGTTATTTGAGCACTTATAAGGACATTGTCTTTAGTCATTTGGTCAGAGCTGATTGTGGGTAGAAAATATTTCATGTTATATGAAGGGTGAAACAGAAAGAGGTGTTCTTGGAGTATTTCTCTCTACAAAACAGTCAATAAATTATTTTATGTAACGCATTGTAATCCACCCAGGGACTGAGAATGTACAAGACTAGAGATAAAAAGTTTTCATCAGACTAGTCTGATAAAAACTATCTTTTTATTTGCAAGTTTCTTGTAGGATACGTTGCCATCCTGTAGAGTAGTGAGGTTTGGATAACTGCTTTAAAATACTCTCTGCCAGTTTTATCCTTTGACTTGAGTGGAGCAAAATCACAGAGGACAGAGTGCTGGAATTTGTTGTAGAGAGTAAGTGCAGTAATGTGATCATTGCCCCTATCAACAATGCCTGGTTTAATATATTTTAATATATTTTCTTCCCCTCCCTGCCAGCTGGGGGAGAAAAAAGGTTTCAGTGTTATTCTTGTAGTTTTGCTACATAGAAAAGACCTTTTTAAACTGATAATTTGCTATTTAGCTGTTATTTTTTATTTAAATGTCATAAAATATGTGGCACAATGGTACTAGGGGTTCTAGTATTTTTATTTTCCTCGTTAATAAAGCAGACCTGGGAGACACACAGATGAATATTTGTGGCTTCAACTTCTTCAGGGACTACATTTATAAGAGCATACCAGCAGCAACATGGAATTTTTCTCTATTTATAATTTTCTTGGACTTGGAAAGCTGGAAGATAAGAGCAGAGCTGTAGGAGAAAGGTGTGTTGTAACCACCCTCTGAAAAAACTTGGTCTGAAACAGGGTTCAGATGTAAAAGTACTATTTGCTGCAAGGCTTTCACACTGCTAGACTGCTTTTCACCTCAGAGGTCTCCACTGTGATCCCTTCTAGCTGGGTCAGGGAGTGGAGGATTGAACTCATTTTGTAAATGCTGAGCCAGGTCCATTTCAGTACCACGTGCTTGTAGCCCTGAAGATGATATTTGTGATTCTGACTTGGACACAAAGCTCTGTGCAAAATAGTTTTGTTGCAGCCATCTGTAAAAGGTAGGGTATTGAGAATAGCCATCCAGGGCACTGTGTTTTATTGGATATAATCCATTCTTCATTCTTCCAATGGGTATCCTGCTCACAGGGATACCTAGAGCTCCAGAGCCATTCCCTGTGCCATGATGTGCAGAAAAGCCACAAGGGAACTTTTGCCCATCCCATCTTCCCACTCAACCTGAAGAATTATGAAAAAATATTTCACATGGTTGCTCTTCCTGTTTGGAAAGAAAGTGATTTAAATCAATTATCCCGAGCTGAGCTGTGGTTAATTTTGTTTGGTAGTGAATTACATGCAGAAAGATCCCAAATGCTGTCGCTTTATCACATCCATGTCACAAGGACAGTCTGTAGCCTCTTAATCCAACTCCTACACTGTGCATGAGACAGTGGAGCCCCTCTGTTTGAAACAGAGTGCACCGGGTGCTAAATTGCTGCCTTAATGCATGGGGAGGGATAGGTGTGGCTGAATTTCACTAATTCCACAATCAGTGTCAGCTAGCCAAAGAAAAGATTTTTTTTTTGAGCCTGAGAAAAATACTATCTGTTAAAGTAAAGGGCAAGCACCAACTGGTGGTGTGAAGTGCTTCCCCTGTTTCTGTGTCATGGACAAAACCTCTGAAACTAATTTTGAGATCATAACATGTCATGCTCATCTTGCTTTTTATGCACATTATACATTTGATGTATGTAGCTGCATCTTAGATTCCTGTTTGCAATATACTTTATTTAAGTATTAGAGGGGAGAATTTGATGGAAATAATCAAAGTTCTAGAAAAGAGGTTTATAGGGATGTTTCCTATTCCTTTTATTTCAAACTGAAGAATGTTATGACGTACCAAGAATATGTCTTTTAGGTTTTTTAAACTTTTAAATTTGTTTTTAATATCCCTTTTGTACACTGACTTGTCTTTCTTTACTGCTGTGTAACTCTGAGAGCTTTCTAGGTCACTGCTGATGGCTTTGGTGTCTGTTTATATACTCAGTAACAGACCCACTGGAGATTCTAGGTTCTTCTGTGCCTTTTATCTGTGAATGCAGAACAGTATTTTTATACTAGCCTTGTGTATGTGCATAGAAATAATTGTACCAGGGTAATAATGTCTGACTGGCAATCTTGCAATCAAAGGTTCTATTTAAGTTTAGGAGATTAAGGCAGGATAGATTCACGGGCAATAACAAATTAAAGACTTTTTATCAGGCTAATGCAAGTCTTGAGTGTTGTGAAAATGTGCTAATAATAACATGGCACTATTTCCTTAACTTAACCCTGCAGATCTGTGGACTTAATTTTGTACTGCCAGTAAAATACTTCTGAATCTAAGGGGAGGTGGTGCAGCTGTGTGAAGAGCTTGGGAAATATTTGTCCACTTCCAGGACTTTATTTCCCACTTCTGGGATGTTTGTTTGCTGTGAGAAGTGATTGTTGCTGCCCATTCTGTGGTTCACAAGATGAGAATTCTCATCATTTTGTTTCAAAAATAAAAAGTAATGGACTAAGAATATTAGACTGAGTTCGATCTGGATTGCACTGTTGGTAGACCTGACAGTGTGTGATGTTACCTCCTGAGTCAGAAGCCTGGAGGTGGCTGAATTTCACTGACTTATGCATTCAGAGAGCATAAACCCTGTCCTTGTGCAAAAAATGCCCAGTTACAGTTTAAGGAAGCAAATCCTTGAGAGCTCTCTGTTCTACCAGCTCTTGTGCCCTGTCTCCTGTTTCCTCTGCCTGAGCATCTCTGAGGCTTTTCTCATGGAAGCTTTGCAGTGCAGCCTCATCAGGCCAGGTAGGTGTGAATTCTCTGATACATGCTGCTTTCAGTCCAAGTCAGAAGCAGAAAAGGGAAATTTGGAAGCTATTTTGTAGAACATGTATGCAGATTATTGACTAAATAATGTCTGGGAAGTGTTGTGGTGTTTGAAACAGGGAAAAATTAAAATAAACAACAGAAACTGTAATCTGGATTTTATTTCCCATGTTAAATGCACATGGTGAGGGGCTGAGGCGTCATTTTTGGTTTTTTATAAGTTTCTTGAATAATTTCAGCTTAAC
Organism: Chloebia gouldiae; assembly: GCA_003676055.1. Taxonomy (NCBI): domain Eukaryota; kingdom Metazoa; phylum Chordata; class Aves; order Passeriformes; family Passeridae; genus Chloebia; species Chloebia gouldiae. Next base: position 4,655,239 of record QUSF01000026.1, read on the forward strand.
AATGTTGCAACAGAAAAGTCCTTTTGAGTGTTTTGTTTTTTTCCTAGGCAAGTATATTTGTCTCTGTGTATGGAAAAAGCACAGTCTCCATATGCAAGAGAATGTATAGGGGGATTGGTAGCATGCAAAAGCAGACATAGGAATTGTTGAGTCAGTGTAAACCCTGAATGGATTTGCAGCACAGAGCCAAGTTAAAATGAATTTGATTTAAAACAGAATACACAACATCTCTTTTTGTTTGCTTTCAGGAACTTGCCATGTAAATTCAGCCTATTACAGATAAATGAAAGAGAGGAGTTCTAAAATGAAAAGTAGTTGTAATGCACAGATTGAATGTTTGGGTGGGAGTGAAAGTAGGAGTTACTGGGTTGGAAAAGATTCCTTAAGATCTGTCACATCATAGCATTAAAATAAAGAGCTAGACATAGTAATTTTAAAGGGATATTGTGTAAAAGTTGGGAGATATTAATGCAGTAAAATACATTGATGGATTCCAAACTTAAGGTCTGTTATGTGTTTTATACTGACATAATAACTGTAGATAGCAAATACTTGCTGTGGGTACAGCGTTGCTTGTGAAAGAAAAGATTACAGTGTTAGGAAACTTTGATTCCATCAGCTCCCTGTGTGTGTGCTTGCAATTTCATTAGGTTATTCCTGCAATGTTTTTGATCAAATTTGTAATATAATCAAAGAACTTAATGAAATTCCTGTATTCTTTCAGTTTTTACATTCTTAGCATCTGCAGTCCTCATGTGAGAAGGCCAAAAGAGGCAGAAATTGCCTCAATTTTTGTTCTGTCACAGAAATTTTAATGGTCATGGGCAACTCACTTCTTTTATCTGTTCTCCACTGATATCTGCTCTCACAGTGGTAGTATTTTGGTGATAAATAATTTCACAAATATTTAAAACCTATGGAGAATAGTGTTGTATAAATGATCAAGATTTTAGCTACAGCAGAATGTAAAACTGAGCAGTATTTTCCACAGCCAGGCAGTTTATTCTGGATATGTTTGTTCCTACCTGGTTCCCCACCGGGTCTCACCTGGGCACCTCACTGTCTGTGCCTGTGCTTGCTGTGTCTCACCTTCCCATTTTATTGTGGGGTCCTTGGATGTGGAAACCAGGGGATTTTTCTTAATGTGTCACAAAACATCTGAGAGAGGGGTGAATTCAGCTCAGTTGTCCCAGCACTAAATTCTGATCCCCTCTTCCTCTCTCTTCCATGGAGAGCCCATCTCAGGCTGCCTGTGAGACCCTGGAAAGTCTTTGCTGACTGTTCCATTTGGGGCTGGTAAATCCCTTTGTTGTATGTCACAAAAACATAAAGAACTGAGAAGAAACACGAAGCCTGGATTTTCTGCGGTGCAGAATTGCACCTGGTGTATCATTAAGGTGGTGCAATAGGCATCTAAAATGATATATAAAATATCTGAATTTTAAAGCAATATTTATTGCTTGTTCTTCCATTTCTTCAATGTTTTACAAATTGTATCAAGGAACAAAACCACTTTTAAAACCGCTTTTTTAAGGAAAGAAGAAGAGAGACACTTTTTAAATGAATGTGAAGGTTATGATACATATTTAACAAAGCCTGGGAACTTGAAAGTGTAGACAGCCATTGTCTTGTCTTAACCCAGCTTTGTGAGTAAAGGATACAGTGTCAGATGTAACTTTGAATTTTCCTGGCTTCTGTCACTTCACATCACAACCTCAGCATTAGTAATATACATTTTTTTTTTGTTGAGGAGCAAAAGCAAAAATGTATTTTGACTAGTAAAATTAAGAAGATGACATGTAAATCACAGAAGTTCACTGTGCAGCAGTAATGTGTGTCATTTTTTTAAATGCCAGTGTAATTCTGAGTACATGGTAACTACTATCTATAGCTACAGAAATATCACCACCTCCTGCCTTTTGGCAAGAAACTGTATTTTAAGTTTTATATATAGATTACACAATGACAGAGAGGATAAAAACTTCTAGCTGAGCATTATACTTTAGTACAGAACAGGAACTAAATATAGTCGCCGTGTCATCACAGCAAGGTTGTTTTGTGGCAAAAATACAAAAAACAAACGAGCAGTCCGTTCCTGCTGTTACACAGTCATTAGAGACAGATGAAATTGGCCACAGAAGCAGCTGGCTACAGGAGATCCTCTCATGAGTGGTAACAATTGAACCTGAGCAATGGCATTTCAGCCACTGGCACCTGTTCTGTTAACTCTTCAATTCTTCTCATTAATCTGCTTTGAACAGAGCTTGGAGATGTCAGACTCCAAGGGGCAGTGATGCACCCTTTAATGAGCCAAAGGAGTGCTTTTGGCTACTTTTTCCTTGAGTGCAGCAGCTCTTCAGGCAAGACTCTGTACTTCCCCTAAGGAAGCAGGAACTGAACCCATCTGCAAAGCAAGGAGAGAACAGAAATCTGATATCTCAGGATGGCTGCCCCGTTCTTCAGCTCTGAGCTGGCCCCTGTCCTTTCTTCTCTCTCCCCCTCTCCCCTCTTCAGTATCAAGAAGAGGAAAGGGCTTGAGGACTGAAACTGCAGTTTTCATCCTGATGCAGCTCTGGGAAAAGTTAGATTGTTCCAAGGGCTGGGTGAAGGTGGGTAATTGGGAAAGGGAAAAGCTGGCCTGTTTCTGGCTGGGAAAATGAGCAGACATTAATGAATTTAAGATTTACAGTGGGTTTCTGAACTCCATGCCCCGAGTACTCTGCAAGTTAAAGATCTGTTAGGAGCTTGTGCAAAGCTCTGTTGAATCAGGACAATTGGACAGTGTCAATGATGTGTTTTTTCTTACACAAGCAGAACTGCTTGGCAAAAGCAAGAATAAACAATTATAACTAGCATTTTTGTTTTAATTGGGTTTTTTTTTTAATTGGTGGGCTCATTGAGCTACGATACAGAACAACTGAGTCAAGTGCTGAGAGTCAGTTCTGAGCTGTCCTGTTCCTGTTGCATTCAGCCAGCAAGTAAACTCTCATTTGAGGTTTCAGGACCTGATCTGCCCCTCCCATACTAGGGCTTTCCCCTTCCATGAGAACATTTTCCATTTGCTGAATCACGATAAATTTTCAGAATAGAGCAATTTAAATTAAAATGGGTGGTACTTCCAGCTAGCACATTAACTGGTGATTATAGACCCTTCATCTGGGATATGAGAGTGTAAAACTCTAGTAAATGACGACTACTTTTACAAAATCTGGGCAGGGCTCTACTGGGGGAAATTCAGCATTAAAAGGAGCATTATCACCTCTAGCACCATCTTGTGTTTTCTCTTAAAATGAAAGGGGAAGAGGGTGTCTTGAGCTCCACCACAAATTACAGAGACTGACCTGTAGGTGTGTTAGTCACTCTGAACATGCCACTAACAAGCACGGTGATTTAACCACAGAGTCATTTAGGCAGGAGCCTAATTAAGCCTCCTGAAGAATAAGGAAAGTTCTGACATGATTTGGTCTGTGAGAAATAAGGAATGATTTGCCAAGCTTGGGGAAAACATGCTGGCAATTCTTCTGAAGTTTTTATTTGTATGGCTTTTAAATTACATATAAACCCTGTCAGAGATTTGGTTCTTTTCTGCATCTGGACCATAGTACCTGTTTGTGGTGTTGTTTTCTTTGGGGTTTTACTGTTGTTTGGTGTTCTTCACTGAGACTCAAATTCACAAAGATATTTGCCTGCTTAAATGTAATTTTCCTAAAAATATAATGAACTTTGGAGATCTGGTCCTAAGAGCCTGATCCTGTAGCAATCATGGCACATCCTAGTCCTGCTGCTGGAGCCAGTGGAGTCTTACTTCACGTGTGGAGTAGAGAAAGGTCACACACAAAGCAGGTTCTCTGTCCTGTGTGAGCTCAGGGATCGCCATGGTTACTCAGCCGCTGTTTCGAGCGCGCTCTCACTCCTTCTCTCTATTTATTTATTTATTTATTTGCATTTTTTGTATTATGTGGAAGGCAGATCCTAAACCTACAGTGTAAAACAATTTTCTGTAGGAAACAGTGGCAGGAGCCTTTTGAATGTTTATGGCTTTGCAGCAGTGATGGATCCGTAAGAGCCAGGAAGCAGCCGGGTGCTGGAGCTGCTGCTGGTCACCAAAACTTGGCTCTCGACCTCATCCCTGCCTGTAAAATGAGAATTGTTTGCTTTATTAATATAAAACAGTTACTGTTTGCATCACCATTGCCATCTTATGATGGGATTGTACATTTCCAACAGTGACAGCCTGTTGCCAAGATATTAAATTCTGCATAACTTAGATTAGGAGTTTCTGTTTAGTACTGAGGGGAAAGACTTTCAGGACTGAAGTGACTTGGTGGTCCTGTTTATGATGTAGCTGTCCTGCTGTCACTTAGCAATTCAGTGCTTTAGTGCCTGCTGAATGGTAAAATGTTATCAGTGCAATCCAACACCACAAATATATTTTTATATATAATTTTAAGACAAGACCAAGAATCATGCCTAAGATTTTTTTTTTCCAAATAAAATAAATATTCTTGTTCATCAAGTATACCTTCCTGCTTCTTGAACATGTCACAGTGGTAATATGGGGAGGGCAAACAGCCATGTAAGCTTGTCATTATGTAGAATTCTCAGCAATCAGGTTACTGGTAGATAAAGTTCTGTAGAAATATTTTAATTTCTAATTTCTCTTTAAGATCCACAACACTCATGCGAATCTGTGGAAAGTTAGGCACCAAATTAAGAGTTGAACTGCCTTTGTTTTCCTGTATGGAAAATAGAGTGGTTTCAAGTATTTCTGAGAGTGTAAGTGATAAATGTTGCTTTTTTTTTTTTTTTTTGGTGGCATCTGAGTTTAGTTGGGCGATATGTGGTTGTTTTTAACAACCTGTGGGAATGTAGGTGACCTTGATTGTCTTGCTATAGCCTTGAGGGACAGATTGAGACTGTGGTGTATTTGGAGAATTATTCTTACCTGCATGCAAACAAATATAGTACTGCTGTTATGCTGTTTTGGTCTTATCTTGCTTGCTGCACTTAAGCCATTGGATTTATACTACTGCATTTATAATGTAGGCTTACTAGTTAAAAAAAAAAGGAAGCCAAGATATTGTAACAAGCTAAAAGGATAGTTAATGGGAGGAAAATTGTTCAGCTGAAAAATAGAAACATATTGTTCCCCTGATGCTTTAGAGCAGATTTTGAGCAGTGCTTGTTTGGGAAAGAGGATAGTCATGGAAAACAGGAGGTAGGATTTTTAATAAGGAAAGTAATGATGGAAAACAGCCAATAGGGATATGGACAGGTAAAGAATAATTAGAGATCATCTTTAAATGGCATAAGAGTGAGAAATTTTTGCTCTCTTCATATCATTCCGTGTTGTGCCTTTTGCTGGGATTTTACACATTAAGATTGCCACGTATTGCTTAGTATTGTTAATACTCAAAATCCTGGCAAAAGGTTGACATTGTAATGGCTCTAAAGGACCCATTTCAATGTAAATCCTAAGGGTCTATCAATGTGCAGGGGATTTATGTGGGTGAGTCCCATTAATGGTAATGGGACTTATGTGCGTAAATCTCTTCTGCATTGATGGGAAAATAGACTCCTTAGTATGCAAAGTCTCATTTGAAATCAAAGAGCATTTGCATAAGATCCATACATGGCATGGAACTCTGTGTGTTAAAAACAGTATGAAAAGAAGATAATACACCTTAACTACTTTAGTGGATAAATACTAGTGTAAAATGAGTATTCTTGATAGATTTTATTTTAAAAACTGCAACAATATTTACTCAATTATCACCAACTCCTAGAAACCAAGAACAATTGCCTTTTTATTACCGTGGATGACTACTTTTCACACGAGTTTAGTCGACCAAAATAATTACGCGCCGTTGCAGAAATTTTGCAGCGAGCTCGCGTCCCAACTCTCAGCGTGAAAGGTTTCATTTTGGACAACTCGGAGCTCGATCAGAGAGCCAAGGGAGAGTTCAGCATCTGGCCAAGGCGGTGCGCGCATCGCCGCGACCGCCCCGGGATTCCCGCGGGGAATTCGCGCTTTGCGCCGCGGGCGGCAGGAGCGGCCGCGTCGCCACCAGGTGGCGCTGTTGGCAAACGTAACATCCGCGGGAGCCGGGTTTGGGCCGGGCGGCGGAATTCCCGCAAAGTTCCCACAAAGTTCCCGCTCCTGCTGGCAGCACCCGGCTCTGTGCTCTGCTGAACTGTTCCCTGTGTTATAAATGAAAATTTGTCCAGCCAAATTAAAAATGAAAAACATTAAGTATTTATTTTACCATCAAATTCTATCTAGCCAGCCACAAGGAAAGAACAGAGCCGAGCCCGGGGTCGGCGCTGGGTGTGCAACAACGAGGTCAGCCTCAGCAGAGGTTTTCCTCTATGCCCACCCCTCCATCCTGGCACAAGCGGTTTTTATAGGGAAAATTCCGCCTGAGGCCCAGATTTCGGCAGTCAGTCTTTTCTTCCATTCAGAGTCTATATGTTAATAAGATTTTCTTTCTTGGTGATGAGAAAGAACAATTCAGTGTCCGGAGTTGTTGAATCCCCTGATGACATTTACGGGAAGGCTGCATTCACATGTATCTGCCCGAGGATTTCCATGATATCCATATTGGGTTGTTCACACGGTGATCAGCCCCCGGGGTTCCCGAATCTCTCCAGACATGGCCCATCTCCTGGCCGGGTTCTAATATACATCAGGTCTCACCTGCGAGGGTGGGGAGGCTTCTAATACAAACGAGCATAATCTAACAAGTATCCAATATTACATATTTCATACAAGGAATGGCGCTTGCCCGGGGGCACTCCAGTGGAGGTGTGGCAGCAAAGCGATAGCGCAGCCTGGGAATTTCTGCAATATTAATAATCTGCTTTGGTCTTTGCTGCCTGGCGTCCAGGCTTTAAAAGCTAAGCATGAGCATAAACAGTTTAAGCATTCTGATATTTCTGTGGTTTTCAAGTGGGTGAAGGAGGGAGTAACTCAGTTTGCTGATGCAGGCAAAAAGTATAATGTCCATTCTTTTCAATGGGGAGAGGAATCTGGATTCAGGGAGCAGCTTAAGGAGGGAGTTTTGAGTGTGTGTGACTTGGCAAGGTTTCACCTGCCTGCAAGAGGAAAAGCTAATTTATGTCTCCTGTAGTACCTCACCTCAGGAACTGGTATTGACTCTTCCAATAAGACTTTTCTCATACTCAGGAGCCCTCTAAAGAAAAATAGCAGAGTTGAATATATATCAATACTAAGCATATCTGCTTTTTTGTGTTCAGGATGAGTTCATCAAATGATGAACTCATTTGATATTGATAGGAAATTGTTGACTCTGTTTTCCTTTATTGTTTATGCTAAAAATATTGATCTTGCCACTCCTACGACACTAACTAGTGCATACTGAAGAATTAAGAGTTGCTCTGGGAATTCAGCTTTAAATAAGTTTTAACAAGCATTACAGGGTATAATAAATCTCTCCAAAACTCCCTTTTATTTGTTGGACAGAACAATACTGGTTTATATCAGAATAATATTTTTAGATGCAGAACCGTGTATTTAGAGGATGGTGTGTGAGTGGCACAGGTGAAAGCAATTTGTCCACTTTTTCAAGGAGTTGATATTTCTGTGTGTATTGAATTCTGTCTTTCCTCTCCTGTGCAGCATAGAATATGAATTTATCCATCCTGATTACCGAGTTCCTAGAGGAGTTCTAGGTGATGGACCAAGTACTTATTTAGAATGATGACAGCTATTATGAAATAAAGCCAGATTACTTTTATTTACTTTTTTTTTTAGTTTTATGCTGAATGGCATCTCACTGCTTTTCTTAAAACCTTACTGCTAAATTCTCAAGCTCATGTGTTTCCTACAAGGTGATTTTGATAACTAGATGGTTTATAATTTTGCAAAGTAAAAGAAATTAAGCACACAAAAAGGTTTTAATTTAGAATCAATGCACTTATAGGGCTCAGACAGTTGCAGCCAAAAAGGAACAATTTCTTGGATTCTGAATGTATTAACTTTATGACTCAGTAAAATTTTACTTGCATATGTCATAATGAGACTGGTTTTCTTAATGCATGCAGGTCTAAGTCTGGATACATGGATAAAATTTGGATACATGTACTGTTTATATGGGGAGGAAGAGTTCCTTCTTTTGTATGTCTGTGTATTTTGCTTTTTCTGCTTCCTAAGGACTCACTTTTTTGTTATTTTTTTCCCATTAGAAACTTATGGCACGTTATAAACCCACATTTTCAACCCTCTCTGTCTTTCTTCCTTCAATTATTTATTCTTTGAATTATTAATAGCAGTTTTGCAAAGAATATCTGTAGCTCAGGGGAGGAGGGGAAGGCAGGGAGCGGAGTGTTATTCTGTTCTGGAAATTTGGCAACATCATCTGTTTGGAATAATGACTTTAGCAATGAAATCCTTGGAAAGCTTTCCGTTGTTCTTTTGGCAATTTATTTTGCCTTGAAGAACACAAAAGCTTTTGTGTCCAAAAAATCCTCCTTTTAGGTACAGGATATAGAAAGAGAATACATAGAAGTGATCTGATACTGGGTTTAGTGTATTCTGGAGTTTTGTGTAACTCTGACCAGGAAAAAGTCATCTTTGGAAGCAGACTTGGCCCTGAAGCCATCCTGGAAATGTGGTGATGGGCCTGAGAAATCTCAGTTTTGTGATGAAAACTGAGAGATCTGAGACTTGGAGAATCAGCATGGAAACTAGAAGGGTGATGGTGAAGGGAATCCCTGAATGTGCTGGCTGTGGTTTTTGTAGTCCAGGTCTGAAGTGATGCTCCAGCAGTCAGCACTAGAACTGTGTGCTCAGGGGCCTTGCTTGGCCTTCCAGGGACTGCAGTCAGCAGGGGGACAAGTTGTGTATGGTGGGTTGAGAAATCAACATGTGAGGCTAAAATGGGATTTTTAAAAATTAAATTCTGTCTGAATCTGTTCTATGATGGCCACATTTTTCTCACCCAGAACAGTATGGAATAATACTATGATGCAATGGTAACATGAATATGTTGCATTCCTGTCTTGAGATAATCCCACAATTATACTGCAATACAAATTTGTTGGATGAACAAATAAATACTACTAGAGTACTTTATTTTCTTTAAGATGAATTAATCATCTTTTCACCCCTACCACCTTTGACAAAATAAAGTTATAAAGGAATAGGCCATTATGAAAGTATCTTTCAATGCTACCTCCTTCCTATTCTCTTGGATAAAGCCCATTGTACAGTCTGAATGCATAAAAGCTTAAACCCTGTGTCTTCATTGTTTTGAATGACTTGTGGATGAAATCAAACCTGTTCTTCTGCTGTGAGAACCTGGGGGTCATTGAGCATTGATAAAATTATGGCATCACTTTACTTGTGAGGGTATGAAAAAGGTTATGGCTCTCTCTGCCTTATGGTTTCTTGTGATTGCTGCTTTTTAAATGGCTGCTCAAGTAAAGAGTTTGAACCTTTTTGCATGGCTATCTCTGGATTTGTTGTTCCATGTACATGTGATCTGGTAATAGAATTTACCATTGCTTTTGTGTCTTCAGCAGTAGTTGAAATGAGGCCACAGTTTGGATGGTGAGGAGAGGAAGTGTCAGAAATGCTGGTGCTCTAACCCAGAATCAATTCTTGCAAACAGTCTGTGGAGCTGGCCAAATATTTATTTTGAAAACAAGCAAAGAAAAAATCAACTAAACCAACTTTATATAAATGCAGCTTTTAATTAAATTATATATCTTCCTAGTTTCTAGACTTTTGAAAAATCATGCCATTTTTTTTCCTCTTAAAATAGTGCAAACTGCTAGCAAATTTAGTAGTTATTGTTCAAAGACTGTTAAAACCCACTTGAAATAATGTGCAAATCCCATCTTTCCAGTAATAGTAGTTTGTTAATTAGCAGAGCTACCCAAATACTGAGATTGTGGTTAAAATGGCTCTGAGTAGGAGGTGGTAATGATGCCTGCTTTACAACACATTATAGGCAGTGCTCATTAATCCTGGCAATAAGAACCTCAGATGTGTGCTTTAAAAAAAAAAAGGCAGTGGTGAGAAGAATTTAACCAGGTGCTGGAGTCTGTAAATTGTGGTTTATTTAATTTCTTAATGTTCACAAAGTAGCTACCACACTTGGGTGTTGGTTAGTGCAGACACTGAGAGTAACTGGAGAGGAACTTGGCTGTGTGGTTAATGGACTGCAGAGGTACCATTTGGGGAAGAAACAACCACGTTTGTTGTAGAAGAAATGATCATTCCATTTCTGCTGTTGTAAAAAAAATAAAGTTCATGCACAAATATTTTCTGTCCTGAAGAGCTGTGAGGGATTTTGTTGTTTGGGTTTTAACTTGCCTTGGGCAACTTCAGATGTGCATTTTAAGAGAGCTTGTAGGAATGAGGCAGAAATAAACAGACTGCTTTAAAGCTGGATATCCCCTTCCATTCATGACAAGAAGGATATTTTTATTATTTTCTGTTTCCTTTCAGAGCACATTTACTTGATGAGATCCAGTGGACTTAGTCTTAGTTCTAAGCCAAATCTGTAGAGAAACACAAAAAGAATGGATGTTTTCTCTCATGGCCTCAACACTATCATCTGTACTAAGTAGAAGGACTTTTTTGGGGGCTCTGATTTTGGTTGTCTTTTGGTAGTTTAGGAGTTTGAGGAGCTCTTGTAGTTCTGGGAGCTTGAGTCTTAAGTTTCAGGCTGAGAATTGAATGGGATACTCCACTGTTTTAGAAGATGTCAAATTTGTCTTATTTAATGACCAGTAATGATAATATCATAAACCAGATAATTTTGTGTGAGTTACTGAAAGTTAGGCTTTATTTTTGTCATGGTGAATATATCCAATTTTAGGATGATGGAAGGAGTGACTAATGTTGTTGTAGCCATCTTTTTTAAGGTGGCTAAGTAATCCTAAAACAACATAGGATTTTAGATTTTATTTTCCAGATATTATCTGGACTTGGGAATTGCTAAAAGATACAACTTCTTTGCTTCTATCCAGATTAAGATGATTGAGAGAAAAAATTGAAGTGCCATTGTAAGGAACGCCTAAATAACTGCTACCTTATAAAAGCAAGTTTACTATGTGAAAAATAAGCAGCAGATCGAACAACTCCTTCTACTTTTTGGGGGTTAAAGGGATAAGAGGAAGGATCATGACAAATGGGAGTCCACTCCAGCTGTCATTTTTGTGCCTTGGTCATTTTTGTATTTTGTTTTTGATTGAAGTAACCATCCTTGATTTAATTTTGAAAGAAATCTCTATGCTTTTACCATTCCACAGGGAAAGGCTTTGATCTAGAAAACAGTTTGTATTGCTGTAGTTTCAGGTGTTCCTGGTCACTGGGTGTGTGGCAGGCACAGAGCTCACAGAACAAGGTCATTAATCAGCCAAAGACTTGGGTGTCTCTGCCCAAGGGCAGGGGTGAGGGCTGCAGGATGCAGCTGCTTTAAGCTGAGCAGCTCTGCCTTGCCACAGTCCCTTTGAGCTGGCAGCTCCTCCTGCAGCACAGCACAGCTCATTCGGATGTGCCGGGTGTGGCTGAACAGCCAGAGGCTGCTCTGCAACCGGGTGATGCCAACGCTCAGGTGCTGCTGGGGAGCTGTGAGAGATCAGGGGCAGTTTTATTTCCTTCTGTTCACAGCAATGTCCACCTTCTCTACAAGCCTAACTCTAATCCAACAATAATTTGTGCAATTATAGATGTGTCTGAAATTCATTGTGCTCCAAATGTGTATTCCCAAGGATGACTGATGTGCTTAGAGGATTGTGCCAGATGAGGGCTTGGCATTCTATAGGTTTGATCCAGGGAAGGGGTGAGGTCCTCATACAATTTTCTGAGCACCCTCATGTATCATCCAGAGACACCAGCAGCCACATTCCTGGTGTGTGTTTTGCAGGAGACTCTGTGTATGTGCTTAAAAAATGCCATTCCTCAATATATTATCAGAAGACCAGGTGGAATGTAAATTATAATTTATATGTATGTAGAGTCTTCAGTTCTGCTGGTGGGATGGGCCACCTTTCTTTCAGGAAACGTGAGAACCCTGTGTGTTTTTTCAAGAATATTATTCAATCCCTCATGGGAAAACTGGAACAAGATCTCATACAAATTAGGGGCACATAGTGAACTGGAAATTTATTTACTTGCACCTTGAAGGGGTACAAGCAAATAACTTGAGCAGACCCTTCTGGTATCCAAACCTCACGTTTTATGGATCTTCTCTTTTCTTTTTTTTTTTTTTTTTATTTTCTTCTAAATGCCTAAGAGGTTTTGAATTAATCTTCTCAAAACTCCATGTGAGTAATTTTTAAATGGTGTTCAGTTTCTTTGTTTTGTTTCTGTAAGTTAGTGAGTTTGATTTATTTTAAGAAAGTGTTTGCAGTCATAATTAACCAAGATATTAAGCTTAGTGTTAATTACACAAATTGGTGTGAATATCTGATTGAGTCCTGAGAGGGTTAGATTTTTCCCAGCTGTGAGAGATGACATTATAAGATGGATAATTTGTTATTTAACTGCAGGAGCTAAAAGAATTTGCAATAAAAATATGAATGTCTTTGGTTCTAAACTTTAATAGCAAAATGTTTTATCATCTTGGGTGGCTTTAATACACTGGTATGTAAGAAACTAAAATGTAAGTCTATGGTGGACAGAGGGCAGGACCTTCCTCTTTTGTGGAAAATACTGATTTTTTTGGAAGAGTGACGAAGGTCTGACTACTTAGCTGTGTAAAATCCCAGAATCCCTACCTTTCAGGGCTTTTTTTTGGTCATGTTTTGCAGAAGATCAATACGGAAATGAAGTGTATGCATGTAGTAACTTCTGAGGCATAAAAGGTTGATTCATTACCTGTTTTCAACTGACTCTCTCTATGAATTTTCTAATTTTTTTTTTTAATTTGAAGAAGAATTTCCCCATTTTCTGTTGGCATTTTCAGTGCAATTCAATTCAAGTCCAGGTCTGAAGTAGACCTTGCTTTGGGGGGGGAGTGTAAGGGATGGGTCAGACAACTTCCCAAGGTTTACTGCCACCAAATTTATTCTGTGATTATTGTTGGAAATCTGTGTTTGAAGCCAGTATACTAGAAATCCCCTCTGGCCCTGGGTTCTGCAAGTAATTGTAATGTCCTGATATTTACAGAGGAGTCCTTTATTATATGAAGCATTCATCCTGAGGCCCCATTCAATGAATTTTCTGGGTTTCCTAGCAGTTTTGATTATTTATTTTTCAAGAGATAATAAGAGGAAACAGGATGCTGTATTTAGCTTTATTATTTTAAGAAAGTTCAGCAGTTGCATGTGCTGATGTGTGATTTCAGAAAACTAAGAATAATGAGGGGTTTTCCTCATTTCCTTCAAACAGTTGAAATGTATGACTAAAAAACTCCATGAATGGGAAACTGAAATATTTTTACTGGGTTTGGACTTATATCATTTAGTACCAATGGATTTGAGAGACTTCACTGAATTGCCATCTTCTCTCTCGAGTGCTAAACCTGGAATTGTGGTAACTGCCCCAAATTTGGCTTCTGCTGCAGGATTTCTCTCCTGTTGTGGCTGATTCACTCTCTGGAGTGGATTGAGCACTAATGGTGCCTATCCCAGTGACATCCCAGCATAGGGCACATGTGAGCGTGAAGGATGTCCCCATGCCTAAGAAAATAAACTCAAAGGATGATTGGGAATCAATAATATGTAAATGCAAAAATGCAAAATGTGGTGGTTGTGTCTGGTTGGTCTCATTGTAGGGTTTTATTTGTTTGTTCATTTATTTATTCTTGCCTGACTGTTTTCTTTATAACAGGCAGAGTTTTCTGCCTAGAAAGGCAGCTGTCTCCCAGGAGTTTTCTGTGAGGAAGGCTCTTGTGCCTGCACAGCACCTCTACCCTGCAGACTCTCACATTTCCAGCAGATATTACTTCTCTGAAAAACTCCTTGATATTGCAGTACATTTTAGTTTTCAGCTATTTCTGCTACTTACAGTTTTAAATTGTTTATTTTCCTTTCTTTCCCCCTTGGATATTTATAAAGAAAAACTATGAAAGAAATACCAGTTATTCTGTTACAGGAAGGTGGTTTTCAAGTGCCACTAAATTGTTTGGAATTTTCTAGAACTATAATATTGAAAATCTAGAGATAAAGGGAAAAATCCTTATGACAGTTTATTTCAAATTGCTTTTTCTGGTATTTTTTCTGTTGCTCTATTAGCCAGTGCTCTATTAGTTTTGAGTCAGACAGGTAAATAAAGAATGCTAAAAGACTTGAACATGTCAGAAAGGTTTTGGAGTATAATGAATTCTATGGCAAGAAATCACCTGTATATTAAGTACCACATATTGTCAATAAGGCCAATGTTGATGCTGCATATAAATGCCTGAATAAATGTGTTATAATGTATATTCTCGGCTTTATAAAAATTTAAATTTAAATGTTACAACAGTAAATCTATGTTTGGAGAAGAACATAAGAAGAACCAAAGTACTACAATGAAAATATCCAGTATTTCAGTTAATTCAAAATAAATGGGGAAATTAAATTTAAATATTTTTAAAGAGTCCTTGAATGGTTTGTTGATTAGAAACTAATGTAACTCCTTGTCTAAGATAAAACACCAAACAGGCAGCAGCTGCTGGTAATTGGTGCAAGTAATTGTAGAGCCAATAAGTTGAAGAAGTGCTTATTAAAAGAAACTGCCTTCCTATCTGCTTGTAAGTTCAATTGAGTAATGCACTCTACATGTGGTCTGACGGTACGTAAATTATACACCTGATTTAAAACCACTCCATCCATAAGAGCTCCTGTTTTGCTCATCCATAAAAATTTTACTTTCTTTATTACTAACTACTTGCAGCAGCATATGGCATAATATCTATCAAATTAGGCTTTGAGGACATCTTAGACTGGCACCCTGCTGGCTTGAAACGTGCTTAATGCACATTGCAGCGGGTTTAACCCCTTGAGTGCCCGGGAAAGGCTCCGTGCTCTCCTGCAGGAATGCCCATGGGCACAGCCTGGCATCCTGCTGATCCCCTGGCATTCCTCAGCAGGCATGGAGGGGCCTGCAGTGACTGCTGCACAGGCAGAGCTTCAAGGGATTGAGTCTCATTCCAAAGGAACTTCCAGGCTACAACTTCTTTGTTTGGACTTGAGGAGAAAATAAATTAATCTAAGAAGACTTGTAATTCAAACTTGCAAATTTGTTTATTTTAAGTTTAAATTTGAAATTAAGCAGTGCTGCTCCTTCAGCATTTGATTCTGCATACAGATTTTTCTTGGAAAAAAAATGCACTGACATGATGCAATTATCTTCTAGTAAAAATGGAGGTGTTGTTGTACATCCATCACACAGAGGAGTTTCTGTTCACATGGGTAATAACTCTTTTAGCCTACTCCTAAAACAACAAGACAACTATGTTCTCCCAAATCCAGATTTTGTCTTCAACTTAAAACAAACTATTTACACTCATCTTTGTTCTTAAGTAATCTGTAAGAAATCCTGTTGTCTACAGGCCTGAAAATGTTTTGGTGTGTCTTTAACAAGTTGGGTACAGTGATTAAAACCTGAGGAAAAATTACTGTAGATGTCTACTAAACCAATAATTAAATATTGGGAGAGATGGGGAATAAAAGCATCTGGTTCAACAGTCACAAAAAAGTAATCTCAATGATGATATTGTGGGTTTTGTGAAAGCTTTCAGGGCATTCTTTGGAAACAGCTTCAAGTCTGAATTGAACTGAGTCTAAACTCTTTTCCCTTGCTCCTTGACAGTAATTTTTAATGGAAGACTTTCATTGGTGCTGATTTAGAGGTTTTATTTTTAAACTGAAATAAACTTACACTTGGAGTTAGTGCTTTAGCCCCAAGGCTAACTGAGCAATGTAATTTACTCCAGTCCTCTCTACCAGCAGTGGTTTTCTTGAGTATATTTGAACAAGACTTGTGCTGCCAAGTTTTGCTGCTGAGTCTGGGTTTCAGTCTGAGGCTGTGACTGCTGCTGGACCTGCCTCAGCTGAAAGCTGGGGAAAGGTTCCTCTGCTGATGGTGTTCCAGGGATCAGCTGAATCCAGGAGCTGCTCTGTTCTTGTAGCTCCACCACAGGGCTCTACTAACCGAGCCTTGCTGCTCTGTCCAGGGTAGCACCAGCTTAAAAATGCTGATGTGCACAGAACATTTACATGGCAAACAGTAAACTAAAGTAATCTGATGATGTTAATAAAGTAATATTGATATGTATCAGTAAAAGAATAGGTAATTATTACCTATGGGGTAGGAATTTAGTTGATATGTAGACTTAAAAGGGAGACACAAGCACTCTTGTAAACTTCTTGCTTTGAACCTAGCTCCTTTTGGCATTGTTTAATGTCCTAAGTTGCAGACAAACACTTAAGATTACATCCTCTCATTCTGGCAGCTTGCATATCAACCCATAACCTGACAGGGATTGAAAGCTGCTGAACATAAAGAAAGCTCAAGTATTTAATTTTGGTCTTTAATTTCACATGGGAGGAAATAGACTACCTACCTGGCACTTGGTTTATGCCTGAATCTCAGCTTTCTTGATTGCAGAGGAAATAAGTGAATGTTAAAGGATCAAAACAAGCATTCCAGCTATGACATTTGAAATAAAATCACTATGGTATTGGTTACTGAGGAAGTGGCAAAGAAAGCCAACTTATCTTTTATAAAGATCTCATACTTTTGAGGCTTCACAACCTGTTGCTAACATGTTGCAAGAGAGATGTTGAACCATGAGAAAAGACAAGACCACCTTTCCAACAGGTCTAATAACTATAGTATTTATAAATAATTTTAAGTACTTATATATTAAATATGGACTAATACCTGCATATTTGAACTTGAAAACCAATTGGGTGCCTGTGTCCTGTTCTGTGATTTTCTTGTTGATTGTTTGGGGGTTTGTCTCACTGAGAAAAAGTAAGGATCATGTTTTCTATTAGACTTGTATTAGAATGTATTCTCCTGTTGCCTATCCAGAATTCATCACCGCCTTCACCTCCAAATTGCTGTCTGGGAACTGGAGGTGGAAGCTAAGGCAGTGTACTGCAGAAAGTAGGAATAGTGATGGGAAAAAATACAGTTCAAGGAAGAATAAACTTTTCTGAGGTCAATTTGTGTCTAATATATCTTTAGAATCTAAAGATTAATTAGAAAATGAAAATAATCCTTGGGGACAAAATATCATAAGCCATTAAACAAGTTTTTGTTAAACTATTAATATCAACTTTTCTTTTTGTTCACGTGCAAACTTTGTTGTGAGGAGGGATTCCTTTGGACCAATTCATTAAGTAAAATTGTGATTCAGTATAATCCCCTTTTTGTCAAGGTTGTTAATACCCAAAGTCCTTTTGACTCAGTGTCTTGCTTCTCGTAGACACCAGCAATGGGGACCCAAGACAGAATGTAAGAACTCACAAGATAACAATTCCCCAGACTCCTTCCTCATCTTCCAGGGTTATTTCTGTGGATTTTCAGTGGACTTTTCAACTGCTGTATCCCATATTTTTTTACTTGTTTAGGTTTTTATATCCCCCATGTCTACAGTCTAGTCCAAACTTTACAGTCTTGTCTTCTCAAAATCTTTGCTGTTGCTGTTACCTAATTTGGGGAGTGAAAGCAAAGAACTGCATTAAGTATTAAAAATACAAAAATGACAATTTCATTTCCTATTCCGTTGTCTTAAAATATTCACACTGTTTAGCCGACTTTTTTGACTACAGGTGGCCACTGAGCTGTGTTTCCATAAAACAATTAAAACATAGAATATGACCAAATGATAGGAGTCATCTTGGAACCTCTGTATGCCTTGATAAAAGGGGAATGTTTGTTCTTCACAGCTGTATCCCAGCTTCTGTCAGCATTCATTTCCTCTGCCATTTTGTTGCTCATTGACTTGGTACTGTACCAGTCTCCCATGATATTCCAGTCAGGGATTTTCCCCCACTAACTCTGGTGACCTCGTTGCTCTGAATACTGCAAAGAGCGTGGACATTATCACATTTCTCAATGACCTGCTGCTGCTCACATCACAGTGCTATGAAAATGTCTTCCTGCTCATTTCCTCTGTTGTTTGGAAGGGACAGGTGGTGGGTGGTCTCATTTATTTCAAATTTTATTTATGTATAAACAAGGTGAAGAGTTTCCCTCTTACCTCATGGCAAGAGATGTCCTCTGGGGTCCTGTGCCCTGCGTGTCCTTTGGCTGGTCTGCAGGTGCTGCTGCTGCCTCTCCATGGGATCAGGTGATGGGGCTGTGCTGCAAACCTCCAGCATGAACCTCACCGATGGCAGGGGCTGGGACATCACACGTGGTTCTGTGCTGGATTAGTCTTAGCTCCCTGTTCAATTTATTTAAGGCGTAGAAAACAGCTTGCCCCAAGCAGCCCCTGGGCTGTGGGCTGACCTGGATGTGGGGTCAGGCTGCCATCAGGTGGCTGCAGTCCATTCACCCCAACAGGGTTTGCACAGGCACCACGTGAGTCACACCTATTTTGGCAGCGTGTGCAATTGGGCAGTGAAGAAACAGCTGCCAGTAGAATCAAAATTAATCTATTGCAAAGGTTCAGCACTGATCATTGAATTAAACAAGGAATTGCTGGAAAGGAAAGCCGTTATCTATTTTAATGGTCTGTTACCAGTAAAATTTTCAATCTTAAATTTCAGGTTTGCTACCTTGTGAAAGTGTTTTTGGCGTAAGCCTGATGATGTGTAAAGTGTATCACAAAGGAATGCATATTTAAATGTGAATATGTGAATGCAGCACTCTCAGTGATAGTGAAATTATACTGTAATCTCCCACTGAATGATAAGCATTTATAACATTAAGAACTAAAGCAGTAAGGGACAGGGTGGAAGAACTTAGCTGGCTTTATTGTGTTCGTATAGGTTGGACAGGAAATTAAAGCATTGTTAATTATTCTGAAAACAAAAAAATTACTTTCAGATAGCTTTTTTAATTTGCATGTTATTATTCTCTAGAACTAGCTTAATTGACTCTTACTTCAGCTACTTTAAATCCTTTTAAAGTGTTGTGTTCAGAACCAATGCTTTAAAGTGCTTCTTCTCCTTCAGTAAGGAGTTGCTTTAAGAGAAAAAAATAAAAACCTGAACTACATATTGAATTTTCCAGACTGTGTTTCTGCACAGCAATCTTCTGAAAAAGTGCAATTATTTTTTTTTCCACTCAAGCATGCATTTGAGAGGAATGAGTAGATCAGATAAAGAGCAGAGATTCAATTCAACTCAACCTTGAGTCACTCTCTGACTCTGTCTCTTTAAAAAGGAAAAAAAAACCCAAACCCAAGGTGGCAAAATCAATACAAACCAATAATAACTTCACATTTGTGGAAGCAACATGAATGGCTCTCCAAAATATTGAGACACATCCAAGTACATTTTAGCAGAGCTGATATTTATCAGAAGTCATTTGCCCTCAAGCAGATGCTCTCTTTCATTGTGCTCCTGTCACAAATGACTAAGATTTATGACAGACAATTACAGCATCTGCAGTTAGCAGCCTTATAATCAGCACCATTATTTAACGATTGGTGCAATAAACTGACTCCTGTTACTGTTTATCAGATATCAGTCAGTTCTGGCTATTTTCTTCAGCTCCCCAAATCACAGTATGGTGCAACCACTGCCTTTTAATGGCTAGTCAGAAGCAGGCACATTTTCACGTTTTGTACAGACTGCCGAGGAAAAAGAAAAGGCAACCAATTACATGTATGTATGGTGCCCTCTCATTTGAGATGCCTGTGTATGTAACTATCTCTATACAGTCTAAAACCTCTTGAAAAAAAAAATAACAGCTTTTACTATTGAAGATAAGAGCTTCTATTTAGGCTTCTGCATGGGGAAAAATGTCTTCTGTTTAAATATTCATGTTTTAAAGACTGAATAAAATGTTGGTATACTGTAGTAGTCATATTCTCTTGCAGCATGAATTCTGTGTGTATTTGAGAAAGGGATGACATCGATTCAGTTTTCAGTCTCCTGAATGTTAGGCAAATAAGGGAATTGTATTT
Source organism: Chloebia gouldiae (assembly GCA_003676055.1). NCBI lineage: Eukaryota > Metazoa > Chordata > Aves > Passeriformes > Passeridae > Chloebia > Chloebia gouldiae. The sequence goes on from QUSF01000026.1 coordinate 4,675,284, forward strand.
TAAACTTGGTAATATTCTTATCAAAATTAAAAGCTCGAGAAATGTCTTAGTTGAGCCTATTAATGAATGCATATGATGTATTTTATAAGAGTTCTATTTGGTCTACATTTTTTCCTGGAAACATTGTGAGAGGGAGCTAAAACATGTTTGAGCTGCAAGTTCAGCTGAAAAGTATATTAAGCCTTGCTTGTGTTCCAAAAGCAAAGATGTAATTTCAGTGCCACATTCTGGCATTACTTAGACCAATGATCATCATGAGTCTTGTTCCCTTAAATAAATGCTGTTGTAAGCAAATGCTTTGTGTAACTGAGAGCAGACTCTGACCACTGCAGCCTGAACACTAAATTTCCTAAGATTTTTTTATTGCAATGCTTGCATTTGTCTGCCTTAGTTCATGTCAAAGTATAGAAAATTGTGTTTATTGACATATTCTTTTGTTTTAGCTGCTAAGTGAGACTGACTTATCCCTAAAGTTTTCAAGGAAAAGATTGACTGCTTTAAGTGACTATGGAAATTAAGTTACATCAGATATTGTTTATGCCAATAGAAAAGAAAGTGAAGGTAAATAGTGTTTTTCTGTTCTTTGTGGAGGTGAGTCATCTGATCAGCAAGCAGAATTTAAACTAAAAACTGCTTGGTGCAGACATTTCCTGATATGTGAAGTATAGGTATTCTAAGACCGTGATTGTTGGATTATTTATTAATAAGCTAAGAATTCACAGGGCAGATTATGTTTCTTGGTTCAACAAGTACCTACCTGTTGTTTTGGTTCTCTGGGATAACTGATCACATATATTTCTGGGGTATTCCAGCAAAAAGTCAGAAGATAAAAACTTTTTCCATACACCTTTGGTTAAAATGTCATTTCTGTTGATATTTTCATAGATTTTTCACTGTGTATATTGACTTGATAGTTTAGAGAGTGTACATGTGAGAAGTTATAATCTTAACAGTTCTTGAAATTTAGTGGTTTGATTTCAAGGCTCTTTTTTGTGTAGAGCAGTCACCATTAAAATTTATTTATTATCTTTTCAGTAGATAATAAATATATTTGTCTTTTATAATAATTTTAGATTAATTCTGCTCTGATAAAGACAGATAGTGAGTCTACTTAAACTGAGTGTACGAGATACAATTTCCTGTCCAAGTTTACCTATGTAAGGCTGTAATACACTTGAGAGGGTTTGTCTTAAGAAAACAAATAAACCAAGGGAAAAAACAGTAGAAAAACTGACTTCTGAAAATTGCACCTTGATTTGTATCTTTTTTATTTTTAAATTTATGAACATAGAATATAATCAGTATGCAGTCATGGAGCAGTTTTCTTATGCTAATGAGTACCTGCCAGGGACTAGATTGAGGCATCTGAATTAATTTTATTTTCAGCTGATGTAGATGTTACATGATATTTAAGATGATTAATGGTAGAGGATACCAATGGTAGGAGCTATTTAGTGATAGAATTGCACTAATATTTGAATCAATAGGATTTAGTCTTCTAACTCTCAGAGCTTTTTTTTAACAATTTCTGAAGTACAAAACCACCCTAGCCATGCTTTGAATGTTGTTCACATGCTATGAATAAGAGATTTCTTAGATAAATTAAAGCCAGGTCCAAGACTTGGACACGTATTTATACACTAAGTTCATACTGATGGACTGACTCTGCCAGAAAAGAATATTTGGTGTCTCACAAGGAACTCTGGGGTGGGTGGTTAATAGGCTGTAATGCTGCACTAAGTTCATGTAAGGAATAAAACCTCTTCTCTCAGCTCAATTATAACAAGCTTTGGCAGAGGAGATTGTGGAACAGAATAATGCAAACTCTTTAAAGTAGGTGCTAAAACATTTTGGAAGTGAAATGTTGGCTTTTGCTTTCCACTAAAATTAGAGGCCCTTGTATATCACTTATGCCATACTTGGTGTCCCTGGAGATACTTAGGGCCTAGGCTGTGGGAAGAGCACAGTTGTTAACTCCACCTGATACTGCACAGGCTTTAACTGGAGGAAAAGGCTGTCCTTTAACAGCTGTTGAACCCAACCAACTGCTGCTTAGTAATGAGCTGTAGTTTTAGAAAAACATAAAATGACTGCTTGTGTTGGAGCATCAGGATGCTGTAGTGTGATTTGATAAAACTTGTGAAGCCTCCTGAGTAGTTTCTTTTAATGGAATATAAAATGCTTATCTTTCTCTTGTCACTTTTTCTTCAATTAGTAAAAGTTGTCATAATCTAACAAGTTAATTTCTTTGGAAACCTCTTTTGCTAGAGCAAACCATGGTCCTGTTAAGGAGCTGTCCAGGGTGAGAGGAACAGAGAGAGGAGAAAGTGCCACGTTCTTGTGCCACACCTGTGACTTTCATGGGGGTTAATTCAAATTAACTCTGCTCCTTTGTTCATCAAGCATTGCTTTTGAAGACAATGTCCCAGTAGCTTATGCACTTGTTCTTCCTCCTCTGGTAGGCAAAAGTACTTCATTGTTAACCCAGAAATGCAGAGAACAATCTGCAGATTAAAGCATTTGCAGTGGAAGTTTGTAAGCTGGGACCAAAATTTTCCCCCTTGTGCAGGGAGTCATTGTGAGATGCACACCACTGCCCTCTCAAAACAGTGATTTCTCTGGGCCAGAAATTAAGTTGTAGGGGTGTATCCCTGGAAGTATTTTCTTCCAAAAAATACTTTAAATTAATATTAAATAAGCAGCAAAACATGATCTTCTAATGTAATGCTGAGGCAAACTTATCAAGAATAACCTTTGGATATGTCAGCAATGCTGGCATTAAAGAATTATTAATACATTTATTTCATTATCTTAGAATTTTGCTGGAATGCTTTATAGAGTTGTGTTTGTGGAGTTTTGAGGTGAGTTTTGTAGGGGTTTTGGTTTTTTTTTTTTAACTTGGCTCACAAGATGGGATTTTTTTTTAAATCTCCTCTTTTAACTTCTCCTCCTACCTCTAAAAGTCAGGTTGTTACTTAGGATGCAGGAAGCTATATGGGAGAAGGTTGCTGACAAACAAGAGTTACTGTTGATAAAGGATGATGAACAGACACAGGCTATTGTTCTAACTCAGCTGAAATTCAGGTTATAATCAAAATATGCCTTCAGTAGTGATTTTTACACCCATAATTTCAAACATTACCTCAAAATAGCTTTTGTAAGAAGATGCTCCTTGTCATTCCATAAGAAGTTCCTAATTCTGGAACTGCAAGCTGAAAACTTTATTTTGTTTCATCCAAGAACTTGAACTACTTGAGTTGCAAAACTCTTCTAAGTAGCTGGGAAGTAAAACATGGTCACAATAGACAGTAATCACCTCCCTACAAGGTTTGCTCTTCCACAGAGGTAGAACATGCCTGAGATATTTCTAGTGGATAACAGTAACACTTGTGTGATTAGTTCATTCAGTAATTCACAAAATTATGAATTATAATTTCAGTGTAGGACCAGTTTTCAGAGGTTCTGATTTTTTTCCTAATAAAAGATCAGAAGTGGTTGTCCCTACTGTCTGCTCTGTATGCTCACTATACTCAAGAATTACTGACTTTTGCTGGTAAACTAAGACATGAAAATTACTTTGATCATTTAGTGAAAACAGGTGACAGATTCAATCAGTCACTAGATCTCTTGAAATTAGAAACATCTCCTTTTGCACAGGAGTAAGAACAGGAAAAAAACATTGTTCATTTCTCTCAAATAACATTTGCCTCTTTACATCCTTGCCATCAACACGTGATTTTCTGTCAAAATTGTAGCTTTTTAATTTAATAAAATGCAAATGTGCATCCTGTGGAAAATGAGAAAAGTTTCTTCTAGTGCAGAAAAGTGAGGACAGGACAGCAATGAGTGTAAATGTGCCTGTGCTGTTTGGTATGCCTCTGTGTAGGGTATTTGCAGCTTGGGAGAACTACTGACAGTAGCATTGTAGGTTTAATAAGTTTTGAAAAGAATCCAAAGTACTTTCTAATGGCCAGATGTTATCCAGGGAAACCTTGAAGAGATCCAGTTTCCTTCTCTCATAGCTATTGATTCATATTAATGAATTAAATGCTGTATTATTTCTTGAATATTCCCAGCATCTCTCTGTTGTGTCAGATTTGTTTCTGGGCAACACAGATTAGATCAAATCTATTTTTCATTAGATTTTAAGGGTCACATTTTGAGATACAAGTTATTATTCACATAGGATTTAAATCTGGGTTTATGAAAATATCAGCCTGGTAAAATGTTGCTTCCAAGCCAGAGACAGCACCTGCTGCACAACAATTTTATTCTCCTGTTCCCACTGATGTTTCTGTCATCACAGTCCTGGGATGGCCAAGGCAGACCAGACTCAATAGACTTCAGTCTGGGGCCATCTCTCCCTTCCCCTTCCTTTCACTGTTTTAATAATAATCTTTGAAATCCATGATCAGGAGTTTCTGCTGGAGGTTTAACTGGAAGTACAAATGACAAATGATGTAGGGCAGCTCATCCCCTGGTGGGGGATGGAGTAAGGGAAAAAATAGACCATGAGTGGAGAGTAGGGGATGCAAAAGAAAAAATGAAATAGTAGGATGAAATTGGTTATTTTAAGGTAAATAGTGATGCTTACCATTATCAGATTTTTTTAGTACTAAAATACATTTCTTGTTTTAAAAGAATATACTTTTGTCAAATACGCAAGTCTGGAAAATGTATTCTAGAAAAACCTGGTATTTTAAATGGACATTTATTACTATGAGACAAATACAGCAAAAAACCCAAAGACAATTGGATATACCAATGAAAGAGGCCAAACAAATTAATAGAATATAATTTTTTCAAGATCCTAGGGTTCTTCTACTTGCAATCATATATTTAATTGCTAAATGTCTCCATATAATTAATTTAGCCACATCACATAAAAGGTTTGCATGATATTTGACTTCTTGGATGAATAAACAGATCTCTATTTGAACAAGAGGCCCTTGGTGTTTCCTGGAATCTGTTTTTTAACCAAACTCTTTGTTTTCAGATAGAGCAGATACACGTAGTATCACATCACTCTGCTCATTCTTTTTCAGCATCTGCAATTCAGTGTCTGGCACCAGCATTTGGGTCCTTTAGCAGTTCCTCAGTAGTTTTGCCTTGTTCTTTGACATCTGTGGAGTTGGCAGGGTGGGGTAGTTGGGTTTTTTGAAGAGTGTGCAGTTGGGCATAATTTTGTAGCCATGTACATTTGTCTGTTCTTGGTTTTGAAAGCTGTGACTGAGTGGGCAATAATTAAAGTCATCATTTACCATATCAACTCATTTTTTTTATTTTTAGGAATGAGATTTTCCTGCTATCAGAGTAAACAGAATGGAGGCTTTAAAAAGGAAAGATTTACAAATGGGTCTATTTTAGAGGACTAAAACTTGTAGGCACAAGAAAAGTAAAATCAGAATTTATGCCTTCTACTCTTAGCAAAAAATTCTGTGTAATTGGTGAATATCAGTGCAAAAGAAAAATGTAATAGTTATGCATTCAGTGTAATAGCATTCCTTATTCATGCAGTTGTTGAATTAATAATATAATGGCCAACATTATAGGGGCGAATCTGCATGATGTATGGTACTAGGATGCAAAGCAGAATTATTTTAGGTTGGTTTTCAGGTGATTGATTTGGGGTTTTGATGTTTGGGTTCATTTTTTTTTCCCTGCATACATTAAAGCAAATTATTTAATAATGACAATGAAATAATAAAAAAATAAGTAAGAGTAATTTTAATTTATTTATATGGCTTTTATTATTTACTTAATATTCAATGGTATATTGAGGGACTTCTGTATTAGTGCTATCATATAGAAATATGTTTTGTTTGTCAGCTAGGGATGTTTATAAGGCTATTTTAAAAATAATCTTTTTAGAGGGTTAAACTTAGAGCTAATTGTGTGTACAATGTAGTGATCTGGCTCCCCCTAGTGTAGTGAAAAATCCCCCGAAGATTTAATCAAGTATTTAATGAATTAATAAATCTGGAAAATGTGTTTTTGTGAAACATATAAAAAACAAACTTGCTTCATTGGAAAAACATCACTACAGTTTTTGGAAATGAGCAAAAGCAATATTTTCTTCTGAGTAATTTTTACAGCAGTTTTTTGAGTGCAATGAAATGTGTCATGTTTATAAAATAAATTTTTCAGAAATTTGTTGGTAGGAAATAAAGCTTCTGATACATTTCTTCAAACAGTAGAATGTGTTACTGAATTCTGGAAATGACTGCAAATTTTGTAACTTCCTGTCCTCTTGGGAGAAGATTTGTGTGAAACAGAAATGTTTAGAGCAGCTCTTTCTAAAATGAAAGTGTTGGGTGAATTCCTCTTTCTTTTTGTGGCTGTTACACTCTATGCATCTAATGAAATCATAAACGGAAAATTATAGCTTCATTCGAGGGAATGTGAAGCCTTACTCCAACAGATGGCATCAAAACACCGGGCTGAACTGTATGATTGCTGATTGTTAATTGCTTCTGTAAAACAATCCTTTTAAACAGAGTAATGCATTTTATCATACAGATTATAGTTCTACGCATTTTGGTTTTTCAATATGTGTTAACATTTTCTCCTCCAGTGTAAGATTTAGTGTTTGCATAATTATCGGATTAAACAACAGTGACTCATTTTTATTTTTAAGAAATGAGGACGAGAAGATAGAGAATTATGAATCACAATTTCTGTTTATTCAGAAATGCTAAATTACTGTACAAGTAGGAGCTTTTATTATGCACAAAACAAACGGAGCAAGATGCCCTGAAGTGCAAAACCAGTCACCTAGTCCAGCATTCTTCACTCGAGAAACTCCCCGTGACGTTACTGGGAGCCTTGGCTGTGCAAGGGAAGCAGAGTGCAAAAAGATACTGTACAATATCCATTAATCATTATGAAATCAATACCCCTGATTATCCATTTGCATTGTTCCTGCGCCGTAAGGGCTGGATGTTTTATGCCAAGCTAAATGAATTCTCTGAGATGGCTTGGTTAGTCCATCAGCAATGATGTGAGGAATTACACGAGAGTTTGTTTCGTGGAGTTGTTCTCTTGTTTCTAATGTAGTCAGCCCGAGAGTGTTGCAGAGACAGCAGGCTCAGGTTTGAGGAGTCTGGAGGCTTGCACCTTCCTGGTGCTGTGTGCCCTCGAGCTGGGGGAAGAGTTGTGTGGCTCTGCTGGAGGATTTTATCCCGTTCACAGGTGGGATCCAGGCTGGGGTGCTCTGTTTGCTCATGCAGGACTCTTGTGACCTCATCTGGGTGAGTGTTGCTTTTTCCCTCAGTGTAACACAGGTAGCTAGAACAAGAAAAAATCATGCTTGGAAAATAAATTAAGAAATAGCCGTGCATACGTTCAGGACTTGTACTCCAGACTGTCTTTCGTGGCAATATTATGTTATTATATGCTCTACAATGCCTATTATATATAGAATGTGTAATTATAGTAATGTCATAACTATATTATAATCAGCATGCAGCTGGATGCTAAATGGAATATCAGGCCTGCAATAACTTGCCATTAATTGGCCTTCGTGACAACCTGTGACAAAAAGGGGCGTGTGATGATTGTGTCCTGCAATCTACTGTAGCTCAGGGGATCAAGAGGGGCTGTGGTAGAAAGAAACACTCTTACATCAAAGTGCTACTGGTTTGTTTCTGTTTTGGGTGCAATAGAAGTGAAAAATTTTTCTTTTTCTACAGTGAAGTTGCCCATGGGCAGCAAATTTCTGATCTAATGGTTCTAGAAAAGAAGGAAAATGCAAATTTGTCCATTGACCTTCATCCTTTGCTAGCACGTCCTAATGATCTTTGCACAGAGCAGCAAGTGGACAACAGGCAATTCCTGTGGAGTTTTAGTATCTTCAGCTTATTTAAAATTGTTGGTGACATCAGGAAACACTTGGCTACATAAATGAGTAAATATACGTTGGCCTATCTGTAGTAGTCTACAGATAATTGGTCTGAACAGTTTAGGGACCACCTGGGATGGAGTGCTGAGTGACACAGGTGTGCCAGGGACATGGCTCAACCAGCTTCTCCTTCCTTCCCGAGGTTACTCCTGAAATGGCACAGGAAATTGATGCCACTCGAAGAGCGTGAATAAGCTGGAAGCAATAAGTTTGTCTAGACCAATTTAGAAGTCCTTTATCTGTTCCTAGAGCATGTTTGAGTACTCTACAAAAGCTTTTCCATAATGCTAGAAGAGAACAATAAAAAAGAGAATTCTTCAGTGCACTCTTGTAGTAAAATACATCTGTATTTTACCATAAGACAGTGCTACTGGGTAAATTGAGGCAAGGGTTAATGGCTTGGTTTTCAAGAGGGTTTAATTCCTACAGCTTTCATTGAAATGGGATTGCTAAGTGACAAAAGTGCAAAATGTATGGATATGAGGATACAGCAGTCTCTAGTCTGAGTCTTGTGCTTTTATATTAGTGCCATAATTAATTTCTCCAAGAATTTTGCTTACAAACCTTCCATTCTACCACGTAATGCAGCACAAATCCTTGTAAAGGATTTGCAGCTTTCCAGGTAGTGTGGAATGGGCCACAATCAGCTTCGTGCCAATGAAGGAGAGACTGGATTAGCCAGTGTAATGTCCATTATGGAAGCTGTTGTTTTTGGAGTTGGCTGGTGCATTAATACAAATATGCATGGAGTTAAATGTCTGAATCTTTTATAAGAAATCTGGTTTTGAAAGGTCGGAGAATGAGTAGCTGCTGTGCATTTTCTAAGCATGTACTTTGGTGAAAAATAAGGATTTTGCAGTCAAAACTAAAAATGTTGGGAATAAAAACAAATCCAAACTAAGCTGCATTCTGTTTTCACATTCTAAAGATGAAAAACAATTTACTTATTTAGGCATGGGACCTGTTGTAGACTGACACTGACTGGGTTTGTGTGTTGCATATATAATCATTTGTAGAACCATCTGTTGTCACATCCTGTGTGTACCGACCTGGTGGAGACATGCTGATGTTGGCTGAATTGTCAAAATTTAGAAAAAAAAAATTTAAAAAACCCAACAACCCCACAAAGAAATTCATTACTTGCCCCTGGTGTTGCTTATTCTGTAAAAGAGATGATAGCACAAGTGAAGGCTCTTTTATATTTTTTACACTTTTTAAAGCAAATTAATTATTTCATATGTAAAATCACAAAACTGTCATATTAAACAAGGTGTTACTAAATAATTTTGGATGCTCATTCAAAGTGGAATAATCTATTAGCATTGCAGAAAAGATTCATAATTAACAAGGCTGTAGAGGTAGGCCTGCCTGCTGGGCTGTAAGGAATTGTGGAAATAGGCTGTTCCACTGATTGTCATGAAAAGTGATTTTCCCAAGAAATACAGTATAAAATCAGAACTGTAAAAAATATGTATTGAAACTAGATAATATTTATAAAAGTGGTGAGATTTATTTCTTTTACTGACTTTGATTAATTCAGAGCAGGTCTTTTCTCTACATTGTGTTCCTGTGTTATGTTCTATGCATTATATACTGACAATTTAAATCTGTCTTCAGTCTGCTGAGACTTCTCTAATTTAGGATCTTCAGTATAATCTGTTTAATTTTTGCTTTTGATGAAGCTGAGATCACTGAGATATTGGAAGAGGGCAGAACAGAGGCTGAGAATTGGTGTGTGGGGACTCAGAGAAGCTCCTTTTTCCTTCACTGAAGAAGTCCTTGTGCACTTCATGATGTGGCCAAGATGAGTGGTCTTCTCTTAGGAAATTAAAGACCAACATTCTTTTTATTATTATTAATAATTCTAACAATAATGACAGCAAATATATTCTACACTATTTTTATTCAGGAGGTCTCCAGTGTTAGAAAGGGCTATGTTTCATTATGAAATTATTTTTAAGTTACTTTTTTTTGTCTCTAATCTTTAGGGATTTGGGGGTTTCTTTTGTTTATTTTTTAAAAGCTGCCTTAATGAGGTTGTTTTATAGCATAATTTTCAGCTTTTCTTAAATAGCGTTAGCTAGACTATTCTTTTCCAATTTCCTATCTGTTAATGCAGCTTTTTTTCTCTTTTACCAAATTTTAACAGGACTCCATAGCACTGTTATTAGGATGTCACACACAAAAAAAAAATGCCAGTGATGTTTTGAGCGTGGGTTTTTCATTGTGTTTATTTTTAAATACATTTCATGAGGCTCCCTGGACAGAATCAAATAAATGAATCCTGCAAACATCTTCATTATGGTGTAGCCAGAAAAGAAAGGAAGCTGAATTAGGGCTGTATTCTTAGCATAGTTCATAATAAGCGTTATCTTTATGACAAGCTTAAAGAACATAAATTGCTGAATTCCTAACAAAAAGCATTTGAAACAATTGGCTAATTAGGAAGGGGGGGAGAAAGAGCAATATTTGTTTTCCTTTGCAGTCTGGATAAATAACGCTTAACATGAATACATAACTTATTTTGAATGATCTGTTGTGTCAGTATCTGGCACGTCTTTTTCAGTGACAACAATTAAGGATACGTGTAAATGGAAATGCAGACTATCTGTCATTGTCCATTTCCTGGTAGTGAAGCATGCAGTCTGCCTCCCAGCAAGATCATTTTGCCAGGATGTGAGTGAGCTGGTCACAAAATGCATAGTTGATTATCTCATCGAAACACACTAATCCTGGCAAAGCCACCCACTGTAGAAGACCCATTGTTTGTTATAGGTCAGTTGTTACATGGCTTTCAAACCTGACTTTGGATACACATTTTATATATTTACTTACTGAAGCAAAATGATATGTCACAATGAAATCCAAACTTGAGGGAAGAAGATGTATTAATCAGGATATTGCTGGAAAAGAAAGGAAAAAATACACTCTCTCCAGAAAGAGGAGCTGAGGCAGCCACAAACACACATTATTTGGCTCAGTACAGGAACAACTGAAATTATATAGCCCAGCCTATAGAAGAAATCTGACTGGATGATCTTAACAATGTCTTTGAATATTTAATGGCAGACAGGGTTCAGCCCAGAATGCATTTGAAGAACACTAATAAACATCTGTTACATAGTAATAATGGAATTAGATGATAGAGAAAATATCAAAATTCCGTATTTTTTAAACAGGAAAAGTGACATTAGAAATTCAACAGTTTCTTCAGTGCTGCTCTGTTGGCAGCAAAGTAGAGGTTTCTAGTGAAATGTTAAAAGCAATATGCACATAATGACTGGTATAATTTTTCTACCATAGTTTAAAAAACCTATATAAACCAAATAGTTTCAAAATTAATTATATCTTAAAACATTGTTTTCCATGTTGCTGTTAGTGTATAAATGTGAAGGAAAAATATTTTTCAATTATAACATGAAAAAAAAATTAGCTATAAGTTAGAGAGTACTAGAAGTAGCTATTAAATTTTGGGTTCACTGTGAAGTTGTTTTGTGATTTCCAATTTGTAATAGTTCTCTTCCAAGGATTCTTGGAAATTGTAACCATTTCCTAACTAAATATATATTATGTGTTCTTATTTTTTAGGATTGTGGTAACTAGAGGATACGCACAGATACCTTCCTGAATAATATAAAAAAATAAAAAGGGTTAGATTATGTGAAAAATATATAGAAAGCAAAAGGGAAGAAACATGGCAAGAGAAAAAAGTTTTGTAAGTTCTAAAAATAGCCTTTAAATTTACATATTTTCACATAGCAAAAATCAGAAATCTCTGGGTTTTTCCTGTTCATGAAGTTCAAATAATCCTCACAGGGAGAAACCAACTTGTCTTCATGGTGTGCAACTTGGAGGAGATGTGAGGTAATAACAAACCTAAACCAAGGAGTTGCAGTCCCAAGTGGCCTCACCTCACACACATCTCGTGAGCTTTCTCTGGAGGATCTTCCTCTGAGGCTGTCTTGCACCTTTGTCCAAGATCCTTTTCCCTCTTGGTTTATTCCAGCTGGCTGTGTTGTGCTATGCCAGCAGCATCTGGAGTAAATTCCACGTGGCCACACTTTACAAAACCAGTGTGACTTTCTAAGGTCTAAAATAAAAGCAAAGCTTATCCTTATTAACACATATGAAGTCAAGTCAGAGAAACTGAGACTAGACAATGACTGCTTCTTACAGGAATATGTGGGGTTTTTTCTGGCACTTTTAGATCTTTTGAAACAGTAAGCAACATGCAATACACTCCCTGAATATCCTGCATGTCCTCAGCCCCCAGCCTGAATGGCACCTGTCCCCATGATGGGAAAAGGTCCTGGATGTCCAGGTCACCTCACCTGGGAGTCACTGCTGGACACAGCTCTGCACAGGGGGCTGGAAATCCCAGCTCCAGGCTCATAAAGGCTGCCTTCACTGCCTGCCTTGTTTATGTGTGCTCTATTTTCCATAAGAGCAGACTGATAAACATGCTTATTACTTTCACAGCATCTTCTTTCTCGGGGTCTTTCTGCACTTTATAAATTCAAATGAATAATCTCCACATTATAAAAAAAAAAAACAAACAAAAACAACAAAGCAAGAGGCTGATTCCAGCTGTCTTGATGTGAACCTCTTAGGAAACTGTAGCTTGGTTTACTGTTGTGTTGTGATGCTCCCTCTCCACACCTCCATGTCCTTGTTGGCTAAACTCAGATTTGAAAGCAGTGTAGCAGTATAAAATCTGTGTATTCCTGGAAGTTTTGTGAAAACTGGTGGCAGGGAAAATACATTCAAACTGATTTAAAAGCTGGGCAGATTGCAAGCTTTCACAGCCTTTTGGGCAGTAAGGGGCCAGCCAGTGGACATGCTGTGCTTCCCAGCTGTAGCCATGGCTCATGCTCTTTTCTGCCTCCTGGGAATGAATGCCCCTCAAGACTCTGAGGGAGCTTGGACTGGCATAATAGAAGCCATTGTTAAGCAAAATAAAAAATTAAATCTTAAGGCAAAAGAATAAGTCGCCTCATGTGCAAGAAAACTACATAAATTACAGTGTATATGGTGATATGGTGCTGAATGCAACATATGCCAAAATACCTACTTCCAGGAAAGCTGATATTCTGCTATGTACTTCCAGTGTAATTGATAATGCCACTTTTTTACATACTTCAGTTTTAATCAATGTAAATTAAAAATTTCTAGTTAAAATCCATTTTCCAATAACCTAATTTTCAACATGGATTAAAAAGGAAGATACTTATTATTGTAGTAAAATCTTTCCCCCTAAAGTGCCCCTAAAGTGTAAGATATCTTATGAATAGGAAACAGCTTTCTTCAGAATGTTTTCAGAGTAACAATTTTTAAAGAAAAATTATGTTTTCATTTTTGCAGTTTCATGCTATGTTTTCATGTTGCTTCACGTTTTTTTTTCATAAAATTACCAATGGAAAAAAAAAAAAAGAAACCCCATATTCCTGCTCTTGCTGTCATGATAGAGAGCATGAAGGCTTTATTATGTTGACCTGGGAAGTCAGCAGGAAATAGAAGGAAAGTAAAGAGAAGCATGTCATTAATGCTGTTGCAGTAATGAGATGGGCTTGAGCTATAAAGTTTACATGTGGATTTTCAGAGATGTACACGGGCCTGACTTTGGTTGAAACTGGATACATTCTGTGTGTTCTCAGGGTATGTGCATTTAGTATGATTTCAAATTCCTGGTGTTGAAGTGGCTTGATGAGAGTGGAATTAAGCTAAAAATCCATGGTTATGTATGTGATGAAATCTTTTCAAAAAGAAAATTCATTGGAAAGAAATTGTGGCTGTTATTGAGAAATAACCTTTAGAGCTGGTCAATCCACCTCTCCCAATCCATCATTATTTTTAAGGAGGACCTTTCATTATCTTCTCATGAATTGTATAAATACATTTTGGGGATATGTGAAGCTGTCTTTTAGATGATCTCAACATTATTTAAAACATATGGAAAACATAAATGAAAACTGAACCAATATATTGAAAAACAGATTTAAATCTAAACACTAAAAGCTTGCACAGAGTGCAAAGGCTAGGACTAAAGATGAAGACAACTTGAGGCTGTAAAATCAAGCAGTCTGAATTCTGGTAATTATTTGTAATATCACATAATAGGTGATAGGTATTGTGATACCACATAATAGCTTCAGTCCTACTGAACTTGATAGAAAAGTAAAATGTAATTAATTTTTAAAAGTCAAATTATAGATAAACATTCAAGGTTTATCATACTTTATAGATCCAGAACCATCTGTAATCATGGCAAAATTGTCATGTGACCTGTTCTTTTCAAATTAGTGTAAGAAGCTGGTAATGCCATGATATCACAAGAGATTTGTGCAAAACGAGAAAAAGAAACAGCAGACTCTTTTAAATAATCCATATAAATTTGAATTTAAAATTGTGTTTTATTGGGTAATGCCTAATTTTCTCATTTTTAATGGTAGCTATGAGTACTTCAGAAGAGAGACCTCCCAGCAGCTATAGGTACCTTATATTCTGTGACCAGTAAAATATGGTTTCAGTGGAAGCTGGATTAGGCCAGCAGAATTGTGCTGTCAGGTGTTTTTTGCTCCAGGTTGGAAGTCTGTTACATAACACCAATTTCTGTGTTTGCACAGTCTCAGCAGTAATTTCTGTGTTCCTCACACGGTTGTTCTTCATATAGAGTTACAGTAGTAACTTTAGATAAAGTCGCATGCTGTGTAAATGCAACAAAATGTTACTGTACAAGCAAAGGCTCATAAGCATAAGAACTGTGACAGTAACAGCATTATACTCTTTGCTAATAGAAAAGATTGTGGGTTTGCAGATTTCCCAGAGCAGAAGCATTCTGAGTTCCCTGGGTCGTTATTATGCAGTTTGATGCATTTTCCAGTCAACTTTGTGATTAAAGATGTCAAAAAGTATGTGTAGATAAGTCGACTATTTTTGAAAAGTGAGTTGATTCCTATTTTCCTGATTATGGAATGTCTACTGGTTCTAAAATGTATCTGGAAAGACCTACGAAACCCAAATTAACTAAAGCAGAATGGAAACAATGCTGATTTCTGGAGCAGGTCCTTCTCATCCCCCAGTTTGGCATGTAGTTAAGATCTTAGAGTCATACAATCATTTAGGATGGAAAAGCCTTTGTAAAAATAACTCTTTCATGAAGGTTATTCTTAGTATGAAATTATTTCCAGCAAAAAAACTTTCTGGCCAGCTGTCAACACAAAACCTATTTCAGAATAAGTATTAGAGCTCTCCAAAATTTTCTGTTTTTTTCTCTGTCATCTGTGTAATAGTCACTTGCAGTTTATTGGGGGGTGTTTAAAAGCAGTTCTTTTCTCTTTAATTGATATCAAGTTCAGTTCACAAATTAGCGAAAATAGAATTTATTTTGATAAATTGCTATTTGAAATAAACACAGCTAAACAGATTTATATGTTTTATAGTCTTGTAGGGAAAGAAACAGAACCACGTTCACATCCAAGATCCTAAAGCCTTTATGCTGATAGTTTCAGTGATGTTCAGTCTTCATGACTTTGCAGCCAATGTATTAGTTGGATCCTAAGGATCAGGAGAAAATTTGTCAAGGCAAAAGTTCTGCAGGTTGCCCTCTCCTGGAGCAGATGTTTCTGACTGGGCATTGATTCACTGTCCCTATAGCCCTGGCACTAGGATGAAATGCTCTGCAGCAGGAATTAATGTCTGTAATGTCTGAATGCAAGATCTATATATGAAGAAATATTCCTATTTGGCATTTTTTTTCCTTTTCTTCACTGTGTGAAGCATGTTGTTGATAGAATGACAATCCTGCATCTATTTCTGGGAATTGTTAGGCTAAACCACAGTGTGTGTGTTTAGGGCCACGTTGTTGTACAGTAGCTTTTGTGGGAGATCAATGAGGCTAAAAGCTATTCCTATGAGAAACATTATCTACTTTGCTGCTCATGCTGGATATAAGACACCAGCTTGTTCTGGCTGCAGCAGCACCAGTAAATGCTTTCTGGCATTCTGCTGCTTGAACATCTGGTCTAACCTGTGAATTACAGTGCTTGGCCAAGCTCTGTGTTATTTAACCCCTGGGGCACAAATTCCCCGTGTGTCTCCCGAGGAAGATGATGTATTTCATGAGACCAGGGGCAGTGGCAGTAGATCACTGCAGTAATGAGAAAAGGCAGGTCAGTGAGCAGTGCTTTTCCAGCTGCTCTGAAGCAACAGGAAGTGTCTGTGTGAAGCAGTCCATACACACTGAAGCCATGAAAACTTAAATTGGAAGAAAAGAATTGGCAGTTATGTCATTGAAATTGGAATATGTTTCTTGTTCTACTGTTATTGCTCTTAACTGTACACTGAGTGCATGGTAACTATATGTTGCCTATGGTAATTGGTAGGGGTTACTGATAGCCTGAAAGAATAGATTTTTTTTTTAATCTAAATTCTTTTATTCAGAAAGCTGCTTTGGAAAGATTCATGAGGCTTGGTGGCTTCTTTAGAAGGGTTTGAGATAATGCAAGATATACCAATATCATAGGTAGAAGCCTTGTATAAAACATCAACTAACTAATAACAGCTCAGATCTGAATAGAAATTGTGTTTAGAGTATGGGTAAAAATGAGATAGAAATTCTATTGCATTCTGCTGATGAGGGAGAGGAAAAAATACAGATATGCTGAGGTACAAAGAAAGGGGAGACTGAGACTTGCTTGGGGCTTCCTCCAGTTACCCAAAGGACTCTAAAAGCCTTTCACAGAATGGGACCTACAGTTCATAAAGCTACATCAGAAAGCTGGGGAAGAGACTTCATGCCAGTTGTCTGCCACCCTGAGTTTGTCTGACAGTGGCTGTACAGGCCAAAAAGAGAATATTGGTACCTTTTATGGCAGTAACAATCTTGCAATGGCATTGATAGAGAATGTTCCAGCATTGTGCTATAAATCCAGCATTTCTGTTGTTCAGACTCATGTTCCAGGTCAAAGTTCTTAAGAGCCTGATTTCACTGTTATTTGGCATTAAACTTCTTTCACATCTTCTTTTTTTCTACGTATAACTAAGTAGTTGGGTGTGTATGCTGTAAATTAAGAAGTCCTTCAAATCTGTGGGTGCCTGCATCTGTATCAGTGTGTGAATATCAGAGAATGTTTAGTGGGGTCTATAATTGAATCTAAGTAGTAAGAGACTTTTAAAAAATATTGCTTAATGTTTCTATACTAATGGGATAAATGTCATATTTTAACTATTGCTCTGTATCAAATCTATTATGCACAGTATTCAATAATTCCCCAAATCTTGATTTACCCAATTGAAAGTGACCCTGGGCATAAATTCTAAGCAGAGGAAGGCTCCGATTCCTTGATCTTTGGCACTCTTTTGTTGAAACAGAACATGGTGTCTTAAATCAGCAGAATAATTTAGGAATGGTAGATACTGAAACAACTAATTTTTCTTTCCTGTAATCTGCATAGACTTCAAAATGCCTACAAAGCACAAAGTGCCAGTTCATATAATTTGTTGGCAAGGATAAAAAGAAGAAAGGAAATGATTTCCTAAGCGTGTGAATCAGCCCAGCTTTAACAGATATTTTTCTGTCATGTGCAGCCTGAGGGCTTATGCCTATCTGAGCTTTATTTGACAATTACCACTTGCCAGCATAATTAAATGATAATTTATAAATACTGAGAGAGCATTATGGGGAAGAGCAAATAGGTGCTTATCAGGACATTGAATAAACTTGATCTGCCTCACTGGCAATTTTCATCTCTTATCTAGGTTGTTAACTGGTCTCCTTTTTTTTTTCCTCCCTGTTTTGTTTTGTTTAGGTTTGATAGTTGCTAGATTGATTGTATCTACCTGCCTATATTTCTTTTTTTTTTATATATTCCTGGCTTTATTTTTTTCTCCTACTGCTTTTGCCATCAATATTTTGTAAAATAGAAAATAGTAAAGTGCACATAATGGGTATGTGTGCTAGTGGGAGAATGAAAAGAAAATCTGCACAATACATATTTTTTAGAGTTTCCTTGATGTTCCTGATGTAAATCTCCTGCTGTTGTTTATTTATTTGTGCATGTGTGATGACTTTTGAGTAAGAGGAAAGCTCTAATATTGCAGTCAGTGGTAGATGATAGCCAGTTGTGGGAAAATCTTGTCCCTGACCCTTCTTAGATAAAAATAATACTAAATAGGCATCACCAAAATTCTGTCACTCTCATGCTGGATATAAAAAAATACCAAGCAAAGATTTCTAAAGGTTCGAGGTCTTTTGTGCCATCAATGTTTCATTTTGAGGTCCTTCAGCCATTATGAAGAGTGGTGCCATTTCACACAGAACTGTGTTGGAATATGGGTAGAAACACAGATTGGTGCTGGGCAATCTAGATAAGGAAGTGCAAGAAAAATCCTCTATTTGAATGGAAACAAATCAGTTGAATGGCAAAAAATTGAATTTCCACGCCTTTTGAAAAGCATGTACAAGGAAGAGAAGGGGGTGGGGAAAGCAAGACACATTAGCGGGTCACCAGGAGATTGAGTTTTTGAGCCATCATGAAATTAAATAATTTCAGGAACTTCTGATTGCAGTTACACTCATTTGAGTGAACAGTTAAGCCACCCTTGTACCAGAGAATGAAAAAATAAAGGGCTTCTCTGTTTAAGGTTGTCAATTTCTTAAATTATTCAGCATTTACTGCTTATAAATAGTAATTATTTGCTTTTTCCCCTCCAGAGCTGAAAATCATCTTTCATATTCAAATATTTAAATATACCGTGCTGTAGTTGGGGCACAAAAATTCCTAATGTCAGAACAGATTTTTGTACAAGGAATAATTTGAAAGTGGGGGATTAGTTTCCACCTTTTGAAACACAGTGCTTTCCGTAATCTTCAAACATTATTTAGGATAATGGAAGCCATCATCCTGGTTCTCAAATGTTAGCACTTCCATTAGAATTTGCTGCTACCTCTTATTTTTTTTATATTAAAATACAAGGCTTAAAAGGTATTATCTTACTAAAGGAGGGCAATTGTAGAGATGATTTGATTGAATAAAGGAAAAAGCTGTACAGGCCTTTTAAGATCAAGGATGTATTGATGGAAAGCTATCATTAGAGACAATTAATGTTCTCCAAGGGAAGAAATTGATTATGGACAGAGATGGACCCTAAGGAGCAGATATGTCTTAATGCTCCAGGGCCTTAAGGATTATACATTTCATTCACAGCATCTGTGTTTTAACCCTTTATGAGGGCTGGACTAGGAGCTAACACTTAAGAAAACTCTCAGAGCCTAATAAGGTGAGTCTGTGTGTTTGGTGCCTGGCTGACACAGGCTATTCCTTAAAGCTTTTTTATTTTTTTTTTAAACAGGTATCATTTTTGCCTAATAGAGTGTCAGACTTCATATATGCACTATGTAGGTTTGGATCATTTTAAGCTGGAAGAGTACAGTCCTGGTGTAGAAGGAAAGTAGGCATGAAGTAAAAATTTTCAATATGACAGTGCTATGGAAAGTGTATTCTATGAGTGAGAAGACTTTTTACTGTTTGAGGGTCACTCTTAACAAGATATTTTTTATTAAATCTTTTAAAAATTTTGTTTAAATTTTATTCCAGTGTGGATTTGAGTTAGAATTCAAACTCTGGATTCAGATCCTAAGTATTGCCATTCTGAGTCTGAGGAAAAATACTGATAAAGCAGCCCCAGAACTGTTGCTCTGGGTTTCAGAGCCAATTCACAGATGGGCTGTTTTATCACGTTGGTTTTCTTTGGCTTGCTTCTCAATGAAGGCAAATATTTGGCATATTAGTCACGTTTGTTTTTTAACTGGCTAAAACAGGAATGCCTAGAACTGAGCAGCAGAGTATTTTCCCAGCACCTCTAAAAGCTCAGCCCAGTTGCAGCATATTGCAGCAGTGCTGTGCCAAAATGATTCCTGCCACTTGTTCTCCTTACCAGGGCTGGGGGCATTCGTGCCTTCCCCTCCTGGAGCCGGCACATTCCTGCCTGTGCAGTTCCAGAGAGCCGTGGGGAGAGGAAGTTAACACTGCTTTGGGCTGCCTTCAATGCTGCAAACTCATTGGCCTTCCCTTCAGATTTTTTTTTTTTCCTGTTATCCTCAAGTAAGAAAGTCTAAGCTTATCATAAGGTTGAAATTTTGCAGAGAAAGCAAGGAAATGCTTGTTACATCTCAACGTTTCAAACTTGGTTAGAGCTAAAATAGCATGGAAATACCTTCTGCATCATATTTGTAACACAGGCTGAGAAATTACTTTTTTCTATAGCTTTGATTTTTTTTATGATATATTTTGTTGTGTAGTACTTTGATCACTCATAAAATAGTATTACTTGCTTTTAATAAACTCCATCATATCTTTTTTGATATGCAGTCAATTAAACTTATTTTTTGAGAGATTTCTTATTGATTTTATGATATAACATTATTTCAGCTGACCTAAGTAATTCTGGCATATTGTACTGGACATTTATATAAAAAAATGACTTGATAAATTTTACTGAAATACACCTTTTTTCCCCTGAAAATATATGTGTAGTTTGTTAGTGTGCAGCCCTGAGGAGCAGTGTATAGGTTTCAATGAATAGTGGTGTGATGCCTTAAACAGCCAAAAATAATGATACTATAATTAATAGGGCAAGTCCTATTTTTATTCAGATAAATAGGTGAGTCCTATTGTGTGACAGAATGTATAGGAACCACTCCTTTGGAGACCAAGTATACCATGCTTGGCAGGACTAAGGAGATTAAAATAAGAGACAGAAATAAACAGAAAGAGAGCTCAGAAATATAAGTGAGGAGACCCAGGGGGGAAAGGGTCATTCCAGAGAGAATCAGGGCTTATTCTGCATGCTGATATTTTCAAAAATTGCTTGATATCATATTTAAATAACTACTATTTGGAAGATAGAATCCCTTCTCTCCCCCTTCCACCCCCATGCTTTTCTGTCTGTGCATCATTAGGGAAATACCCAAATCAAGAGACAGAATGAGGATGTAAGTGAATGTTAAATACATTGGGCAGAATAAGCTTTCACCTGTTATGTTTTATTTTTTTTTTCCTCAAGCTGTGAGCACTCTTTAATTACAAGGTTAAAAAAAATCCCACACAT
Organism: Chloebia gouldiae; assembly: GCA_003676055.1. Classification (NCBI taxonomy): domain Eukaryota; kingdom Metazoa; phylum Chordata; class Aves; order Passeriformes; family Passeridae; genus Chloebia; species Chloebia gouldiae. Next base: position 4,696,291 of record QUSF01000026.1, read on the forward strand.
TTAAGACCGGTAACATATGTTGTTGTCAGCATGCATTTAGCACCTGCAGAAATGAACATGGGAAATGTGACAGCCCATAGGTAGATCACCCACTGCGCTGGCTGGGGGGACTGTCAACAAATTTTACTTTGTTAATTTTTTCTTATTTTCAAAAAAATCTGAGGAAAAAAGCTAAATAGCACAGGTGTTCTGAGCACCATAGGAGGATGCAGTGAGGAAGAGGCAGGAAACCTTTTTAATGAAAGCCTTTGTCCATGCTAATATGACTGAAAAACGTTGCCCTTTTTTATTGCAAATTAAAATCACAAGGCCAAATCTTGCAAATGTGTATTAGTAAATTTTTCAGAAGTGTTGCTACTGTGGCCCTGCTTATATCCCTGTTTCCTCCTGCATATCCTTCCTCTTTCAAGCCCCTTTTCCTCTTTGTTTCTATTTCTCTTTTTAATCTTCTTGCACAATCCAAGCACATTATCGAGATTACCCAGTGAGGAGGCAGGCACTGGGGTGAGGCTTTGTGGGATCAGGTCCCTGGCAATTATGATCCTATTGCTTCTCCAGAGAAGTGCAGCTCCTGCAAGGGACATGGATGTTTCTCCTGTGTGGATTTGCCAGCAGGTGTTGCTGTGTAACTTGTCACCCACCCTGCTCAGATGGTGAAAGCTCATTCTCCCAAGCTATGATACCAGCTGTTCTGTAACCTCCTGCAATATTCTTCCAATAAAGTCCCCAAACATAAACTATAGATGCACCATGCGTTGGAGAAAAATTGTAGGCTTGTTTGAACTTTAATTTTTAATTTATCCGCAGAACTGCAATATCTTTATTCAGGCTAAAATTGAATATGATTTTCCTGGTGAGGAAGTAATAAAAAGAATTGTTGAAATAATGTTGGACAGTTTTAATGATATTTCTACTGATAATTGGTTTTATATGTATTACAGCAGCATTCAGAGATTCTGATCTCTCCATTGATTTGATGCCCTTTCTATCAGATACCTATTTCTGGATAGGAAACGAGGATTTCCAGTCCAGATGTTTGCAGTTAATGTAATCTTGCACCAAGTCAAATGGACACACCTTTTCTTAGAAGTACTGGGCCAAAATTGATGGTATCAAAAAGTTCTCTTTGAAAATACCTTCAATTGCACAGTTCCTGTGCAAACAGCTGTGCAACCTGTGGGATCTACTTAAGCTTTGTGTCAGCAGGACCATCTGTCCAAACAGCACGGCTTCCTCAGCCTTCCTGCCTGGTCTCTGCCTGGACTGCCAAAAAGGAATTCACTTGTGTTCACTGGTCATTTTTCATGGATATTCGTCCACTAGACTAAGACTGAGAACATCAATTTAGGTTGTTGAGCTATCACCAAAATTTCTTGGTTTTTAGTTTAAGTGTTTGGTCAGTTAGTATTTAAAAATAAACCAAACTGTACTGTTTCTGTGACTCTGCACAGGAGTTTTCTGCCAGTATCTGTTTTGGTAATGTTTGGTTTTGACTCTACTAAAATGTCTTGCACTCATGTTGGTGCAGACATGGGAAAAAAATGTATAGTTATTATCTATAGTTAGAGGCAAGGAGAAACCTTTTCCTCCTTTGTGTAGGAGGTGAAGTCAGAGCCTGCAGATGTTTCCTGGATCTGGTGCTTTTCAAGAGAGCCAAGGGTTTTCCTGTCCCCTTCACAGTGTTTTCCCTGGACTTTGGTGCTGCTGCACCTCGGTCCTAATGGAAATCTAAGTCCTACTTACTCTTGGGACTCAGTCTGGTACTTGGTGTGTTTCTGGAAGATCTTGGGAGCAGCTGGAGTCTCCTCAGGGTCTCGGATGAAGGAAGCTCTGAGCTGTGTCACAGGGGCGTGTGGTGCCTGGCCCAAGGAAGGTGATGCTGTGGCCTCCAGGATGGAAGGTGAGATGCCATCAGCTGATGGGAAAGTGCTGTGTCCCTGATACAAATCCAGCTGGACAGGAGTGAGGAACCCTCTTGGTGTTTCATTTGATGAGTTGTCCAACTGTTTTGTGCAAGCTCTAGGTGAGGGACAGAATTGAAATATTGTCAGCTTTTCTTTTTCTCAGACCAGTTCTTCATCTTTAATTCCAAGTGCATATTCTTCTTAAAGAAGTTAATTGCTTTGGAGAGTGACCTCCATGTGGAGAGATAAATTGGACTTTTTTTTTTTTATTCCTGTGTTACCAGTAGATATTGTAGTGCAAGGTACCAAATTCAGGGCAAAAGAGCAGCTTTGCCAACTCTGATGCTCAAGGGTTCTTCTAGAAAAAAAGTAGACTTAAAAATTTGAATTAAAATTACAGTGCTGAAAAAACACTGCAGTAATGAATCCATAAAAGCTGTGTGTTGGTTATTGGTGTTGAGCTGAGTTAATATTTTGTGTAATACAAAGCTAATGTGTAAGGCATTAGAGAAGAGAAACTCAAGCAAGTTTATAGAAGCTTTTTGCTGTAGTGTTAACTGTGACTCCAGTCTGACTCATACCTATTCAGGAAGTGCAGAAAACGTTACTAATGAATATGGAATACTTAAGGTCATATTTCATATAATCAAAATAGTCTGTGAGTGCACTACCATGGAAGTAGACAGGATGACTGAAGCTACCTCAGAGGTGGCAGTGCTCCCCAAGCCAGAAGAGGCGCGGTAGCTTCAACTCTATAAAAAACAAAAAGAAAACACATTTAGCGGTCTACCACAAGCTGGAAAACATAACCTAAAACCTGTCAGTGCCCTTGGGAGCAGCTGTGGGGTGTGGAGCTGCAGCCTGGAGGAGCCAGGGGCTGTGTTTGGGGGAGGCTCGTGCGCCGTCGCCCCGGGAAAGGCGCGTCCGGCTCCTGGGAGCCGAGGTCAGGCCGGGCTCCCAGAGGGGCTATCAGTGTCACGAGGGTCTGTTTGCAGGAATCGCTGGCAGCGTTGACAGAATGTTCCCAACCATCTGCTCGAGGGGATGGCGTTAACTCCATCAAATCCTCGTGTTTTAAGAACGCTGATCTCCGGACCCAGGAGGATTGGTGACAGGGAGTTCTTGCCAGGCCTGCATTAGGCTGCCTTCATCTCATCACCAAATACACTAATGCCCCCTAGACAAGATGCTAAATATGTGTGAAATTAGAGAAGCAGAATTATGGAATGGAGGAATAAAACACAGAAATTCTCCTACTTTCTGTTGGTGGGTTTTTTAGTTAAAATATAGGTGTTTTCTTCATTGCGCAAATGTAATTTTGAAAAAATTGATCATCATTCACTACAGAGACAAAGAGAACACTGTGTTTTACCTCTCCTGATAAAGTGACTGAAATACAGTGACAGGCCTTGTAGTACCCCTGTTGCATCTCTGAGCTTAGAAGTTATTGGATTTGGGAAAACTGTCTCATTTTTAGCCAATACTGAGCTGGTCAGCAGCTTTACACAGAGTATGCTAATAGTTTTAACAGCCTGTTAAGGAAGAGCTGATATTTTGCCTTGAGTGTTAAGGGCACAGAATATTTCCTTGAAAATGAAAGAAATTAATTAGTGCAAGGTTTCAGGAGATATGCAAAGTATTTTAATCATTATAGAGAGGGGATCTTGCATACAGGGTTACTCCCAATGATTAGGTTTAGACTAGTGATACTAATGTGCCTTGACTTCTTGTGTTGCCAGTGAGGAGGGGGTGAGAGGCTCCTCCAGGACATCTCTAGAAGAGCAAAACTTCTGCCTTTGCCCACAGCAAGTGTGTGTAGGAGATCAGCCTTTGTGAATACCTTCCTCCTCTTCTGCATGTGATTCATCCCCCTGACATCTCTTGAAGCATTCCTGTCATCTTTGTAGTACTGGGAGACACAGACTGTGTTTGGTTTGCATGGCAAGCATGGGGAGGGGGTGCAGCCCCCGGGGGCAGAGGTCTGGAGCTGCAAACCTTGCACTTCAAAATGGACTCACGGCAGGTCAGAGTCCGTTTGGGACACTGGGAGTGCCTCTGTGCAAACACACGTGAGAGCAGGTAACAAACTGCCCAAGAGCTGAGAGAGGAGGAGCACAGACAGCTGAGGTTAACCCAGGTAGGTAACATAATTCTGGGTCCTGCCCCACACAGTCCAGCATCGTGTGCCCACTGGCACTTGGCAGCATACAGGTAGGGAATGTATGCCATAGGGGAGGTATATGTGACTTTTTCCATGATACTCACCTTTGAGTGACAGGGGGTTCAGGCACTCTATCTGGATTGTTGCATGTAATAGCAAACACCTCGGGATTGCATCAAGTCACTTTTCCCTTTTGAAAATCAGATCTTGTTTGTGGAGATCAGTTGTATGATTTGATTAGTTAGACTGATAACATATTCTTTGTGTGTTCACAAGCTGCTGCTTGACATTTTCATCAAAAGTGTATTTGCTTTTTTGTGTTGTGAGAAACAGGGGCTAATAGAACCCTTGTCCCTAAGATTCATGACCATACTGATCCCAGTGAGGCCAAGATGTTCCAGCCAGAAGCTGCTTTATATCTTGGTTCATCTTGTTGCTGTTCTCCACCCTGTGAAGGGTGGTCAAGACATGGGTACATATTAGCTTCATGTGGTAGCAGAATTACATTTTTCATGTTCATGTGCTAGTGATTGCTAATAATATTTGCCTTTTTACTGGTAATTGAGCTCTGAATTGAAAACCAGAGTACATTTCAGTAATTTCATGTTCCAGTTTCTTTGGAGCTCTTGGTTGGACTGTGTAATTCTAGAAACTTACCACATGTCACTTTAGCAGTTTCTTCAAAAATTCCTTCTTGCAACACTTTTTCTGACTTTAAGCAAGAAAACAGCTAATACTGGGGTTGGTATTGGCTTAACAGACATTTTCTTCCAGAGGCAATTGTTTCTCATTTTTATAGGATCTGATTACTGAGAAACAGTGTTCTCATTTTTGTTTATTTTTCTGAGAATGTAACAGTTTGATTCATAGGTTTCTCCACTAGTGAGAAAACTGAATTTGAATTAGAAATTTGAAATGGCTACTGGTTTAAGTTCTGAAAACATTTTGGAGAATTTAAAAACTACTTTAGCTTCATTTTCCTTAATTTTCTAAGATTTTGCCCTAAGTTATAGCTCTATGGCAGCTGCAGAGTTTCAGGTTTGAAGGTGAATAGCCGAAGTGCTAGTAAATGTCCAAGTTCCTGTAGTGATTGTGAGGGAGAAGTTTTACAGTTTGTTTCAAATGCTCATTGGGTGTCACAATGCCTTTATAGTTATTTTAGTTTTTTGGCATCTTGAAAGCTGTTTTACCAACTCTGAGCACTGTGGCATATTTCAGAGTACCATACACAAAAAAAAATGAGCAATATGCAAAATCAGTAAATAACTGAAATTTTCTCCTTGGCACCACTGCAGGTAAATTTAGGTTCCTTTGGGGTTTAAGTCTCTGAGACTTGTCAGTTCCATTTGTTATCATGACCTGGTATAGATCTAAGAAAATATTGCTCTTCTTTTTTTCCCATTCTTGTGAGAATAGTTAATCTAAAATGTTCTACCATTACTGGAGGACATGGGGTGTATATAGCAGGTCTTTTATCTTCTTGGAGACAAGGATAGGGGAGGTGCTGACACCTAGAAAAAGGAAACAGGTGAACTTGTGGGTTGTACTATCTGAATTCAGTGATACTGATGTGCTAAACATCTCCTGTGGCGTGCAAATTGTCATTCCAGCATGTTGCGATCAAGTATGTCAGAATAAGCCTTGTTATTATCTTTGAGCATGTTTTTTTCTCCTGCTCTGAAAAAAAAAAACCCAATAGTGACAAGTAAGAAATTCAATGTCATTTATTTTGTTTTTTTTTTTTGTTTTTTTTTTTTTTTTTATTTAGGAGAAGACATTAAAAGGGAGGGAGATTTGTGTATTTTAGTGAGGGAAGAGCTTGAGGGCTTTTGCTTGTCCCTTTAGTGCATCTCATCTCCTGCCCTTGGAGCTCATTTTTTCAGCTGCTTCAACGAGCACACACATCTTATTTCACCTCCTGTGACTGCTTCACTGAGTTCCCTCAGTGTGCCTCCTGTGTTAATCTTCCATCCTGCTCTGCCCACCCCTTCAGCTCAGCAATGTACAGAGGAAGGGGCTCCTCACAGCTATGAAGGACACTTCTTCAGTGAAATATTTAATATTTGCACTTGTTACTTATTATTTCACTTTGCTTTTATATTAAAAGTAAATCTAGGTGTTTTCTACTGTCCAGTTGAGCACCCTACCCATTCAACTTAAATATCACTCTCTCCTCACCTCGGTGAGAAAATTAGGAAAACTTAAAATTAAAAAGACTTGGACTGGAGGCTATCTTTTTAGGTTTTGCTATCTTTTCAAAAAAAATTTTATGGAAATACATACAGTGAAAAGAGCAATTACATGCACAGCATGTCAAGTAACTACTGTTACAGATGTAGACAGTTGAGACAGTACTTGAAAGAATTCTGGTAGCAAATGGTGTTCTGAAATTTAAATAATCATCTTTTGCTGTTTTGTTTTGCTATCCTAAACACTGTCTGGTATAGTAAAATGCATACCAGTTAACAATTCTGATTACATATAAGTGAATACTTGAGTTATTTTTCAGTGAATATCTACCTTGACTTTATTTCTATGCTTTTCATGTTAACAAATAAATTTTTGCTCAATTCCTTGAAAAAATATGGAATTTAAATTTTTTTTAAAAATAGATGTCTAGATGAAAACTCATTAGATGTTCACACTGAAAATTTCTATGTGGAGGGAACAAGGACAAACTGACTATCAAAATTGCATATTTTTCAAATTTTAGACATAGAAAACAGGATAAAAGTTTCTCTTTGAAAATTGTGTTCTAGCAAAGTAGAAAAGCATTAAAGGAATTGATCACTTGGCTTTGTTTTGTTTTTTATGTAATGGTTTTGATCTGACTCAAATAGGTTTGAAGAAGTTACTGAAGTCATGCATTAAAAATACTCTGTTACCTTATAATTTTACATGTGCTTTGTATTTTAATGTGAAAAGTTAAACTTGAGGCCCTTTTTGCTTTGTCATCTTAATTTCTGTAGTTTGTCAAACTTGTAGTGAAAATATGCAAATAATTTTAATGTATAAAGATCCCGCTTTCATATCCCATTCCATCTGAGATTTCTAAATTCTCATTTGTTTTAGAATGGCGTTTGTGAAAAGAATTCCAAAAATGTAAAATTGGCCCCTAGATTTTAGGGCCTTAAGTTAAATCTTAAATACCCACCAGATTAACCAAGATAAATATTGATGTCCCTTGTGAAATGTGTTGAATTTAGTTCTGATTCTGTTGATAATTGGATATTGGGCAAAACCGTGGTGGGAACAGAGAACCAAAATGATTAATAGCACAAGTCCCTCAGGGTTTGTATAAAATTGGTCACAGTAAAAATTGTCAATCTTTCAAAGCATGCTAAACTTTTAAGTACTCTAGGACTGTTGTGTGATGGCTTCCTATTTGTTAGTTATTGTTGAAGACTTATTTATATTTTCAGTGCAAGGAGAACTGTATTTTCTTGGGAGGATTTTTAGATAGGTGTCATTTCTTTGAATTAGTTGCAATGATGATTTTGAGAAGCAGATTATTTATAGAGCAAACACATCGACACGCTATCAACCATTTAAAAAAAAAGACTAATAAGGTTAATTGTCATATGAACCCTCCTCTGTAGTCTGAAATCTGTAGGCTTTGATTGTTTCTCTGGGGGAAACTCTGCCCAGATGGCATTTTCCTCAAGGCCCTGACCCACAAGAGGCCTGTGGAGATGGAGAACAAGGTGCATCTCCACAGACTAATTAATTTACTATTATAGCACCTGTTCCAGAATAGATAGGGCTGGAAAGGAAAACAGTCCCTGGGCACAGTGGTAGGCTCACTGGTAAATGGATTTGAGCTGATTATATTAAGCTGATGCTTTGATCATCTAAAGGCGTTAAAATGGAAATATGTTTTTGCTGGCTGTTGGCCTCCATGTGAGTGCAGTTTGTATTATATTGAGCAGTAAGGAAAGAGCTGGTTTGGACTCAAATATCTTTTTAAAAGTGCACTCCCCCACCTTTCAAATTCAGGAATATTAACACAGAGAAGCATTTTAAGCATTTCCTTAGATATTTCAGTATTTGTTCATAGTCCAAGTCATCAGTATGAAACCCTAGAATCCCACCCATTTTCTGTCATCCATAGGGTGTCAGTACATATTCTTACCCCTGATTAAAACATGTTTGGGGTCTTCAAGGAGTTGAATTATGTTTGTGGAAAATAGAAGTAGCCTCTTTAATAAAATCTTGGCAAACTGTGGAATTGAATTCTGATCAAATGGTAACAGGCAATGGTAAATCCTTGTGTAAATATTTCTGGGTAGTAAGTGGATTTACAATGTGTTAATCTGTACTCACTTTCACTTTATTGCCATTTGGATTCCCAGAAGGATTAGCTGTAATTTTATTGGCCCTATGAGGCTCTATTGCCATTTCCCTTTTCAAATCAACTCAGTGATATTTTTTTCATTTTATTTATTTAACAAGCATGGATCCTATAAGCTGTAGGGTAAAATTAATTGACCCTTGCCATTATAAGGTTAAAAGTGTGTGTAATTAAGGTTCTGTTAAATAATACATTCTTAAAGCAGCAGCAAAATTTTAACAAGCTACATCAAAACTAAGTATCATCTATAGTATGAATGCACAAGGTAAAAATCTCTCCCAGATTACAGAAAAATTTCCAAAGACATGCATTGCTTTTAAGAACAAATTTGAAGGATGATTGTATAATCAGTAAATTTATCTATGTTATCATAAAAATGATAAGGTTTTCAAGAAATGCAATGGCTAAGGAGTGCATAAACAGGATTCTAGGATCATGTGTGATTTCTTATAATAGAAACATGGCATTCCAATCCCTCATGGAGCAATAAAATTCAGTGCAACTTTTGGTGTGTAGCTTCTTTAAGAAAAGTTGTCTCCTCAGACAGTTGACATTATTTGTAACAAATAGCAGAAAGAAAGTGGAGAATCATAATACAGTAGATTGACTTAGAAGATCAAGATCAAGCAAGATTAAAGCTATTTCCCATATGGTTTCATTTTGTAATACTTTTTTGCACCTTTGAGCATCAAGGTAATGCAAGAGAGAAAATATATTAACTTCAAATAGGGATGTAAAAATGCCTAATTGCTGTGCAAAGAAAGCATCTCTTAAATTTGGAGATTGATTTCTAAGTTAAAAGTGCTCCCAAAAATCAACAAGACAACAAAATTGCTTCCCTTACCTGTTGATGTGATTAACTCCCTACAAATGAAACTCTAGCAAATGCATGGATTTGTAAATTCATCACTTTTAACTAAACTAAAACTTCCCTAAAACCTTTTCCCATTCTTTTTTCCTTCCCTCCTTCCTCAATTTTTAAATCGTCTTTTAAAATACATTGCATTTCCTCAGAAAAACAGTAGTGTCTCTTCTCCATCTGTTTCATCAGATACTCTAAAAAAAGGGGAGGTTGATCCCTACTTACTTTCTCTTTGCTGCAGAAGGTTTCCAAGTCCCATTCCACTTCAGTTTTTGGCATGTGGTTTCTGCCATTGGCTGTTGCCTCATTTCTTCTTTTTTGCTGATCAGCAGAGTCTTCTGAGCAGCTCCTCAATGGGCAGAGGAACAGGAATGTCCCTGTCAGTGTGAAACATTTGTACTACTCTTTTGGGCTCCTAAAAATAGCAGGCAATTAAGCTGCTTTTTTAAAACCTAGAAGTAGGCTCTTGAGATCATCAATCATCCAAAGAAACATGGAGGTTTTATCAGATACATGAAGCTTGGAACAAGCCACTTGAGAGACTGCCAGAACATTAAACCACAGAAAACTAGAAATAGGCATAAACTCCAGACTAGAGGCTTTCCTCTGATGAAAATTATTCACAGAAAAATTGAAGTTTCTCTTTGCACAAAGAGAAGGAATTTTTTAATTTGAAATCTGCACAGCTACAAGTACACCCAGAAAAAACACTTTAGGAAAGAAAACAAAATGAAAAGAATGCCCTAGGCAGGATTACTTGGCAAATAAAGAAACATCTGGTGAATGCAATGCATCTGTTTGTAGGCTGGGTTTTTCCAAGCCACTTATTAACTGCTACAGTTGTGAAATCAGCAGGTATTAGTTAGGTTGTTAGTGCTCTTTTTTTCTTTTATAAATTCTGCTTCTGCTATTTGATTAAAGCAAGTGACAAGTGACTGAGAGCAAAGCACTTGTTATGATTTCCAGTAGATTGTTTTAAAGGTGCTGAAGCAAAATGTCAGTTAAATTTGCTCACAACTTTCTGTGATGTTCACAGCTTTTGGTTCCATTATGTATGAAGCAAGAAAGTACTTTTAAAACCATCCAATAATATTCTTAAATAACATTTTCATTTCATGTGGTGTGATGCAGCCTTAGTAAGACGAAGCAATTTTTCTGAAAATGGTGGGGAGCTAGGAAGCTGGGCAGGTGGAAGATATTCATCTATCAGGATTTTTTAAAGAAACCTGGCTGTTATTTGTTTTAGTTACACGTGCACTGAGCAAGGATAATACAAAGGAACAGCATTTGTAGCCACTGCATCTTTCCACCAGTGAACTTAGTGCCTGCTTGTTTGTTTATTAAAGTGGGTGACTCTCAATCATGTCAGCCATAAGCAGAGATGGGAATATTTTAATGTTCAAATCGATCAATATAAGGCTTGGTTATTTTCTGAAGAGTACAAAGCCAAGCTCTTTTAATCACAATATTTAAAATTACAGTGGTTGTTTCAGATTGATATTTGGAAGGTAGTTTGTAGCTTCCTATTAAGATAAATGTACTGATTAGCAAACTGTTAAAAATGGGTTGATATCCATTCATTCTATCCCACACATTGTTTAAAATGTGCAACACTTGCTGGCGTTGTTGGTTTGTTTTTTCTTGTACCAGATGAGTAGTAGTATGACAAGGTACTGTAGCTGGTGTTAGTCTGGTGTTACATAATTACCATAATTTCTGCTGATTAAAAGCACTACTCAAACTTTTTTAAAAGCAGGAATTTTATTTAATTTTTTTAATATTGAACTTGATGGTGTAGTAGGGCCAGCTTATTTGGAGACTGGGATTCGTGGTCAGAAACAGACATGGGCACCAAGCAAAGGCTGTGTAGATTGCCAGCCCAACAATTATATTTCCTTAATATAAAGAAAAGATCCATCCATTGTCTAAAGTTCAGTTTGCTGGCTGGCAATGTGGAATGCTACCAAGTGAATTAAAAAACTATATTTGCCCATAACAACTTTGGATGGCAGTGTGAAAAGCTGAAAAAAAATCATGGGAAAGCTACTCAGAAGTACATTTTTATCAGTATTATGATGGAAGAAAGGAGCTGGACAAGCAGAGGTGTAACACAATCTGTCTGCACCAATGCAGGAAAAACAACCAGGCTATCCTGAGGAGCAGATGAATATGGGAGAAGTTTCATGCTCCCATTTACACTGATGGCACAGAAAGCAAGCTGCATTATCTGGGTGTAGGTGTATACAGATGTAACACCTGTGAAATGCTGCCACTAATAAGTTCAGTTGTTAAGCAGGAGTAAATTGTTGGAGTCTCTCCAGTTCTGCTCAATGAGAATTGCTTAAGAGTTTATTTCGTTTCTCTGGAACAGAGAGAACCAAGACAGTTGAGTTTTGTACAGTTCTGTTAATAATATGGTGAAACATAAAATATCTTCTGAGGAGTATGAGCTATGGGAATTACATTAATCTCCTGAACTGGAGCTGTAGAGGCTTAGGAAGCTTAAATCAAGGGCATCCAAATTTTGCCCAACTGAGGGCTGTGTTGGCATCTTGTCTAGAGCTTGAGGGTTGAATCTCATTGATTATTGCCGACCTCCTCTTTAACACAGAGCTGCAGCTCAGCTCATGCAGATAAGCTCAAAATTGGAGAGTAAAACATTCCTGATACCTGCACTAGAGTTTGGGGAGGGGGGTGGGTTATATTATAATAATTATGGATACAATGGAAAGCACTGCTTTTCTTTGTTTCACCCTCAGAAGTGTTCTTGTTCACTGATCTCAGGACAAGCTAATTTGAAATGTAAAATTCAAACTGGTTTCTTTCTGTTTAGTGTGTCAACAATAGTCTCTGTATACAAAGATGAGGTGATCTGACCTAACGTGTGTCTGTCACTTCACTTACAGAGCCCACTTCAAATTGTGAAGATCTGATTCCTTCTGGTCCACTCTGACAATGCATAAAGTATCATATAACAAGTAACCAATATCAAATAAACAGAAAAAATCACTTTAATTTTAGGCATTGCATACAGTAGGTTTCTTTTTTTCCCTTCTTTGTGGCCGCCTGTAACAGTAATATACAAGGTTATCCTGCAGTTGCAGGTCACTGGTGCTCATACTGAACTCTGCTCCAGAACTTCTGTATTGAACCTGAAAGTTCACAAAGAAATGTTAATTTAAACAGAAGTGTAATTTTCTTCCTGGTTCTTTTCAGGAGTAGGTTTTCCTGCTGTTCCACATTCATCTACTGAGGGCTGTAAAGCCACACTTTGAACAGTGTCCAAAGTGTTCCATATCCGAATCAGAATAGAAAGAGTAGCAGATTCAGACTCTAGGACAACAGGAAGAGGAATTGTGTTTCCCATCTCTCATATCATCATCTCTACCATAAATTATCAAAAAACTTGCCAAGGTTAGGGGTGATTTTCTGTCTATAAAGCTTTTAGAGCTTCCGGTCATTTGGTTTCATGCATACATTTCACTTGTCATGCCTATACCAGTGCAAACCATGTCTCAGATTATACTTGTTGAACACATTAGAAAATAATTTTGATTTATTTAGAGCAGCAATTCAGATTTTCAGGGTTCCAGGAACAATTCTATTGCAGACAATTACAAAGCATAGTCTGGTCAAATATTAAAACATGTGTACATGGGTGTTTGATGAATTTATCACTCTGCTTCTCAAATTTGTTATTGTTTATTTACAGTGATAAACCTGAAGTATTTTATCTTATATGTGAAATGAAAAATATATTTACAATAAATATTACACTGAGGTTTAGAATCTAAATAGATGGGTATTCATTGAAGTGTTCCCATGGACAATAATTTTTATTTCTACAAGATTTTCCTCTTTCATTTAGGTAGGTGTAAAGACAAGGAGGTGCATCAAACAGCCATGTATGATAAAGGGATGATTTGAACAGAGAGGTTGGAAAACATGGATTTTATTTCAAATAGAAGAAAGTATCTTTATGTGCAGGTGGATTGCAGAAGGGTTCCCTCTTCTGAAGCCCATCTGGGAAGTTAGTTTAGCTCTATTGATGTTTGAGACTCTTTCTTTCATCACAACCACATGCCAAGACAATAAGTAATTGAACTGCGTGTTTTGCCTTTTTAAAAAGTTGTAATCTCCTTGTGAAGTGTAGAGAGATGTTTTGCAGGATTTTTCTCACTTATCTCTCACCGCACCATGCAGGCGGGGTTTCGAGCCTAGGCTGCAGAATCTCTTTACCATCTCTTTGATGAACACCTGCTTCTGATGTACAAATGTTTGTCTGCTGAGATGCAAGATTGAAATAATTTTAACAGTATAAGAATAATTAGGAATCTTTTTTAAAGGTCCACCTGTTCAAAATACTGGTTTGTTTATTTCTACATTGCATAACGTAAGCAGAAGTTTAGTGATTATGATTTCATAGGCATTGTTTTTCTGTATTTTAACCTAAAAATGAAATTATTTGCAATTATAAAGAAATCTCCAGTTAGATTCCAATTTGTATATTCTCTGAAAGCTATTAAAGGAACAAACACTGTCTTTTACAATGAGATGTCTTTTCCATTTCTCAAAATTTAGATTGTGGAAACGGATATGAGTGTAATTTTTTTCACTTTATTTGAGCTATAGCCATTTCATTTACAAGACCAGCAAGCATCTCTTTCATAAATATTCCTCATTAAAAAAAAGTGAATAGTATAAAGTTTTGGAATTATTTGATAAACATAGCTATGCATGGTCTACCTTAAAAATAATAACTGAAACAGTTCAACAGATTAGATATTAAATATGGATCATTCATTAAATAGCCTATTGCTTAAAGTGTAAATAATTATATTTTGATAATAAATGGATCAGAAATTCTAATAATTTTCTTCTGATTCACTATATTGCTTACTAAAGAAAAATTGAACAAGTCTTAAAAATTTAAATTTTTAAAAATATTCATATAGAAATGTAAAAATACACCCCTTAGTTCTTCAGTTAGGTCACCTTATTATAGACTTTTATCCCTTTGTCAGTGCGAGACATTCTGAAGTCTAGTTAAAGATTCTTGTGAGTGATTTATTAGCATCAAGATGGAGTGAATATCTACAATTACAATGTAGGTTTTAAAATCTGTTACCTGTTTATATGCCCTAAAAATAAAAAAGTGGGAACTGAAGTATATCTAAAGTAGAGATACAGCAATTTTTTTTTACCCCTTTTAAAATACATCAAATAAACAAAATATGATAAATGTAAAAAAGAGGACAAATCTCAAATATTTAGGTTTTTTCTCACTGGTACTGGTTCTAATTCATTGAGGTTATTGGAGAGCAACATTCACAGACAAATGGGGACTAGTTGTTGATTCTTAAATAAATTCTATATCTTTCGTATTTTAGTGAAATGATCTGACTCAGCTGAAGAGATTTCCCACTAATTTCTACTCCTACCTCAAATCCTTTCACAGCTATTGATCTCATATTACCTTTTACAGAAGGTTATTCCATTCTTTAGCAGAACAATGGAATAAAACTCAGTCTTAACTTGAATGAACCCTGTAAATGATAGTTACGAATTCAGGGTTTGCAAGTTGCTTTTGTAGCACCTTACTTTCATCTGCTTCAAGCTTGCAAAACTTCAACCTTTTCAGAAATATTGCTCAACTACTTTCTGTTCACAGCTAAAATGTTTTATGGTTTATTTGAAAGTTGAAATAAAATCTTTCTGGATATTTTGTAGAGGAAGGAAATAGACACAAAATAGATTTGACTCTTCTCCATATCAAGGGAAACCCAATAGCAAGAATTGATTTTGTTTCATTATAAAGGAGGAGCCTGAGGCACAGGCACAATCATCTGTAAATGGACACTTTGGCTTAACTCATAGAAACAAATTTTTTCCTTATTTATGTCATAATGATTAGTGGTTTTTGTAGAAATATAAAACAAACTTCTCCTCGTGTGAAACAGTAAACCTTTTCTTATTTTGACACATTTTTCACCCATGCGTCCTTTAGTTTCATCACTAATTTTTTCTCTGGTTATGAAAAGTTATTTATGTCGAATTAATGAACCATACTTAAACTGACTGCACTCTGAGTCACAGCTGACACTTCTGTCACTCAGGGTGCCACAGCAGGCTGAGAGTTCCAGGACCAGAGTGAACCTGTGCCAATGGCAAAGGCTACCAAGAGGCTTGATGGACATGAAGGCTGGAAAAGGACCTTTGCTGATGGAAAGAAAATTTATTACTTCCATTGTCATACCTCGAACACCTTCTAGTGGTTTACTGTGGCACAAGAGCATAAAAATAAGAAATATAGTACAGGCATTGCCCTGAAAGGAGAAGTACCAGATGAGTTGAAATTGGAAATTGGAAAAAAATCAGGAATTTCAGTGAAATGTACATATTTTGGATTTTATTATTATTTATTTATTTATTTATTTATCTATTTCACTGAGGTATTTCCTCATTAAAAAGATTGAGGTATTTTAAAAATGCTTATGAAATATTTATTATTCTCTTATTTGAAATTACTGCAATATGTCTTAAATTTGATAGAACACAGTTTAAAAATCTCAAATTTGAAGCAAACCATATAATATTCAATCAAATGTTAACATTCTCATTTCTCATAATTATGTAGTAATAGAAAAAAAAAAAAGAAAGCTGAAAAATAAGTTATTCATCCAGCTCATGAAATGAGTATTGAAAAGAGGATGAAAATTATTGAACTGCCAAAAACAAATTTGGATACAATTATAGAGTTGTACAGAAACACAGAGAAAATCAAGAGAATTTTTTTTTTTATTATGTCTGTATTCCTTGAATGATGCTATTCTACATGTTTTTATCTTGGATTTCAGAGTGAATTTCTGGGGCTTCCCCCGTGGCAGTGATACAGATGTCACAGGGCAGACAGACACCCTGTCATGTTGAATTTAGTCTTGCGGAAAGGTGTCCCCAGACAAACAATACCAGCAGCAGAAGTGGGACTGCCGTGTTCCTACATCACCTCCTCCACAATGAGCACTTCACAGTCTACTTGCAGCCATTTACAGTCAAACCTAATTAAACACAAGCACGTTTTTCCTCCTGCTAAAAGCAAACAACCCATGTATAATGGTTATATTGTTAACTTTAATAAAAAGCTACAAACTGTGAAGGATGAGATTCCAACAGCAAGGTTAAGTCAGTGATGTATGTACACACAGTTTTGGATTCAGTGTGTTGTTTAACAGTTCAGTTAGAAAATAGGAAAAGTGTTTGCTTTCTTGGTTTTTTTTTCTTTTTTTTTTTTCACTTTTCTCTATCATTTTTTCACTCAGGTGATATCTTGAATGATATGTTCTTTCCTTAGAAAACCCGACTTATTAGTTAAAACTGAGTATATGTGTGTACCATAACATGTGTGAGTATAAAGAATTTAGTGGAAAGAAATTGATTGAACATTGAAACATATTGAAACATAGATAATTTTTTTTTTTCCTGAACATATGAAGATAAATTTTAGAAAACTTGGAAGTGATGCATAACTTTGAACAACAGGTGGAGGGGGATAGGAGGGGAGTCCTAAACACTTGCAGTTTAACAATTTGTATGGTAAGGGCAAGATATAAACATGAAGCAAACTTGATTATGAATACGGAGGAGACTGATTTGGTGCTTATCAGTCATAGCCATGGATTTGCTACTTGTGTGAGGCTGCATGAAATTAATACCTGGATGAAGATGAGGTTTTAACTGAACACAAGTCTCACTCACCAGGGTTAAAGTGCCAAGTGAACATGGCCTGATTGTTTTTAGGGCCTTCCCTTCCATAACATGTTCTGTACCTTCTCTCCACTTAGTTCTGCTCATTAAGTAGCATCATTTATTCTATCGGGTGCTTGGTCTAGGATGGATTTTGCTTCCTTTTTTTTTCAAGATTGCTGAAAAACACCTCATATATTGATGCATGGAGAGATGCCAATTCAGGGTTGTTTTAGGTGTAGGAGTAACTCCCTTTGCTGTGGTTCTGTGTGAAGAATTTCCCACAATACTTTTCTCGTTAAAGATTTATGAAAATCATTAAAATAAGGGAGTATTTACATCTAACAGAAACATTTCCTTTCTTACTTCTAGATCACTTTCAGTTTGCAGTTTTCCATTTAAGTGAGCCTTTATATGTGTTTTGCTGTACACAATATTCCCCTTTTTTTTCCATGAAGGCCATGACAATTCACTTTTTTTAACCTTTCTAAACCTTTGAATAGCATCACCATCCCATTTTGTTTCTAGTTCAAACATATAGCAGAATGTGCCAGCCCCAAATCACATGTGTTATTCCAGGTCTACAAGCTAGTGATTCCTCTAAACAGCAGTATGACTGCCTGTATTTCTGTCTTCCTTTTCTCTAACCCTGCTGTCCTGATTGTCTCATCATCACTCACACCTATAAAATAAAATAGATGCTAACTTACCAAACCAGGTAATCTTCACTTCCTAACCCATGAGAAAAATGCAAGTCCCAGCTTCACCAACGCATTCTGTTAGGCTGTAGTCTCTCTAAATAGATATTTTTGGGACAGTGGTAAGAAGTGTCAGGGTGATCAGAAAGCTCACAATGGCTACTAAAAGCTAAAACTTCATAATCAGGAACCTGAAACCTGTTACAAGAATTATTAGTATTTTTATTATATGAGTGTCTGAAGCTCTAGCTATTAGTCCAGACCCTTTTTATTATAATGGACAAATACAGAAGAAAAAGATAGACCCTGACCTGAAGAACTTATAGTCAAAGTAGAATCATGAACAGAGAGAGAATGAGGGTGTCAAAAGTCTTTCATTAGAGTGATTGAGAAAAATGATGCATTTGGGGAGGTGTCAAAGGGGAGGCATTAAGAGATATTAGAGATACCAGTTGGAGTTAGAAGAATGGTTTAAAGTAGGGAGAAAAAGGCAACCTTGAACTTATTTCTGAGAAAAGCTTTTATAGTAAACCTTTGAGTACTGTGAAATTCAGTGGACACCAAGTCTATGCAGTTGAACTAAGGACACTGTCTTTCAAAGGAGTCATCTGCTCATTATTCTTTGCAAAGTTGTTTTTGAGAAGAACAAGGTTTCAAAGTAGACAGAAATTTTCTGTTTTTTTCACTAACAACAAAATATTAATATGGATTTATATATGGAAGATACCTATGCTTTCAGTTATCTCAGATATTCTGTTTAGAATTTTATATATGCTATGGGTACCCCATGCAAATGCTGGGGAATCCTGAACTGGATTTTTAGTTTTTATATTGATTCATGGAAGACCCTTGTAGTGCATCATTTATAACCCTCTGAACTTCAGTGTTTTTAATGACACTGAAGAGGTGTTCAGGTGAAAAGGGGTAGATTCTGTCAATGGGTGATTGGAAGAAGCCTAATTGTTTTTTGAGTTATTAAATTCACATCCATCGAGAAAACACATAAATCTCAAAAGGAAATTTACTTGTTCATAAACCTTTAGGAAACTGTTATACTTTCAATTATCACATGTTATCAAAGATGGTCATATTGTCAGTTGTCTCACAGTTTTGGTAATTATCAGTGGCTTAATGATAGTATTTCAGACATCTGTGTCTGTCATGCGGCGGTTGGAAGCACCTCCAGGAGGCTCTCCTGAACTTTTGTCTGCTCTTCCTGATTATTTCAAAATTCTCTTGGTGGCTCCCAGCCTTTACTTTGCCTGGACCTCTTATGCTGTTGGTTTCTTACAGTGAACAAGAGTGACAAGGGAAATAATAGGGAAAAAATCCCTGAAATAAAATAGAATATTTTATTTATTGTCTCCTGTTGGTGATCAGAACCTAAGTTAACAAAACATTTTGCCCAAGTGCTTTTTACAGGTCTTGTTTTAACTTATATCTTTGTAAAGCTGTATTTAACTAAGGGTTTACTTCTTTACCTGCTTCTAACAGAAAATACAGATAAGGAATATCAAAACCTAGTAACACATTTTCTTTTACCGTTTTATTGGTTGTCTTCCACATAGAGTCTTTTCTCTGGGGACTGAAAGAAGAGGTTGCAATTGGTTTCCCCTATCTGGCTTCAAGCAACCTTGTTTTATGGGTCACAGATTTGTTAATCTCAGTGTGACAGGTCAAAAGGAACAAAGAGGTGTTCAGCCTGGGACTTCAGCAGGCTACCTGTTTTAAACTTTAAAAATCCCTGTTAAGTACTCTAGTAAACTTTATTTCTGCATCTATTTTAAAAAGCCACGTAGAAAAGAGTGGAAAAAGCACAGATAGTTATTGTAAAGTTATTGTAAGTTATGAATGGTATGGGACAATAACTGCTTGATTTCTCCCTGACCTGCCCAAATATAAAACTGGACTCTCACCAAAATGAAATACACTGCAGAAAATATCAAATTTCTAGAAAAATTGTTTAAAAGCTGTCAGGTATTTTCTTATTTTAGTTTTTCAATATAAATTTCTTTTTTTTTTTTTTCCCCAGACTCATGACTAAAATAATTGTCTAGTCCTGCCTACACTTGCATGTTTTTTAGGAGTGGGAAAAGATGGGCAGCAGGGAGAGGCAGAATAGGACAATAGTTCATGCTGTGAAGGACAATTAGGGAGGAACCTGTGCCAGATGCATAATCAGTTACTGAGTGAGGTGAAAGGCCAGGAGAAGATCTCCAGCAGAGAGGCCACCAGTGGTTTGAGGGAGTCCAAAAGAAGTCCTCCTTGCATAGAGATGGCTTTCATGGCTTGAGATAATCTGTCAGAAATCCATCACAGGTGACAATATGCCAAGGAACTGACCTTAGGTACAAGGAAAACGGAAATGCAGAAAAACACCTTAAATATGATGCCCTTTCTGCAGTGGAATGAAGAGGGGTACTCCCAGCACCTGGCAGCTCCAGGCAACCACGTCTGGAGTCTTTGCTTTTGTGAGTCAGGAGAAAGTGAGAGTAGGCTCAGCCAGTCCAGTGCCTGCAAATGCACAGAGAATAGAAGATGGTGTGACAGACTGTTACTGATTTGATTTCACTGAATACCACCTTGTTTTGTCACCAAACCATCTGTTACTTGGGCAATGATAATGAAAGATCTTGACTTAAGACTAAGTACTTACTAAACAAAATCTGGTGACTTGGCTGTCTATTAGCAGCAAAAATGTAATAAAGCAGGGAATTAACTTGCTTAGTTTGATCTTATTCCTGATATAGTCACTGAAATTTGTATTAAGTCTCAGCAGGATCAAAAAGCATTTTGTAACTGAGGCTGTAAAAAAAAAATTCCAGCTATGAAAACTTGCTTGACTGAACAAGATTATTCAGTATGTGAGTTCCTATCTGTAAGATATTGACAGGTATCTTTATTACTGGAACAGGATAAATGTTTTCTACAAGTTGGAAGTATGAAAACTACCCAGATTTCTGGTAAATACTGTCAGAAAATAATTACACATCACATTGTGTGGTACAGTAGTTAAACTCTTCTGTTTGCTGGGATCACATTCCCAGTGATTTGAAAGATTAGATCTAATTTTTAAAACTTTGTAGAATAAAATGTGTGGAGGAAGCACTTCTGCTTTGAGATTGCAGGATGATGCATGAACTATTTATTCAGTTGCATTTTCTCCAAGTGCCCAGTAAAATTGTGAATTCTTCTTATTCTGATTATTTGAACACAGATAAAACAAAACAGCCCATGGTTGGGCTGTCTTGTCTATCTATGTCTAACTTTTTCTTTCAAACCTCTGTTACCTGAAAATAGTGGGTCAAACTACAGAATCTATGTCTAAACATATCCTAAGCTGAAATACAGCTCTGGGACTACTTGAATTGTCATTGAGATTCCTCTTGGTTTTTTACACATAACACACCTTGGGTGGAGCACATGGTCTATGCGTAAGTGAACTTTCTGGAATCCCAGAATAATCTGGACTATTATACTACTGTGCTTGGAACAGTGCATCTCTGAGGGCTGCTGAGACTTAAATATTAACAATACTGATATTTTGCAGCCTGAGTAGCTTGAGCTCATCTTGAGGTGTAAGCTGAGACAAGGTCAGAAGGATCCAAAGACGCAGTAGGATATGGCAGGTTTTGTTCGCAGTATTGTGGGAAACGATTCCAGTTTAGACAAAACAAAGCAAAACAAATCCTCTAAAGCTAGAGAAATAATCATTAACTCCTTTGTGATACAGGATTTCTTTGGTTCAGAAGATATCTTCTTCTATTTCCCCCGCCTTAGGTTTTCAAGAGGGCACAAATACACATGGTACTTGCTCTGCCACCTTAAACTTTGACTGAGGGAGGCAAGGGAAATGCTTAGAGCAGAGTCATGGGGAGGGCAAGGTTTTAAATAAAAATTGCATTGCAACACAATGCAACTCTTCAGGAGTATGTATCCTGTACAATACAATCCCTGTCCCTGAAATCTTCAAGGTGACCTCCCACTTGTGTTGGAAAAAAGTCTTTGGGAGAGACCACCCGGATAGGAACTGGAGCTCTAAGTGTTGCCTTGTAGGTCTAGTAGAGTTCAGGAATGTCCCTGTTTAAATTGCTTTGTATTTTTTGTTTTAATTGTTCTCTCAGCTCTGAATGAAAAAATGAACAATAATAGAGCTGTGTGAGATTGAAATATATGAATCCATAATAATTTCCCTCGGCTTTCAAGAAAAGCTAAAGAGTAAATATCAAACAGCTCAGAATTAGTGATCTCTAAGTCTTCTGTCTCTTCTGACCCTTTTTAATTCTAGTCATACATTGTAGATGCCACATTGCTACAAAGCAGCATTTAAAGTGATCTGAGAGCTATTGTGGTGTTTTTGGGTCATCAACTTGAGAGAGCTACTTTTAGGCCAGCAATTGTTCATTCTCCCTTTCTGTCTCCTAATTTGCTTTCATTTTTTCACTTGTTTTGCTGTCTTTTGTACAGTAAGTTTGCTCAGGATTTATAACTTATTATCTTCTTCTTTGTTCTCATTATTAAAAAAAAAAAAATTAAGAACACAACACTAAAGAAAAATAAACCAATTCTGTTGTGAAAGTAACCCAGAAAAACTTATTTTGCTTGTTCAGGTATACTAGAAATTATCATTTTAATCCTATTAATGATAAATCTGCTATAATGCTTTATGATAATTTTGTGTGGATGAGTTAAAAACAGCAGTGAACAAATTAAGTTTAAAAATTCTCTGTAGTCACACTAAACACAGTCTTCCTGTTACAGTTTATGGCATTTTCTGAGCAAACAGACTGAAGGCAAATGTGCCTCTTGAAATCTAAGCTCTCTTCTGAAAATGTGTTAGTGTTGGCATCTCCTTAGTTTAAATACTGTGCCTTCTGCTCTACTTTCTGCATTTCAAGAAAGTCAGATTCTCTTCCCCCCGCCTTCAAGCCAGGCTCTTTAATTTTTTTTTTCCAATAATATTGCAGTATTCAGTACTCATTTTAAAGATAGATAGATTTTTTTTTTTTCTCATAAAGAACAACATTGTGGGGTAAAAAAAAACCTGCTGGATGTGATTTCAAAAAATGTCAAAATATGTCAAACGCAGAAACCACTCAAGGGTTTCATTAACTGAAGCTTTGGTGATAAGTGTCATCTTGTCAGAGACCCACCCATCTCTCCCAATACATTACCAAATGTACTAATTTCCTTGCTGAGCTTGATGTTTATTGTATAGCTGAAATTGAAAATGGTCGGTAATGGAGTGAGCTTCAATCCAAGACCAATTCTGAATCTAAATTACTTGCTTCATTCAATAGCATTGACAGAGGAGAGCTTTGTGCACCTTGTACCTAATCAACCCTTACTGTGACCCTAAATTCAGCAGTCTTCAGAGATTAATAATAAAATCCTCAGTTCAAACAAGTATTTGCCCTGAACAAGTTGCCCATTTCTTATGCTGAAAATGAAAGAATGTGGCATTTTTTTAAAGCTCTGCATATTGTGGGCCATCACTAATTTTTGATCTTTGGCCTAAAGAGGCAAATTTATGAATAGAAATCCCATGTATACCTAGCATATGTATTCTTAAAGAAAACACCTTTTTTAAAGGAGTTTATTTTAATTTTTTCTGTTGTAAAATAGAAGTTAAATAACATCTATTTACATGTGTGAAATAAGTGCCAGAATGTATTTTTGTCCAAATTCAAGTATACTTCTGTAGATAAATGATTATTAAAACTAATAAATTAAGAAGAGTATATGTATATTCATTTTAACTGTTTTATAGTTTATAAATAATTTTTAAGCTATTTTACCCAGAGTTAAAAGTTTTCATGGGTTACAGAAGCATGAAGTCTGTTGTATTTTGGATTTTGCTTTATCTATCTCACAGATGGTGCAGGTCATTGTAGAGTATTTGGTTGCTAATTTGGAATCTGAATTGAAGTATTTTGAGACAAAAGGGGAAAGTTGACTCCACTGGAATAACAGGAAGAAGTCCTGACCAGAAAAGGAAAATGGTGATCCAAACTGATGGGGCAGAATGAAATTTCCTTTTGTTTAGCAACATCCAATTTTGGTGCAGGAGACCATGACATGGTTTTGGAAAACACAGGCTGCAGGCAGCCCAGGAAGCAGCGTTTTCTGCCTGCTGTAGGTGAAATTCCAGAGTATGAGGAGAGGAAGAGCCAGGTGATGTCGGAGTTACCACCCTGCTCTCCTTCTGCAGAGGGCAGGAGCGAGGTGTGTGACACAGCCCTGGGTATTTGGCTGCTGACTCAGTAGAGGAAAGTGAAATTTGAGAGGTTAACTGCTCCAGATGTAATTGTTTGCTTGCAGCAGCTGGTGGACTTGTCAGTGAAACTGCAGAGAAGGGCACGGTTCAGCTTGCCTGTTGCTGAATCCTTTCTTTTTCCAGCAAGGGTTTCCCAGCCATGGGTTTGTTGGTGGACCTTGGCCACGATGTCCTTCCTGTGTTCACAGGCCCTGCCCATCTCCTTGGAGTGCTGGGCTGGAGTGGTGCAGCTGAGTTATGACCCACAGTCCCAATGGTCTGGAAATCAGAAAGAGCTCCTTGTAATGAGAGCATGCGTCCTGAACCCACTGAACAATATTTAATGGATTAATGCAGATAATAAAAGCAATAATAATATATTGTAGCTGAGGGTAGTTAGCATGCTTGGGATGTGTTAAAACTCTTTCACACTACAGCTGATGAGAGGGAATTTTGTCAATGTTTTGGGTAAGCAAATGTATATGAATACATTTCCTCTAACAATTCACAGTAATTTCTGAGAAAGCATCAACTCTTGCATCATTTCTGTTCAGGCTTATGTGCATAAATAATGTGGTTATTGATTTAGGGCACTAAACAGCACTTTATCCTGGATGTTTATTGGCTGAAAAAAGGGGATGTGTAATTATTATCCTCTCCTACAAACAGATTCTAACAGAAAACCCTGTTCTTTCTATACTTGGAGGGCTGTTGGTTGAGTATTTAGTGAATTTATTTTTGAAGAAATTGTAACTAATCTACTTTATCTTGTCATGCACTGGAATCCCCTGACCTCTCAGCCTTTTTTTTCCCCTCCAGGATTACTGTTGCCTCTTTCATTTCTTTCATTCTTGAATTCTTGAACTCTTCTGAGTATACAAATCTATAAGCTGAACTCATCTTGTGATAAAGTTCCCACATATTTTATCCATATTTTAATCAGATATTACTTCTCTATTAAAATCTTAACGTGTTGCTGTCCATAACTCAAGTACCATGTGACTATTACTTGCTTGATTCATAACAAATTACTTTATCTGACAAATACTGCAAGGGCTTTGTTGGCCTCTGTTTGGTGGAGAGGCAGTTGGCTGTGAGCTTTTTTTCTCTTATCTAAGCCAGATATGATTTGAGGCTTAATTCAGCATATACCCAGCACTTTCAGAATTTGTAATTCCAGCTAATCTGTGTATGTGTGTTTGGACAGAGAAGCTGAGGTTTTGTTCATCTCAGCAGTAGCTGTAGGGTGAGTTCACAGCTCCAAAGTCAGCTCCTGTGGGAACCACCAATGTGTGCATGGACATAAATGTGCGTCCTGTTCTTCTGTGGTGCCTGGCTGAGCTGAGATTCATTCTTTGTGAGCCACTCCTTTGTGCTTATTCCTTACATTCCTTTCACTCTTGAGACAAGTTCTTTGAAGAACTTGTTTACTTCCCAGAAGTAAACTTTTCCCTCTATTTCAGTTTGGTTTGGAGAAAGCCATTGCTTGGAACGAGAGCACCTTTTAAACCGGGTCCTAAATATCTTTTCCAATGTTACTGCATCCATTTAGCCTTTTGAATTTTCCCAGCTATTTGATTTGAATCACTCCTGCTGTTTGTAGAAAAAGATGCATCTTATGAAAGTGGGATCTCTGATGGCTGCTGGACACATCCATGTGAAGTCTGAGCCATGCAGAATGCATTTGAAGCATTCTTCTCACAGGTGAAGGGCTTCACAGCTGGCTGTTCCCTAAATGCTCTGCAGTAAAGGATAAGCAGTTGCAAGATCTTTTGGGAACAATCTTCAGGACTGTTGATTCTTATACCAGTTTCACTGATGACAGTTGATTTTCCAACCATGATATGTTAGCAAATAGCCCAAGGACTGATGAAGACAGAGCAGAAGATTTTGAATTGTTTTTTTGGTACCAGGATTAATTTTTCTGTGGCCTCTAGCCAAAACTTCCAGTCTTTCTACTCTGATAGTGGTCTGGCTCTAGGATTTTTGTTAGGTGTATTCTTTGTTTTGGAGCAGTTTGCAAAACTATGACTTGGTTTTATTGATTCTCACCCCAGTGTAATTATTGATCCTGGTTGTGTGTATCCAAAGTGTTGGTGCTTATTGAGCCTTGGCTGGTATGGGGCCAAGGAATGGTTGGATCTTGCTCTAATCAGGAGTGCAGTTACTGTGCACCCTGCTCATTGGTTTAGTTCTGCTTTTTCAGCAGTTGGCAGGCTCCTTACATAAATCTTAACATTTGCACTTCATGGTTCCAGTGTTGGAAACTTTCCAGAAATAGTCCATAAGTGTTTTATTCTGGTCAGACAAGTCTACTCCATCATAGGAGTCAAGGAATTTTGTAGTTTAGTGTACTGAATGCTTTTCTCTCTTGAAAAATTTTCCCATTATTGTGGGTTTTTGCTAGACCTGAAGAATGAAAAATTTTTCTTCTGAAACTCATTTTCACCTCTTTCTTTCTTTTATTAAAGATGTTCTTTTTTTTCCACCTGGTTTCCCTGAGAGTTTTATTGAACTCAAATGTGATCTTTGATCCCAGGTGGAGATGGGTTCTTCTGTGGGAGCTTAAGATTTTTGAGTAGAATTTTGTCAGGAGAATGGGTCAGACTCTTAAGAATAATTCTCTATATGTACATATTTTCCTAATGGACCCAGCCTTTTCCCAGGTCTCTGAATTATGCGTAAGACACTTGTAGGATAAATAAGCCACATAGGATACAAACTCTTCTATTGAAGTGCTCTATATATCATTTTACAAGCTATAAGATGTGGCAGTAATAGAACTAATTTTCATGCTGTCTAACCAGCAAGCCACCACAGATTTTGCTATCCAATAATTGATCGTGCAATCAATTATTCATCCGAGCTGAAGATTTAGCTGGCTAATAGATGTCAAAGTCAATTTTCCAGCATTAAGCTGATAACAAAAATGGTTATCAGCTAACATACATTAGGAAACACAGGAACTTAACTAGATGCATCAAACTCACAACAAATTTAAGGAGACTAAAAAACTTACAAGATTTACTAATGTTTCTTTTCTCCAAGTTTCATGGGATTATGGAAAGTTAAAAAGGTATATTTGAGCTAATAATGCCTAGATATTTTAATGATTTACCCTTAATTCTTAACTTCATGGGTAGGAGGATTTATTATTTGGGCATTTTAGATGTATATTTCCTGTGTGACAGGATGATTCCAAGATGTGGGCAATGCTACTGCCATGGTGGGCAGGTGTGATGGGACTGTATAAAGGATTTAAGGAAGCCTGAAATGTAGAAAAAAAAAAATCCTTATTTGGTGAACCTTGTTTTGACTTTTCTGGATTTGTTTGCTTGTTTGGGTGTTTTTATTTGGGTTTTTTTTTTGTTTTCAAAGTGAACTGGTTTTCATTCCTTTAACTTTTATATATATTTCAGGTTTTAGTTAGTACTTTTTATCCCCAAAAGTGAAGTCGAAGGGAATAAATACACAATTATATCTTTCTAAAGTCCTGAGTTTAAGTGGGAGCTCTGTGTGCTCCCTATTCACTGCAACAAGCAGTGAGTCATTCTGAGTTTCTGCCTGGTGGTAAAACCCAGTGGTTATCAGTGGTTAACCCAGCTTATCAGTTTGGGTAAATGGTTCACTTCCAAACTTAAATCTCCCTGCCTATGGATTCGAGTTCAGTCTTGACACCAGCAAAACAATAAAGCTGTTGGAAGATAAGAGGTGCAGGCAGAGGTACAAAGCAACTAAAGCAGACCTTCAGTTACACTTGCAAACTACAGAGAGGTGATGGGAGGGTTAAAGGCCAGAAAGCTGTTTTTGTTACAGAAATGTTGATGTCTAAACTGTGGTTGGAGCCCAGTTATGCTGTCCCTGATATAAACAGAGAATTTATACTGTCAATAGGCACTCACACAAGAGAAAGAGAACAGAGGAGGGGATTTGCCAAAATCACTCTGGTGGAGGTCAGTGACAGAGTTGGGATGTCACATCATGATGCAAAGCTTATTCTGTAATCAATATTGGTTTTCTTGACTGATCAGGTGAATATAATAAATTTAATCAGTTCTGCACCTTGACATGTCAGGGCTCCCTCTGAGCATTATCAAGAACACCAGATAGGTAATGCTGGCAATGCTGAAGGGCTGTTGCCTTATAGCTCAAGATGCTTCTTAAGGAGATGGCTGCTCAGTCTCTTAAACTTTGTCAGCTTTCCCTGCTGCTCATTTTCAGATTAATTAAAAAATAACTTTATTAGATTCTAGAGGTGTTTCTGGATCTTACCCTAAAGTAAATTGAGTAAAAGTTACAAGTCACTTTGTTACTGGAGGTAATATTATTTATTCTTCTAGGCAGTAAGACACAACAGGTAACCTGTGCCTTGGAGTTTTCTTACTTTTTTTTCCCCCGCTCTGTTGGACCCCTAGTAGTGATTGAACACATTTATTTCTGAGGCTCAAAATGAAAATTTTCTGAATAAATAGAAACAGCAGCAGCAACGTTTTGTGGCATTTATGGATATTTACAGCTGTTTGGTTAATAGTAGTGTTTACAGGTACTGTCAGACACTTTTCTTACTAGAAAGCCTGAATGCTTTAACCAAATACCACAAAATAAAAAGTAACTTGGAATATGTTTTTGGGGGAGCGTCTGTATGGAGTCTTGTCACAGTTCAGTGGGAAATGATGCAGAGTAATGCATTTAAGAATCTGGATTGTAAAGTTCTATTAATGTGGTTGTTAATCTATCACTAAAAATAATTTGCAAAATTTCAGGGGTGTTGGGTGTTATGTCTGCCCTTGGTACATTAAAGTGTTAAATCCTCATCAGACATAAATTGATATTTCTCTGTAAACATTATAATAACAATGATGACTTACCACAGACCAGCATTTAGATTCTATTTAATCTTTTTTAGGATTTTACTTTTCATGTTTTAGGTACCATCACAGAGCAGATCCAAAGCTAAGGCATTGTTAAAGTGAGTCAAGGGTACTTTACAGCCCGGTGGGTCATTCCTCATGAGCTTTTTCATATATCCCCATTCCCCTTGAATTTAGGTGATTACAGCAAAGAATGATGAAGCAGTCTTAACTCTGTTGGGTGGATATTGTGGCCAGGCAGATCTCTCCAAGCAGTTTGCCACATTCTCATCACTGTCCTTTCCAGAGAGCAGTGCATACACAGCAATGCATATATTTGTGCGTGTGAATATAGAATATTCATTTTAGTTGTCTTCATCTGGCACAAAATCCTGCTTAACTACATTCATGAATTTATAAAAATCATCAGGAAGAGCACAAAGACTTGAGAATAAATATGGGAATATTGGAAATCATGAACTGAACTTATCTCTAACAAAGTATTAGAAGATAAAGTAGATATATTGAAGTCTCCAAAGGGAAATCCCTCACCCAGAATCACAAGGGTAACCAATGATTGATAAATAAGATAAATGAAAGAGAAAATGAATCCTGGAGTAAACAGCTGTGCAAAACTGGAGTCTTGAAAAGATATACTTCATTGATTTATCTTATCTCTGGGCAGTAAAATTTGCCTCGTGTCCCCTAGGTTCTCTCAGTAACAAACCTACAAAAATAATCTTAGTTTGGCAGTATTGTGCATGGGATCACTATTAAGACATTTTAAAAAATTAAGTAATATCTTGAAATTAAAATTATTTCTCTTATTCTTTACCCCAGTGTGCAAAAGCCATGTTAAAATGTTGTGCCAGTCCACCTGAAATCCAGATGCTACTTGGATTCCCTTGCAAAGCCACTGACTGTCACACCAGCCTCTTCTCTAAACAGAGATTATCTGTCTGAGGAGTGGGGAGACACGGGCATGTGACCCCCACAAAGGTGCTGTTGGAGCTGCCAAACAGCTGGGATAAAGATGGCATCAGGGACAGAGGTGTGGCCTTGCAGCACGCTGGGCTCTGGCGCCAGCTGTCTCCTGCTCCACTGACACTCTGGGATCAGCAGCATCCCTGAATCTCCTCCTGGTGCAGCCAATAGAACAACCTCTGAGAGCATTGCATTTATCTCATCTGATGTCCTCTTGAGTTTTACTATAGTTTTGTCAAAGGAGGTGGAACTTCATATTCACGTGTTCTGCTGTAAAATCTGCATATGGAAAGTGTGGTTTGTCTTTGATATTAATTACCAAATGTCAGAGAGAAAGTGCTGCATAAGGGAGGTGAGTCAGATGCTTCACATGCAGGGGACAAGAATTTATCTTTATTCTGGCAGACATTATTACCTAATATATGCCTAATTTTATAGTCACAAGAGAGAAAATTGGCTTCTGATATTTCATGACCTTATTTACTCTCACTAAGATTTGGTAATTTAATGTGCTCATCTTCTAAGGACCTCTTCTTCAGCCAGAGTGAGATCCAAACCTCCTTCAGCCAGGGATGTTGATGGGAAATGAGGTCCATTCCCTGAATTTGGTTTTAAGTGTGCTCTGGAAAGCACTGGTAAAAGAGGGTCTGCTGATAGTTGGGAGGATGAGTGAGACTTGGCTGACCAGGGAGATGCTGGTTATATTCTCCCAGCCTCACTATCCAATGCTGGCTTAGCAGAAATATCAGATCTTCATCCAAACCCTTTGCTTAATTAATCTGATAAAATCAATTGGAAGAATTAGTTCATTCAGGAGAAATTGAACATGTCAGGATAAAGTCTGCCAATCTATGCTTGATGAATTTCTAAAAGCTAAATGCTAAATAATTGTCTAAGTCTATAATGGACTTTATATAAATCCATTTATATATTTATATAAATCAGTGTTCTGATTGTGATTTCCAGACTTTAATATTAAACAAAGTACATTTTCACAGGACAAGTACTGAAAAATCTTACAAAATTAAGTAAATAAGGTCAGAATTTTGAAAGTCAGTTTTCTTATGTGTTTTGCAAATAATTAGATTACAGTGAAGTTGTTTTTTATAATTTATAAAAAATTATAAATTAATATTTCTCTTCTGTTTCATCATCACATCACATATAGGGCAAAGGTGACTTACATGGTGTGATCTAGGCTCATTCTTATTGAATTTTCTCCAAGATTTGAATATTGCTCTTACATTGACAAAACACTGGCACATAGTACCTCATTCAGTTGCTCAATTTGGCAAACCAGAACTCTGCTTGCTGATTAAATAGCATGCCATTGTCAGTTTGCTTAGGTGAGAAACTATCATGGAATGCTTTCACACTGTTTCATAAGTAGGACTGCTTAGAAGCCATTCAAAGAAGGAATAATATTACTTACCTATACCTATTTTTTTTTCCAAAATGATTCAACATGTTCATACTCCCTATCAATCTTCCTTTCTTCAAATTCTGAATTTCATTTTTGTACCTGGGCAAGTCAGCATGAATTAAATTGATGAGTATCGCGTCCCCTATATGTTCTTCCATTCAAAACACCCAGGGAGGAAGAGAAGGGCAGAATTCCAAGGCATTGATGCTGCTGTGGGAAGAAGCCAATGCTAGAGAATGAACTGGCATGGATCCCACAAATGCTATTGCACAGAGTGATTAATCTTCATTTTATTCTAATGTTAATTTCTAGAGTATGTTTTAAGTAAATGTCTACTATTTTTAGGACATACTTCAGTTTAACAAGTTTTGGTCTGGTGAAGTTCTGGACTGTTAGGGACTTGAGTTCTGTGGCACTGTGTGGAATAATGTGTGTTTGTTCAAACTTGGTTATGTTCTGAGCAAACTTATATTGGAGATTGATAGGTAATTGCTTGGTTTTTAGAAGTAATATTTCATAGCAGTGCAAAGTTGCACAGCAACAAAAGGACTGTGTAAAGAATATATTAGAATGCACAATGCATTTAACATGAACATGATAACCTTATTGTTATTGGAGCTACTGATTAATTCTCACATCAGGGAAATATTGATATACAGCTGCCTGTTCATTTTGCTCAGCTATCGTTATACCATTTATCAGTCTCTGTGTTGAAAGCCACACAAGGAATTTGGCAAGAGGGTGAAGACCCCCTAAAGTCTGCATTTGCAATGCAGCAAGTACAAAATTGTGAGACCTGTGTCATTTCTGTACCCTAATATGGACAGTTCCATCTGCAGTACATCAGTATGTCCTGTTAGCCTATAAGGGTGTATAGTGAAAACAGAAAATCTGAGTAACAATGTAAGTCCATAAAATGAAAATGCCTTGAGGCACACCATGGTGCTACTCCAGTCTTACAACCATTGCATGCCTGTCTGCTGTCTTAAAAGAATTTTGACCTGTATTTATTTAATGGTTCAGAAGGGCTCAAATTTATCCCAGGGATTTCTGTCCTTGGGGGAATGTTGTGGACATGCTCCTTTTTATCAACTAACTTTACACAGCTAACTAGCAAGAGGGAGAGTGTCTGGTATTATTTTAATTTAATTCCACAAGCCTCATACTGCAGGAGATTATAGTTATACCAACCTTGCACTTCTGGGAATAGATGTGTCTCAGTGTACAGCTGCAGAGAGTCAGGTGTGTTTTGCAGAGTGCCCATGATCAAAGACAATCTGTACAGGTAACAGAACATGTCCTAATGGTCATAGCCACCCTAAAGAGTGTCTTGTGCTCCCTGTGAGTGTGCTGAACACACTTCTTGCTGGTTTTGAACTGTTTGGTTTTTGTTTAATGTACAGTTGTAAAATCAAAACATTAATCAAGGACTTAAGTAGTGAATTTTTAATTTTCAAGATATGATAATGACATTTTTGGAGTAGCTGGTTAAGCTATAGTTTGTAAAACGCTTATCACTAGACCTTGAAAATGTGCAAACTGCTACAGTTCTTTGACTTTAGTGAAACTAAGCTGATGTGCCTTAGCTGTCAATGAGCTACTACTATTCAAGTAAGTAAATAAATAAGTAAATAAATTTTTCCATGTTTAAAATCTATAGAATCTCTTTAAAAATCTGTTTAACTGCTCCAAGCTACACCAAATAGCACTGCATGAATGAGAAAGTTCCCTGTTTATTTCTATGCATTGTTTCAATAACATTGTCTCAATTGGGAAGAAATGAAAAAAAAATTGAAAATAAAACCCCAACAGTCATGGTGAATGTAGCATGCATATAGAATATGCATATTTTTCAGTAGTGCTTTTGTAAACATTGCTGGTTGGGAATTAATTTTATGCTGCTTAGTGTTAGTCTGCACTGTTTCAGGTCTAACAACAAATTGAATGAGATTTGTATGAAAAAAAAAAAAAGGAGGTAAGCTTTGCCTAGTTCATATCTTGGAGGTTACAGTATATAAACAGATATATTTTATTTTAGTCTAACCTTGTCTGGAAGATATAGGAAAACTAATTTGCCTTATTTACATATGGCACAATCTATCCAGTATTCAAGGGTTTGTCAGAAACAGGAACATTGTGCATTTCCATGGTAACAGATGGCATGCTGACAGTATCTGGCTCGTTGCAGCTTCGTCTAGGCAGGCCAGCAATTAATCAGCCATCTACATGCACAAAATTCTTTGTGAGTGAATGGCACTGCTCCTCTGTAGTGCTGCCTGTGCTTTTACAATTTCTGTATTCCTGCAGGGCGAAG
Organism: Chloebia gouldiae; assembly: GCA_003676055.1. Classification (NCBI taxonomy): domain Eukaryota; kingdom Metazoa; phylum Chordata; class Aves; order Passeriformes; family Passeridae; genus Chloebia; species Chloebia gouldiae. The sequence continues at coordinate 4,729,837 of QUSF01000026.1, forward strand.
TACTTTTTTGTCTCTTATGCTCATTTTCTGTAGCTTCCAAAAAAAACCCTAGCAAAGAATATAAAAATTGAAACAAGTCTGCACATAATTTAGAAAAGACATTATTTCTTTAGCATGTATTATGAGTGGGGATCTTGGTTTTATTCCATTGCTTTCCTTGATTCCTCTCCCTCTCTACTTTTTATAAGCTTTCTGTGCCACGTGTTTCCTTCAACCTCTTTGACACAGGAGGCTTTTATAAACAGATAACTCTCCAAAGGTGTTCAGAAAGGGACTTGTCATCCGTGTGGTCCAGGGCTTTTATGCCAATGGGAGTGCTGTGGCTAAAGCCAGCCTGTAGCAACATCCTAAAAGCCCTTCATTGCTTGTTTAAATGACATTTTATATCTCACTGCTTTTACCCAGTGGCAGCTGCATTGCCCCATCGAGGCTGGAGAATTCACTGTGTTCTTACATCAAGTGACCAGTCTTACTCATAATTAATACAAGATATAATTTGTCAGAGGTATTTTTCTCTGCTGCTGTTTCAATGTGCTGTAGGAGAAAATAAGCTCCTTAGGAGGTTTTCTCATCCTTCATGTATCTGCCTAAGGCAGAGCCGGGTTAGGGCTTTGCTGCTGATGTTCATAGTTGTAGTTACTCTTGACAGCACTTCAGATCCAGCAGCACAACAAGATCCTTCACTCTTCATCTTCTGGAGAGATTATTCATGGATTTTCACTTTTGGGATGGTTATTTTCACCACTGCTGCTTTACCAAACTCAAAGCAGAGAATCAGCATTTGGTTTCAAAGGCATGGGCTGTGAGAGACTTCAAGACGTTTTGTTGTCTTGATGATCCTGGGATCTGGTGGCCCATGTGAGGTCAAAATATTTGCAGTACAACTGGATTTTTAATTTTATTTATTTTTTAAATAAAGTATTTGATACCTGCCAAAGACTAATCTCCAAAATGAACCTGTATGTTGAGTAGGCTTAAATTTCCTTTTTGATTTCACCTCAAACTTTGGAGGATTAATTTATTGAGCTATGGAAGTGCTAAGAAGAAATTGCTCAAATACTCAGTTCACAGTAAAGCTAGATCTCTTCTTGCCATAGAAACAGCAAGAATCTTGGCCTAGGTTAAACAAAATCTGCTTATGCAACCTAAGATAACTCAGAAGAAAACCCAAGACCAGTCTTCGCTGGTTTGCCTCAAATGAGTAATTTTTGGACAAGTTAAACATCTAGCCTCTATTCTAAAGTTGTGGAATGTGCTTTTTCATTGGCAAGGTTGTGTTTCATAGTCAATTTTTAGTCTTTGTTTAATCTTCTGTACCAGTTTGTATTGTCAAAGGTATTTTCTGCTTTTTATGGGTTTTGTTACTGCCCATTTCCCTCCTCCATTCTCATTAGTCTCTGTAGACTCCTAAAGAATCCACAGAAAAATCTTGAGATGTAGTTCTCAAGGCTTAGTAGACATTTGTTCCTACAAGCTTTTTACTTGAAGCTTGCAGCTGTGATTTCTAACTTGGAGACTGCACCAGGAACGTGTGATGGTTTTGGCTGGGATAGATTTAATTTTCTTCATGGCAGCTGGTGTGCAGTTGAGCTTTGGATCCTGCTGGAAGCAGTGCTAGTGATACAGGAGTGTTTCAGTGATGGCTGAGCAGGGCATGCACAGAGCCAAGGATTTCCCTCTCCCCACCCCACCTGTGAGCAGGTTTGGGGTGCACAAGATTTTGGGAGGCAGCCCAGCCAGGGCAGCTGAACCCCACTGACCCAAGGAATACCCCAGCCTGTGGGCATCATGCTCAGCAGTAAAGCTGGAGGAGAGACTGGCAGGGGGGCCCCTGCTCAGGGACAAGCCAGGCATCAGTTGGGTGGGATTTTATTTTTCTTTCTCTTTGTTCCCCACCCTTTTTATTGTTTTTATTAATAAAACTAAATTATGATGGATGATGATTTCTTTAATGTTTTTGTGACTTCTTAAACTGCTTTTGTCTCAACTCACAAGTTTTTTCACACCCAGTTCTCTCTTCCATTCCATCAGGAAAAGGGGAATGAGTGGTTGTGTGGTGCTCAGCTCCTGTGTGGGGTTAAACTGCAACAGCAAGAGATCACAAAGTCATTATACCCAAATACTTACCATAATTAACTGGTGGTACAGCAAATCTAAAGTGTGGTGAGAAAGAAATAAGTTGAGTGCAGCCCAGCAGATGAATTCCCTATCAGTTTGTATTTTGACTGTGTGTGTTTGCTCCCTGTCCAACCTGGCCAGCCTGCAGGGGACACAGTTGGTAGCTGACCACCACTTGTCCCAGAGCTGCAGCAAAACACTTCTGGGGAATTTGGCAGAAATGATTGCTGAAGGACTAGGGAAGACCTGCTGGATCATGCAATGTCTGACCCCACTAAACTTCCAGTATGTGTCCAGTGCTTAGGATACCAAACAAGGGAGGTCTGAAATGACCATGAGCATATCAATTTATAATCAAAATGCATCTCTTTATTAATGCAGCTGTGTATTAGAAAGCAAATTGTCATTTAGTTTATACACTTTTAGTGTATTTGTTTCATTCAGTAACACAAGTAGCTGGCTGGGGGTGTTGTACAACATAGTTGTTCAGCAATGGACTCTGTTGGTTGACAGTAGTGCTCCTAAGGCTAATAATTACTGTATTAATTAAAGATGTTGTTTGTATTAGGATAGGTATATACAGCTGTGTATATGTATATGCATAAAAATACCCTCTATTAACATTTTGGTCCATTTTGCTTTAGCAAACGGTCTATTTGTCCAATCCATTTTTATATAATTCAGTTTAACACAGAAATCAATCAGCAAATGCCTCCTCCATAGGGGTTGAAGTGCTTTCCTTGCTTTCTTACCTCCATTGAAACTGTTCACCAGAATGTTGATATTACAGTGGTGCTTTGAGCTCCCCCATGCTCGCAGCTTCTGTACAATGGTGGAATTGTCAGCACGATGAAAATATGCATCATTGTAAAGATTCTTTCTAGTTTAAAAACTATGTCATATCTCTCCAATAATTTGTTTCCTATTTTGATGGAATATGTGTGTGGTTTCATCAGAAATAGATTCAATTCTTATTTTGAGGACAATTTAAGCCAGTGTGGCATGACTTACTCTTTGGCAGATAGTCCACATTACCTGTATGGAAGCCTCAGTCATTGTACATTTGAGGGACAGTCACTTATTGCTGTTTCTGGAATTTAAGATACTACTTTAGGAAAATTGTCTCATTTGGCTTGTAAGCCTTTAGCTTTGCAAACAAACAATTTATAGCAGGTTTCAGTATTTTTGTTTGTGTGGTGTTTGAGTATTTTTTGTTATTGTGGTTTTTTTAAGGTTACTGTAATATGAGTATATTTTTCATTTGTACAAGTTTTGAGTCATCTAGTGAAATTGCTCAGAAAAAATTAAGTCACTTTAGTATCATTCAGTTTTATCTTCTCTCATTTTTCCGATTTTATTTTCTCTCCTTCTTGACGCCTTTAATATTTTGCTTTGTATTCCCTAGAATGTAATTAAAATTTTAATTTTCCTGAAATTAGTCTGACAAGAAAGGCATTTTTTACTATGTTTTTCTTCTTGCTAGTCAGGTGTTTTATATTTACCTTTGTTTTATATACACATAAATCTATAAATGGTGAGGGGTTTAAAGCCTTTTTTTTACTAACCTGTATAGCTAGTTACATTGGAAAGAATAATTAAGAACATAAGTAGTGTATTGTAAGGATCATGAATTGTAAGGATCATGAGATCCATTTTCTTGGAATTACAGGTGACAACATAATGTCCTTGCCAAAAAAATTCCCATAATCAAAATAAAGCTGATTTCTCCTGTGAAGACCCTGACTAAGGATGGGATGACACCAAATCTTAAATTTAACAGGGATAAATTTAACTGAGATCTGGATAGGATAAGTTTCTTCCATGTGGAAGAAGTTAACCATAACATATGCAGCACCCTACTCAAGCTCCATGGAATCAACACATGGAGCTAATGTCTAAGAGGATAAGGATTATTTAAACACCTTTGATTTCTATATTATAAATAGGGAAAGTATATTTAAAGAGGCAAATAAGTATTTACTAAAATGCATAGTAATATTATTAAATATTTTACTCACTAATGCATTACAATTTTAAACATCAATGCTAAAAAATAGCATCAAACATTTGGAATAATTAATATTTAAAAATTATCACCAAATGCCATTAACTCATCCTAAAATATCTTTAAGGATAGATTTTAATGTCATCTTTAGGGTTCCTTACAATTTACTTTTAAGATTTCCAAGCCTCCAGCTCCTCCTGCTTCAGACATCATTTATCCCAGTAGGAAGACAGGGCTTCCTCGGCAGTCGCCTTGGCTAGGGGGAGACATGGGGGTTGATTTTGCTGTATGTGACCAATTATGTTGACCTTTGTGATGGCAAGCCAGGAATCTTGAGTTTTTCTCCTATTTAGGACTCCTTCACAGCAGCATAATACATTGCTGCCATGTCAGTTTGTGGTCTAATATTTTTACAGCCCAGCAATGCACATTTGGAGACTGTGATTAGCATCCTTAATTCCCAGGGGGAAAAAAAAATTAAAAAGCCTTGTTAGAACTAGAAAGCTGAAGTCTAAAATAGTCCACCTGCTGTTCTAAAGAGTATTATTTTAGTGCCCTGGGGACATGCAAAGTTGTAACCTACTGATGTCAGGGTTAGATTTTATGGGGCTTTTTAATGTAAGTGGTTTTGATAACTTGGCAAAGCATTTTCTGTTCATTTCTGTTCGATGCGTCTTAAAAACAGCAGTCCAAGATCCACAGAGATGGTAGATTATAAAATAGATGGAGTTCCATTTATTTTTCACCATATTTACTTAATAAGATATTAAGATGATTGTCAGCTAATCTCAAGAGAAAATAATTTTTTCCTAGAATTATTGTTTTAAGTTGAATTTTATTTATTTTATAATTCTGTGGTCACTGAATGTAATGGGTTTGGTTTTCTTATTGCATGACTAACTTTTCATGGTGACAGTAACAGTAACAACATCAACACAGAAAAAATAACATAAATATACAAAAATTTGTTTCCCATAATGGGGGTGTTTATGCTCCTCATTTTGGTGTGCCTGACTGACAGCAGGGAGGCAGAGATATTTGTTTTGTCTTCATTAGCTCTTACATTCACAACTGCTGCAATAAAATCCCTCCATCATTCTGAGATGAATCAGTATTCAGGTAAGACCTTTAAAAATGTGTGCTTTCCCTGTGCAGGATTTAGGTTTTGGGACCCGTGTGAGGTGTCTCAGTCTCCTGTGGAGGGAGTAGGAGCCATCAGTCACAGCCTTGCTGATGGTGGGCTCCCTGCATCCCTGGCTTCAGGGGGAGTTTTAATATGAGCTTCACATTTTCTGGAAGAGATGTTTAGATTAGGGTTTTTTTTCTGAAGGGGAGGATCAAAGTTGAGGGCAAAAGGTTCATGATTATATACAGGTGACTGCTGCCATGAAAACTTAAAATTTAAGACAATGCCTCTCTGTATGGACTATTGTCCTTTTGGTTAAGATTTTCATTTACATATTAGAGAAGTCTGTTTTCTAATTGTAAAAATAATTATCTCCCCAAATTACAGCTTGGGAAATGTTTGAGAGCTATTTTAAATATTTTCAATAAAGACAATAGTGTTAATAGTGGCTGGTTTACTCGTTATCACCCTTTTTACATACCTTTAATTGTAAGCAGCCTATGAGTCTCTAAAATCTATTGGAACAATTCTGTGAATAATTTTTGCAATTAATTTTTTTTTGCTGTGCTTGCACATTGTCCTGTATATTGTATACCTTGAAGAATTTATCTTTTTTGCTATTTTGGTGCTTTCTTTATGCTCTCTGCCTGTTTGTATATTCATATGCATTGATATGGAGAACACTCCTTCCTGTTAGAGATGTCAAGTGGAGAATTGCTGGAAGGTTTTTGTGGAAATAACACTTCAGCTTTTATATAGGGCACCTAAGCTTCCTGGTAACCCTCAGAGAGAATACAAAGTTGGATAAGCTTTTACCTGAGTCACAGCAGAGTGTGGATCAGATCTAATACTTGTCTTTTCCTCTCATAAAGGCACTGCATTTTTTAAGCCCTTCCTTCTTCTTTCTTTTGCCTCAAGGATGTTGTCCTTTATCTGCTGGGCTCTTTGTCCTGTGGTTATCTTGGTCAATTCATGTGTGCCAAACCCTGAATCTTGACTGCAGTAGAAATCCATCCTGTGCAGTTTGCTCCCTGGGGGTGTGCAGTGGCAGGGGATGGTGGTGGTTTGCTTGTGGATGAACATCATGGCTTAGAAAGGGTTCTTGTGTGAAGTCTTTGCTGAGCCTCCTTGTGCAGAAGGACCAAAGCCTGCTGCTGCACAATTGAGGGCATGTGCTGTTCTGTGAACCACCTGCTGCCCCTCCATCCATCTCTCCAAAAGCCAGCTTGAACAAAGAAGAAAACTTCCTGTGGGAGCTTTGAGGCAAAAATGGGATGTTTAGAGGATGTGTTTCAACCTTTGAGTTACAGCTCTGAATTGTTTTCTATTTGAAAACCACAGCAATGGGTGACATCTTTGGTTGAAATTCTTACCTTTGATTATTAAGGTGAAACATGTCCTTTTTTGTGCCTTTTAGAAGCAGTTGCAGAAAACAAATCCCAGGTGTTGAATCCTGTTGTTAAACCAAATTTGAGTAACAGTCATAAACTTCAGCATATATCTGCTTCAGCTTATTTTTCCCTCTTTCCTCATGCAAAACAGGTAGTAAAATAATACATGATCCTAAGGAAGAGTCTCAGTGATTCCAATTTATCAGAGTGCTTAATTGAGTCTGTGAATTTGGCCTGTTGACTGATGCTGACAAATGTTCTCAGGGGGCCCCTATTAACACTAAAATTATTTAATAATTTATTAATCAATTACTGACTCTTTTATGCAGATAATGCTGTCATAGATGGTCCATTAATAAAATGTGTACCAAATCCCTGGAACAATTTTCTAAATGTTGAAAAATGACTGATTAATAGCAGACTCCTACTAAATGTTAAGAAAACAAAATGTACAATTTTTTTGGCACTAAAAGAAAATTACAGGTAACTCCAGATGAAATGATAATTAGAACAGCAAGTGGCACAGTGATGGAGCAAATTAAATCCTTTAGGTATCTTGTGGTTATTTTGGATGAATCTCTACTTTTTCTAATCACTTGGATTATAATGTTCAGAGAGTCAATTTTTGATTGGGGGATTAATACACATATAATTTGACTCTGGATGCCAAGAGAATTGTAGCTCCCAATGGTAAATATTGTCAATTACATATTCTGGTTGTATAATTTACGATGCAGCTTCCTGATATATTCTGATTCTAATCCTATCAATATATGGTAGTTTTTGAGTCTGTTTGTTCGGCTTGGTATGAAATATCATTGTATGTTGTATGAGAAAAAGAAATAGGAGAGCAGGGTTCCCCAGTTACCTGCTGCTCAGCTCATCACTACTGCAGACTGCCCTTGGAGCCTTTTAGGGCTCTTGCCTAATCTCTGTGGTGCTATATCCTTTCTCAACCCTCTTTACAACAGGGAAGAAAAATTAGATTTTTCCATCACAGGGATCACAACCACCTGCAAAGGCTTAAGAGCCTGCACCAATGGTGCCTAATACAGCCTCTTGTATCTGTCACTAGACGAGGAGGTGAGAAAACCAGTGGTCAGTGAAATACCTATCTTTGTTTTCCTCTGAGGCAAGATACTCAAGGATGAGTCTGGCTTTAGATATATGATTAATCCCATTTTAATCAATGTGATTTAAGACAGATATGTTCTGAAGTACCTTGTTGAATATCACTGTGGAGAATGATACACAGATTTTGAGATACAGATATATAAAATAGGTCTGTCTGTGGTTTGGGTTTAGGTGGTGTGTTGGTTTTTGGGGTTTTTTTCTTTCTCTTGTGCCTTAAGCAGAAAAGATACTTGAGATAACAAAAAGCTGAAATCTGATTGTTACAAGTAAAATTTAGGGATATACTAAACACATTCAAATCTGTCATGATTTTGAGGAAATTTTGGTACTATTTCAAGTAGCTCAGGTAATTTTTTGCAATGATTATTTCATAGCAAAATATCCCCATTTAAGATTGGCTAAAATAATTTCACAATGGGCAAGGATTTATGGAATACCTCTCTAAATTCTGGAACAGTGATAATGGATCAGGTAATGCTGGGTAAATTGAAACTAAATGGAAACTTACCACTGATGAGTCAGTAAGGGAAACACTGAAAACCTGTTGGACTAAACACTGAAGGAAAACAAAAACTTGGGTCCCCAGTCCGAAAGATTTTATGTGGCTTGCAGCTGTTTAAGAAGTAACAGCTCTAAGGACTACCAGGACTGATTTCAACAGGAGCTTTCTTGTGCATGTTTGTCACAAATTTCTGTTAGTGATCAATAGCTCTGAGACATTCAGATTATTCCAGATGTGGTGTTTGGAGGGGTTTACTTTTTTTTTCTCCTGTTAGAGAGAATGGATGAATCCACCGAACAGTTCTGTATTTTTCCTAAATTAATCCAAATTCGGGATTGCCAGGATTGGGATTTGTGTTTGTTTATCAACTCTTAGATAAAAGGACACTTATTCAGTCTACCACCAACACCACAGCTTAAGGGAGAAGAAGAGAACCCCCAGGATATATAAGGAATATATGAAAATCAGAATCACAGAATTTTTTTTATTTACAACCGGAATTTATTTTCTATTTAAAGACAAATTAAATAGGAAGTGAAGGAAAACACAATACAGCCCTTGTTGAGACAGAAAATGGTAATTAAGCCACTGAACATCTGCATGATGGGATATTTTTAAAAGGAACTATTCCTTGATTGTTACACATTTTGATTTTTAAAGACCTGTGAGGAATTTAGGACCTCAGCAACCACTGGATCTGTGTAAATGCTGGATGCCAAAGTGCCCCTTTTGCCTTTCTGCAAATTATCTCTGTGTCTTCCTTGTGTCCAGTGTTTTTGCTGTCTCTGTTCAAGGAATCCAAACTCTTAAGCAGGAAATTGAAGGATATACAAGTTTTTGACCACCATATCAGAACTGTCAGTGTGTACTGACTTTCAAAATATATTTTGCTGTGTAACTGAATGCTTTGTGGCACACGCAGGTTTTTGTTTCTGCACAAAATCTGGTTTTGTGTGATTAATGACTTCTGTCTGCACTCTATGTACAGTAGCACAACCAGGCAATGCACTGAGAGAGGCCCATCATTCCCTGAAGACATTTCATCACAATGAAATGCATTTTCAGTTATTATTCAGGTTTTTATGTTCTGTTTTGGTAGGAGCATGCAAATATTTATTGCTTTTGTGCAGGTACCCCTCACCATTCTAGCTCTCAAACATATGGGTGAATCTGTAGTCACAGTGAAACTGAAGTTGAACACTGAATCCATTACAGTAATACACACTGATAACTTGATGTATGCAAGAAATCTAAATTCTCTGTTCTTTATCTATTGGAGTTAAAATGTGCCAAATTCACTTTTTGTATCATTATTTTGAAATTTAGAATTTGTGTGTGTATGTGTAGGGGAGGATAGTTTTGCAGAAGGCAACTATTATCAAGGTGCTGAAATTAATTGGCTGGTTTAATTGAGGTAGATTACTAGCTAATGCTTTCTTGAATACAGTAATTCTCCTATTAAATTATCTTTGAATAATTACCTGAAATTTCTCAGCTGCAGGGACTGATGGCTATTTAATTGCACAGTGATGTTGCTATATAATTACTTAACAAGGTGTCCTTTAATAGTTTAATTCCCCTTTCCCAAGGAAAAAAACCCTGTAAGTATGACTTCTATTTTTTAAGTGCTGCAATTTTTTTTACAGATAACTTTGTATCTGAAGCAGTAAAAAAAACAAAAAAGCTATTTGTTGACTTGCTTTTAAAAGTAAGTCTTTTGATTGTTCAAGAATAGATTTGGATTCAGAAGAGTTTTGGAAACAAAAGAAATAAATTGGTTAGGCATTGCTTTAGCTTCATTATGTACATTTTGTGGTTTGCTATTTGATTTACAGTGTACTTTGAATGAGACATTAGTCAGGTCTGATATGCCAAAACATAATTATGTGTGTGTTGATTTTTGTGGAGCTGTCTGGGGAAATGGACCTCTTGTGCTGAGGTGAGGTAGAGTGACCAGGAATTTAAAACTTGTATTTATTCTTCCTGGGAACAGGGTGGGGACAGAGGAGGAAGATTGTCTGTTCGCTGCGGGTTCCTATCAGCTGGAAAGAGTGAGCAGTGAAAAGAGCTGTTTCATGAAGATGGTGAAACAAAAGCAGAGATCAAAAGAACAAATGCTCAGGATCATGCCACAGGGTATCATTTCCTTGCTAGTTTGAGGATAGGCTGGATTTTGCTGACAAGAAATACTCTACGTTGAACAATGCAAAACTTAGCAGCTGTAAAGGAGGTTTCTGATAAGTCACAACGAGGCCGGGACTGTGAAACTGGATAGAGCATTCTGGAAAATTGAAGAGAGGAATGGTAGGATCATTTTACTTCTTTAGTTACATAAACATTTTAATCTATATCTGCTGAACATACACCTTACCCAAAACATTAAATTCGACCTTTGAATCACAGAATAGTTAGGGTTGGAAGGGATGTGATCTTTCTAAAATGTAAGGGCTTTTAAATTTCCTTTTTAAAACAGAGTTATAGGCATACAGGGCTTACTGATCAGTTTGAGTTTCACACTGCTTCCATGCTGATCCACTGAAGGTGTGATCTATGAGCATCTCCACCTGCGAGCCTGGCTCTGTTCTCCAGAGGCTTGAGGCTTTGATCTCTAACATGCCAAGCTCTATCCTGAATAGCTTGAACATATATGGCAGTGTTATACAATGAGCCTGGTGCAGAGCACGGGCAAAATCAAAATGTGTGTCACTAACACACATTTCTGAACCTCTTTGAGGAAGAGTTCCAAACCTTCTATTTGTCTTTGCCTCTTTAAAACCAGAAGGGAATGATCAATCCAGTATTACAGAAATCATCTCTGTCCACAGGGATATTTTTTAGACAAATCTCCAAAGGATAAAGCAGAAGAATGGCTGTACTGGATCAGAGCAAAGACACACATAGCTCAAGCTGGCAGGAATGAAGGCATCAGTACTACATGTTGTTATTTCATGAACGTACAGTCCTTGATTCATACCATCTCCACTTTTATCAGAGTGGAATAAGAAAGGATTTTTTTTAATGTTCATTGATCTTGCAAGCCTGATAAGAGATATTCATTGCCCAATATTCAGAGGTGTTCCACTTCACAAGATGGCCAGAAAATCAGGCACTGAATTTAGGTTTTTAATTAGAACAAAATGTAGAGCTGTTGACTGCATGGGATTTTTGTCAATTTGCATAAATAAGGCTGAAAATTGCCTGACACTCTTGTAATATTTCCCTTAATGCCTCAGTCAAGGAGTGGCAAACCAAATAATAGAAAAAGAAATGGCTTAGTCCTTGTGTTTTCTCTAAGCACAAATCCACCCTTTTTCTTCTTCTAGTTTCTTAGAAGTTTATATCAGCAAGACAGTTTTTTTTCCTTGCATATGAGGATGCTTGGGCCTTTATCTCATTTGATCTAAGAAACAAACAAAACTACTGTCTCTAGTAATTTCCATGCGAGAAGTGTGGTCCAGGCTGCATCTGGGACTGAAAAACTTCACAGAGGAGTTGAATATGAGCAGAGCTCCTGGCCACTGCTCTCTTACAAAGATCACTGGTCCTCCTCCACCCAGAGCTCTCAGGCTGGACTGCTCATATTTCCATTAAGTGTTTGCAATTATAGGGGAATTATAAATATCGTACATTTGTACTTTACTGTATGCAGAGACCTGAAATTATGACTGGAGCTCAGCTGTGCTAGGTCCTGTCCAGGGTTTTATTTAATTACCATCCCAGAGGCAAAATACTCACATTCTGAAGCTCCTTGAGCCTGCTGGGGGTAGGTGGTGTGAAGGGTACGTGGTGTGATGTGTAACAGAAAGATTAAGGGACATTTGAGTCGTCTCTCCAGGACATTTCCAAGTCTCCCAGAAGTTTGTAAGGCTATTCTCTGTTTCTCTTGCTTTCTTATTATTTTTTTCTTTTTTTTCTGTTTTCATTCTTTGACCTCTGCTTGTTCTTCATCTCTTTCTCCCCCCATGCAAACCCTCCCTTTTCATTCCCGACTCTCTCCTTCACTCCTCCCCTCACTCATTCTCTTCAGCATTGCAGCAATGGTAGTCAAAAGAAGAAAGGCACAGAATTATCTGTTACTAAATGGGTGGTGCTGATGGAAAATTAGGGAGGAGGAAAAGAGGAATTAATTATCCATAATGTAAGGGTTAAGAAATAAGATTTTCCCAACTAACACTAATATCTGAAGAAATCTTAAATTTGTGAGAAACATTCCTTCTTCCTTCATCAGAAGGCTCTGCAGCTGTACTCTTAGAAAAGGAAAGAGAGGGTCAAACCTTGTGTTTTATCCCTGCTTTCTGTAAGTAACCTGCAAAGAGATTTTTTTTCTCAAGGTTGCAGAGCATCTGCTGCTCCAATTTCTCTGCTTCTTAGGAAGGATGAGGTGTAATTGTAATCTGTTGCTTTGAAATCCTTCTATGAAAGACATGAAAAATGTACAAGGTGTTGTTGCTAGAAGGCAGTGCATGTAACCAGTCAGTAACTAGAAGATCCCCCATTAATTTTTGTTTTGTTTATTTTTGAAAAGGTGTGAGTCTGATATGGAGAATATGCCAAGTCAACTGGATGAGTCAGCACAGGCAGCACAATGTGAGTGAGTTTGGTTTTTAAAAATAAAGATATTCACACTCCAACTCAGTTTATCACAATATTACCTGCAATTAAAAATCCAGAATAGTTTTATTAACATTTTCTTAGATCTTTACTAGAAGTGTGGCCTTATGTGCACCTAGTGGAGGAACAGACAGTTTAGCTACTCTGTGTGTGACTATTTACCCTAAAAAATAAAATAAAAAACTAGCCTCTACATGATAATTTTTTTCAGTGCTGCCCTTGAGCAAAAACTAATATCATATATTTGCATTACAGAGTGTCTTCCCACAGATTTTTTCTTATGAAAACTTCACAGCAGTGAAGTCTTGCTGACCACTCAACAGTATAAATAACATTATTGAAAACCAATTCTTTTCTTATCTGGAGTGGAAGCACATCAGACATTGTGTCAGTACATATAAGTAGACATTTTTGTGGGCATTTTGGCTTTATATTTATAAACTAGGCAGACTGCTGATAATGTCCAAATAATCTACTATAAAATACAAAGGGCAAATAAGTTAAATAACCTTCTCTAACCCTATGCAATGCTTGGGACTGGACAGTGATTTTCTGAAATTTGAGGGGAGAATTAACATGATATGAAGCTGGTGTCAGTGGGATAATATTGAGCCCTTTGCATGGTTTCATATACAAAAGTAACTAGAGGAAAAGATTGTGGTCTTCCTTTTGGTGTTTTGCTGCTGCAAATGTGAAATTTGTTCAACTACAGAGTTAAATAGCAATGTTTGGGTTGTGTTTGGTGCATTTTTAAAATACTTTGGATAATGACTCATGGTGAGGCTGCTCTGAACCATGGGGTGACAGGGAGGGAAAGAACTGAACTGCTCTCAGACACTGCCAGCAATGGGAATTGCAAAGAGAGATAATACAGCTTGCACAAATGCCTATGACAAGCATAGTGAATGCAGGCCTCAGTTTCCTGAGCTTTCTGTCAGGAATGTGTGTGATCTTGGTTTGGAATTGCATCTCCAATGAATAGATTGAAGAAAGAATAATATTAGTGTATTTTTGTTTGTTTTGATTGTTTTTCACAACTTTCATCTTTCCTCTACACCTCAGAAGTGAGCAGAGGAAGTAAGTTATTTTTCATTTAGTGGTTGTAACAAAAGTTGCACGACAATGTGGATATTTAATGCTTTTTCAGAATTACATGTAGCCATACTGTTGAGTCTCTTTAGGGTTTTTTAAATAAAACTTTCTAAAGATGGAAAATCCAAATATGTTGAGAAACTGTGAATTTAAAGCAATTAGTAGATTTTAATTTTTTTTTAGTAGATCACTTTTTCTGTTGGATGAAGTAGGACAGTGACAGTGAGTGTTGACAGGTTTGCCTCTTTCTGTAATTTGTGCTTTACCTTCAGAGGATGGGGTGAGGTGAGTCCTATGGGAAGGATGGGAGGGGCAGCAATGTCCCTTGTGAGCTACAGGCTCAAGGAGTGGGAGATCCCAGAGACTGCAGGAGGGGACAGAGATCACCAATGTAAACCCGAAATCCTGCAGCTCACCCAGTCAGTCAGGTGGCAGGGGAGGAGCAACAGCATTCAGTGATGCCTCCAAGGCAACAGCAGGAAGAATTTACAGAGGTCTGGGGAAGGTTGTTTGTAAGGTAACAAGTCCCTGAGTGTGTGGGAGCTGGGCATGGAGGCAAGGACCTGCCTGGAGTGACATATGCAGTCACATTATTGAGGCTTTATGTGACTCATCTCTATTTCAGTTCTGTCCAGCATTACTAGTATTAAAAAGAAACATTACATTAGGAAGAAAATAAAAAGACTGATACCATATTAGTCAAGAATTGCCCAGATAAAGCCACAGAAGCAGAGAAATAACTTTGTGTCAGTAGAATGTGGTGCTAAGTTGGTATACATGAAGCGTGCCATTCCATTCTTGCAGTTCATTCTCTTTAACCACATCACTTAATTTCATTAAATGCTTTTTTGGATAAGTTATCTCTGTTTCTGTTCTGTGATCAAAATATGCATTGGGCAACTGGAGCTGGACACTAAAGTTCTCAGATCTCAGTTTTGCAGTCTCTTGGAGTGAGATCTCCACACTTCTCTGTCTCGGTATGTGAGAGGTGAGGTGGATTGGTGTGGCAGGTCCCTTCTGGGTTCTGTCTCTGTGGCAGGGTGTCACCAATCATTTGACTGCAAGCTGAGTTTGGGCTCTCCTTGCCGTGCTCAGCTCTGCTGTGTGGGTGCATCCAGGGCAGCCTCTTGGAGAAGAGGTCTCTGCTGACTCCCTCGGAGCTTTCACCAGCCCCACACTGGGATGCTGAAGCAGGAGATGATCCTTACCCCAGTCTATGACAAAATGTAAAACCCCATTTGTAATGCAGAGTTAAATGAATGAGTTCAATCCATGAGACTTAGCAGATCTGAGAGGGTTTCTGTCCAAAAGATGTGTTCATTTCTCTTTCTTGCCTAAATTAACAAAAAATAGGAAAAGATACCGAGACATGAGGTCACTAGGTGAAGGAGAAATTTTGCAGTTTACCATAAAACATTAAAAGTATATTTGTTAATAAAAATTAAAACACCTTTCCTTGAAGTAAGGCAGCTGTATCCTCTTCAGCCACTTTTCTTGTCACTCCATGGATTTTGACCAGCTGAGTTGTATATCCAGTTCCTTTCTATATCTGCTTCCTGGTAATCCTGAATGATAAAGACCTTGGAGATAGTCAATATGCCAAGTATAACTTTAAAGAAATGATATTTTTGCAATGGATGCATTACTCAAGAAACTTTTTCAAAGAAATCTTTTTCAAAGATTTTTTTTAGGCAAGGATTTTTATTTGATACTTTGTTTATAAGGACACGGTTTTGGATATGTTTTAGAGTAGCTAGAATTGAGACAGTCTCTCTTTATATGTGGAAAGATTGTCTTTTTCTTTCCTGCTCTTAGTGGAGAGCTAATACTTGTTTCTCTGGTACTTCTTGGGATGATGGGAAGCGAAATTTTGGACACCAGAAAGGTTCAAAATTAAACATCTTCTAGTACTATCCCTGCAGACAGGGTATTCAGACATTGTAGCAATTACATCTAATGTCAAATTTGAAAATCTGCACATATTCTTTATTGATAAAAGCAATGTTAGCAAGATTGCCCTACCTTTAGATCAGGACTTTAGAACTAGGATAAATCTTGGAATAAGTTAGAGTTACAAATTATATTATTTGGATCAAACATCCTGCGTTGAATTCAAGTGCTTTGGATAACATGGGTTGAACTAGCTCTTCTTTAATTATAATAAAAATCAGTTTTATGTATCTTTAGTCTTCAAATAGACTTAATTAATTATAATAAAATCAGTTTTGCTAGATTTGTATGCAAACTTGTTTCATTAATATTGTGTATCTGGAATCATGTAGAAGTTAACTTGCCATGAATGTGGCTTCTGGTTACATCATTCACCAGAAGAATTGGATCTGTAGGTCCTGAAGGTCTATAAACTTACAGCAATAATTAGATGTGAAAATTTTTAAACTTTGAATAAGACTTTTAGCACATTGGGCAGTAGGTTATTTGTGTGCAGCAAGTGTGGGCTCAACTGCTTGTGTAATTTCCATGAATAGCAGGTTGCACTCATAAGTACACAATTAATTAGCTGCTTGTAGCTATTAACTGCCATGGAGGTACAGCTACACTGGTTTGCTTTTTTTATGATCTTCTGTGAGAAATTTTTAGTGCTTGTCAAATACATGGGTAGAAAAAGAATAAACAAAATATATGGTGTGATCCATAAAAAGTTGTCTTCAGAAGCCAGTAGGTGCTATTTCAAAACTGCTGCCTAATTGCAAATTGTCCAAGAGTCATTTTTATTCAGCTTTATGCTGACCTGTAAATCCAGACAATGCTCTCATTTGCAGCTTCAGCTCAGGTGTTTGAACCTCAGTAGTGGATTTGTGTACAACCCTGCATCACCAGCTTGGCCACACGGTTTTTGGTTTTTAAATGTGAAGGAGAGCAGAGCCCAAGAGATGGAGTCAGGGTGAGTCACTGGGCCTTGGAAGAGTCTCATCAAACCCTGCAGAGGGCAGGTTATTTGCACAACAGTTGTAGAGGCTCTTCCCTGTGAATGAATAAACCATTTAGAATTGTATTTTGTAAAGTGCACAGTCGCCATAAATGGGATGAGAATTTTTTTTCCCCCTGAATTGGGCTCTTTGTACTGAAATGTGTCGTTAGCACAAATATTCATCGTCCTCTGCTGTATAAGCTGAAGGGGCCCAGAGGAAGCTTGAAAGTGCAAGTCACACTGACATTTCACTTATCAGTTCTTTGCCCTGATATTGTAACATCGCTGCTCCTCGGCAAAGGCAAAGTGGGGAACGCATCCAGCTAATGGGAGAAAAGTTTAACTCTTCATGAGTGGTAAAATTCAGGGCTGAAACTGTGATGTTGTATTAATTAAATTCCCTGTTTCACTTTATAATTGTGAGGTTGAGGAGCAGGAACCTCACACAGCTCTGAAGCAAAAAAGATGTGTGTAGACTGCTTATTTGTTGAAAACCTACAGTGAGTGCTACAGTACTTAAAAGGGAACCATAATTGCTCTAAGCTTTTCCTCTTCTGGGGTGTAGAGTACTCTGATCTTCATAATCCTGGGTATTGAGAAACTGAATAACAGTCGTCTTGTTTAAAGTGAAAAACATCAATTGCATCTCTCCTCCCTGACTCTTCCCTGGCAGCATTGCCTTGAAAAGCAATTTTCCTCCAGAAGCACTGACACATTTGTGTCCTTAAAAATTAAGATGTTACATTAGTTCTCCAGATCCTGAAAGCAAATAATCATCAATACTCTTTATTTTAATATCTTATATGAACATAACAAATAAAAGGATGCATAAAGAATGAGGTTTGTGTATTTTAGATAAATAGATGTACTTTTCATATGTGACATTTTTGGTGGAATTCTGCTCTGATCAGAACAGCTTCAGCATTAAGAGAGCTGTAATAATAATCATCTCCATGAAAATATGCATACTCCTTAAAAGTACTTCTATTTTTCTAGCCAGGATCTCACTACATATTTTATTTTAATATATTGGTATTTTCCTTCAGAGTCACATTAGAAATAACTAACAGACGAATTACTCATACACTTGCTTTAGAGTAACAGAAACAAACAAATAAAGCCCCCCAAGTAATTGTCAGCCCATGTCAGCAATTCAGTTATTAGGATCACATAAACCCATGTCTTATATATTCCACCCAGAATTGTTTTAAGGTCCTTGTATGCATAGAATTTTGAAATATATTATTTGAATATAAAAGTAGATTATGTATTTCCCCTGTGGCTGGCCAAATGTCTTTCCAACAAAGGGTAAAATAAGAAGGCTATTTTTTTGTGTAAAAGAGTGATCTTTTTAGTCATGCTTGATTGCTTTTTCAGGACTGTCTCCATTTATAATGAGATATTCTTGGACTCATTTGAACCAGAAAGTTTAGGAAAATTGTTACATTTTTAACATAAAATACCTTGAATTATTTAAACTGTCTCAAACTCAGTATTTTTGAAATATGTGATATATATTGGATTTTTTGCTTCGCAGGCTGAACACGACAAAAAATGGAAATGCATTTAGCATATTTACAAGAAATATTTGTTTTAATCTTTCATACTTGTCAGCACTTCACACTCATTTAGTCTTATCTGCTGCTAAGGAGTTACACAGTAAGGGATGCACTTGTTATTCAAATCCCTATTAATGTTTCATATCATAGTTTGGCAAGAAAGCTGTGACTCTATTGGACTATGATACAGGAAGTTTTAATTATCTGTACTTTTCAGAAAACTTGGCCTAGGATGTCTGTGCTGAGAACAATGATGTGAATTTACTTTTATCAGGAGTTTAAAATTACATTATAAATTGTGTTCTGTGATACTGTTCTTATAAAATCTGATGTGCAATGAAATGTGCAGAGCTTGAGGAGAAAATGCTTTTTTACTATAATCACAGTGCCGAGATAAAATTGTAAGTGTGCAATGCTTTAGGAATATTTATTTGCAGGTAAAGATAAATTTCATATTACCCAAGTTTGTGTTTTACCATTAGAAACTATACAATCATCCTTCCATGCTTAGCTTGAGTCTAGAACTTGCATTGCTCTATATTTAGTCTTTTCAGTGTTTTTTTAAAAATATTTCATTGTAACATTAATAGAGCTTGCTTAAGCAGTTCTATATTTTGCAGGCAAAAAAAAATCTCTATCAGATGTAGATCAAGTAGAAAAACCCTGCAACAATACCTTTTCAAAGGAACAAGTTGTAGTTCAAAATTTTATTTTACAGTACTTTTATCTTTAGGCACTATGAGAAGCAGCACTTTTACTCCTGAACCCACAGCAAAAGCCCGTGTCCCATCTTTCCTGTAATTGTCCATTCTTTTTATAAGATTTATTTTTGCCTGTGGTGCTGAACTGAGAAAGTCACCCAGCTAAAATGTAGTTACTTCATTTCCAACTAAAAACAATGGCGTTTTCATGTCCACACTTATTATTATTCTGAGAATGTACTAATTTGTTACATCCAAGATGACGGTTAGCTTGGTCCATGAAAGGGGCACGGTGCCAGCTACTGCAGCTCACTAAAAGGAATTCTTTCATGGCAAGTGCTGGGACAGAAAGTAGCCCGCAGTGCCCGTGGGTCGGCAGGCAGGTTGCCAGCAGAGTCATCCTGCCACTGGGCTTTGCTGTGCCGGGCTCTGAATGAAGCTCCAACTATGATTTCACTAAATGTCGGCATGGGCAGCCAAATTTTCGAGCCACCAGTGCTCTAAGGAGCAACTGATAAATGTTTTATCCCTGCGGGCTGTAGTTGATGTTGCACAAGGATTTTGCATGTGCTCAATGCATTATCGTTCTTGGCATTAAGCTTAGATAATTGTCTACTTATATTGAGCCTGTAATAGCAAAATACAAGTGAAGAGGCATGTTTTACAAAGTAAAACTATGAAATAGGTTTAGCTATATTACTATGGATTTTTTTTTTGTTCTATCCTCCTAAATTTGAATGAGAATGAAGTATGATTCTATACCTTAATGCTGCTCAAACCAGGGTGGTCTCATAATTTTGTTTTACATGCATGACATTGCTTAAGGTCATTAGTTGTAAATCTTGGTATAAAAAGACTGAAAATATATTCAGTACTTTGTAGTTACCGAATACATATTTAAAAGCCTCTATGAAAAGTCGGGACCTACATGGCAGATTTTCAGTAGCTGAATGGTCAATTTAATGATGTAGATTAGCTGTATCTAAACAGTAAATGGAGATAGGCTGTTGCAAGGCTTTGATGAATATCTCTGATGCATATCCCAGCTGATCAATTTTCTAATTTTAGGGATTAGTATTCTGCTTTTCAATCCTAATATACCCTCTGGTTACATTCTATTTGAAATTTAACTTAGATCAGGTATAGCTTCATTTACTTTTTGCTGTAGGTTAGCTCTAACTGTCTAACAAGCACAAATTAAATTTTAATTTGGTTTTTCTCTTTGCAATGACTATGGTCTCATTTTTTCACTCTTTTTTTTTAGCATTACCTGACTTCTAATTGATTATTTAAATCACTGTTTTATATTAAGATGGCCTTCAGTATTGCTTTAAATGTTTTTAAAAGTAGCTTGCATTGAAAAATTTTATTCAGCCTAGTTAAATTCAACCATTAAGTTTAGCAACTAAAACTAATGGAGAAAAATTACTTGTTTATCAGATAGACAATTACTGCAATAGCTGTGTATATTATTGTAATAGTTGGGCATAGTGTGATCAACTTTTTTATGTATGTAAATTGTTCATGCAGTATCTACTGAGAACAGATAGGCATCTTTTTGTGCAGATATGAAGAAATATTTAAATAATTTATTTTGGGAAAATCTGATTTTGTTTTGTTGTTCATGTTCCTGGAGCTAAAGTAGTTCATGTGAAAGTGTGAATTGTCTTTTCTTTAAATGTTTTCAACATGAAGGCTACTAGTGTCAATCCACTTGATAAAATACTCTCTTAAAAACATGCAAATCCAAACAGGTTATGACTACTAATTTTGTCTTTGCAAATGCTGGATCTTTAACATACAGACTAATTAAATATTTGTAATAAAACAGTTAACTCCAGTGGGTTATTGCTGTGGTTTGCAAAACTGCATTGAAGTGCTTTCTTTTCATTTCATTGATGGTGGAACAAACATTTCTTTAATAAGGATACAGCACATTCTAATTTTATAGCAGAAGCTTAGATAAGGATCAGGCCCCTCTGAATCACTGCTTTGACCTATGACATGGAAAGTGCTGAAGCTCTTTGGCAAAAGAAGAGTTAGTCATTCATTATTATGCACAGGACTTCCCAGTTCTAAAGGGGCTCTGTGCTTTCTCTCAGATAGACTTTGTCTGTTGGAAATGAGAACTGTATTTTGGCAGTAAAGGACAAGAACTGAAGCAACTCTGCAGGCAGACTCATTATGACATAATCCTTCATTAATCCTTATTCTCTATTAATAGATCATGACAGAAGTTTTGCTTTGGGTGACCATCTTCACCAGCAAGCTATGAGAGAGCAGTAATAGACAAAAACCCAAATAATACACCCAAGCTCTTCTTTTCGGGCTAGCTTTTTATTTACACTCTTAAGGAAGCACGCAGATGTTACCTTGGAGAAGTTAGTGTGCTAAGTGATCTATTTTCTTCAAGTGCAACCTGGCTTTGTATCTAAGAAATGTGATTCATCTGTTGGAAAATGGATTACTTACGTTACTTACCTGGTAGATAAATACACTGAAAAATTAGGTGTTGATTGCAGACTTGCTGCAGGAAAAATATAGGGATGCAAGACCCCATTAGAGTGGAAGTGGCAGTTAAAAGGGAAAGGACTGAAGAACGACATTTTAAGTGGCATGTGAAATGAATGTGACAAAATTTGGCCAAGAGAAGGAAAATTTGAGAGCTTTTTTTTTCACAGAAAGTTCAGGAGGAAAACCCACATTACTGTGGAGTGTTTGGAAATGTATTTTTGTAGATGTTATAAAAACTACTGTTTTACTTGTTCTAAGAAAATATAATTCAAGAATAATGAGGTTAATATTTGCCTGATAGAGCAATGGCCACTCTCAAACTGCCAGAGACAGGCAGTGGAACAAAAAGTGCTGAAGGAAAAAAAGTAAATTAAATATTTCTGGGGGACTGTTAACCATTGACTAAGTTGTCCCTGGTTCTTGTTGGACCTGGATTTACTTGCATTGGGTCTTGAGTGTGCCATGGTGCACAGAACTTCTAGGTGAGTTTCCTTATCTGCTGAAGTGCTCCTGTGGGAACTGATGCTGCTGCTGATGACGGAGCAGGCTTGTGGGTTTTGTTATACAAAATAGGCTTTGCAACATCTATTAATATTGTCAAATATAATTTGAATATAAGCCAAAATATAATTTCTGAAGCAACTGTCTTTATCCTACAAAAGTATTTGTTGTTTAAACTGCAGTCCATTTAAACTGTAATGTGATATTTAAGGTAAGAGGGTAGACCAGACTACCTCTATTAGCTTCCGTGAAACTATACTGATTTACATCCATTGTGAATAAGATCACTAATTTTATTACTTCTTCTTAAGATTTAGTGCCTCTTTGTTATGATATACTCTGTAATGTCAGTTTAACTGGAAAAAACAGTGTAGAAAATCCCATTGTTTAACAAGCTGAGTGGAAAAGATTTGTATTTGTACTGGATCTTTGAGGCATTTCCAGGATCCAATGCCTAGAAACACAGGTGAGAGAAACATGTGCATCTGAAAATATAATAATTACTAAGATGAAATGTTGTTTGCTTCTAGCAGGACAGTATTTTATGCCTGAAAAATCTCAATATATATTTCTTTTGTGCAGTTTCTTAGCATCCTCTCCATTCTATTCAGAAAAATATAAAATATGAATAGGTTGTTAAATTTTTCCATAAGGAAGGTTTGCCATTCATATAGAGGAGATAATGCAATAGGGTTTACAATTTATAATTTTTATTTCCACTTAGTGTAATACTTTACACAAACAAAAGCCCTACAGTTGCTACATACTGTGAGAAATTGTCAGCGAGTGTGTTTTTCCCTCTGCAAGTAGCATTTATCACTTCAACTTTTCTGCTAAGAAGTTTGAATCTGATTTAGACATAATGTGGCCATTCAGATACAGGGTTAGGGAAGGAATGGGAAAACATAATTCAGAATTTCTAAACCATTTATGTGGAATGTTGTTTTGCACTTCTTTGGGAGCATGCACAATAAAACTGACTTTTGAGTGTAGTTTTAGTCCTCTTGCTACTCGGCATGTACACAGATGAAATATTGATAGTTTTGACAGTAGGTGTGGCTACATAAATGCAGTTGAGTGTTCAGGTCCTGAGTGAAGCTCAGGGCTTCAGCACATCTGGATTTAATTCTTGCTTTCTGAAGAAGAGATTTCTGATAGTAAGCAGCGCTTTGATCCAGCAGACAAAAGGCATAACAGGATTCAGAGGATGGATGCTGACATGCCAAATTCAGTCTGGAACTGAGATACCAATTTTTAACATAAGGAATAATTAATCAACAGAGTGACTTAAGGAGAAGTAGGTTGGACCATGTCCCATACTGAACTTTAAAACTGAAATATCTTGTATTCAGATAAAGTTTATGTCTTGGATGTAAGTAACAGGCCTGAAGAAATATGTGAATTTCCCCTCCAGTCTGTTATATGTGGCTTTGAAATCAATTATTGTGTTTTTCTGAAGTTAAATTATCATTCATTATTTACTGTTATACTACTTGATATGATTGTGAATATTGAAGGTTCTGTGTTAAACCAAGAGAAAAAGAATTACATTGTGTTTTCAGCTGTTCAGAGCCAGTGGCACTGTGATGGTTTGTGGCACTTCTGTTCTTATCCTGGAAGAACCTGAACAGCTCTTAGTGACTATAATAGTAATTCTATATTGTCTTTTGCATTTGGTATCCTTCTTTTGCACAAAACTTCTGATTTTGGGAAAGCTATTCTCATTTGTCCCCATCTCCCTGTTAAGTCTCAGAAAATAAGTGGGGTCAACACATCCAATGTGCCATTTTCCTCTTAAGTCACATCTTAGGATTCAGCATTTCTTTGGGCAGCATGGCTGGATCCAGGATGTTAAATAGGCATTGACATAACAAGGCTTTAAATATTAATTTTTCTTAAAGTTAGACAGCAGATTTTCAGCAAATGAGGTGGTGGGTGTGATGGCTTGCAGACTGAATGATACCATGCTATTGTGAGAAAAACAGTATGAAGGATTGTATTCAGCAAATGGCAAAACAATTTCTCTGTGCTGCTTGTCATTGAAAAAAAAAAAACAAAAATAAGAAATCATGAACTACAGCAAGAACATTTCTTAGCAGAAGAAGGTTGGAAAGAAAGAGGATCTTTCTAGCAGTTAGGATGAAAAGTCACTGAAACAGTTTACCTAGAGATTTATCAAGACACCTTCACAAGCTGCTTCACATGTTAGGCAAACATCTGTCAGTAGGGACCTACGCACACCTGATCCTGCTTTGGTCCTGATCCCTGAGGTTAGCAGTAGCAGGGTGAACAGTATGTGAAGGCCAGACCAGGATTTAAGGTTTCTGGCAGCCATCCTCTCCTTGAACAGGACAATGGCTTCCTCAGGTAACCCATAATATCAAGAGACACCGGATCTTCTCTGGGCTGTCTCTCTGTAGAAGTCAAAGAAGCAGCATGAGCCATGGGGGACCTTCTCTAGTCTGCTTCCAGGGCAGTGAATGATAGAGAGAAAACAGTTATGGACACCCTTTCAGGACTTGTAATTAGCCAAATGAAGTTGGCCGTCGCCTCAGATGGGATGATGAGAAGCACAAAAACCACTGGTATCTGCCTGATCCTGGTTTTTCTAGCAGTAACTATAAAAGATAAGCAAATCTGGCAGAGTAAAAGAAAAAAACCTGTGAAGCTTGTACTGTTCAAGAAGCTCATCATTCGGGATGACCAGTTGTCAATTCTGTGGGAAGGCCATCACCCTCACAGACGAGGTGTCACCTAAAGCCATGGGGAATTCACTTTCACAGTCCCAGCCCGGTTTGCAGGGCACTCTTGGAAGCAGCTGTGGCTGTCCCTGACTCAGCAGCAGCTGTGGCCACAGAATTCTTGTTTCACCTGCAGCCATTCACATTTTCCCAGGGAATGGAAAATGGCCCTCTGCAGGGGCCTACGCTTCAGAGTACTGCAGTGAGAGCATTGAGTTCTCATCTCAGTCAAGAAAGAGGGGCTTTTTCCAGATTCTGGAGGGAACAGAGCATGGCCACAAAGCTTGGATTTAATTAAATACAGTTTGTTCATGCAGAAGGTACTCAAAATGACAAAGATGACCACCAAAAATACCACCTGGACTTCAAATTTTGTTTTGCTGCCTCTTAGAAGGCAAATGCTGTAGAACTTCAGCCTGATGTTGTAAAAGTTCAGAATTGTTACCAGTTCCTATAGATATTCACAGCAGAACTGTGTCTTTTGGGAAAAACAGTGTAAAAACACATCTGTAAATGGCCTTTTGCTTTTATTTTATTTCTGTACCAGTCAAATATCATGAAGGAGTGACCTCTGCCCAGAGCTCGGGCACATGACAGAGTATGTATATGAACCAGGGGGCTCAGGCTAGTTTCTGTAAATAGCTTCAGCTTCACAGGACAGGGGATTCCCGAGCCTCTCCTGATTGTGTTTCTGTGCACTCCTCTTTTGTCAGCTGTAGATGGCAGATCCTTGTTGTATGTATCAAAGCAGTTTCTTACACAATACCAGCCAGGACCCAGCACTCTCATGTAGGCTCCTTAAAAAAAATGCACTGGGAGACGTGGCAGTCAGGCTGTTAATTACTATATAAAGCATCACCTTCCAAGTGTGAGTCTTCCACAGTGCCTTCACTTTTTGGTTTGGCTTCTCTGCTTGTAGCAATGTATAGAGTTACAGCTGTGTGATTGGACAGCTGATAAGTGAGCTAGTAGTTAATAGTGTGATGGCAGAAAGTGGAGGTGTTGTATGTAGGAAGAGGTCTTTCATTTCTTGCTAAAAGGAGTGATTCTGACTCATTTTAGGCTCTGGAGTAGTGTGGGTGAGCCAACACACGGAATATGGTGAACCTAGGTATTTGAAGGAAAGTGAATGGAAATTGTCATTTTTTGTGATGGGAGAATGTGTTTGGTACAGTGCCAAGTAAAAACAAGTATGTGCAGATTTGTTCAAAACACAGAAACTTCTCATGTCCCTGCGATGAATTTCAGATTCTAAAAGGAATCAAACAGCCAGAAAAACAGAAAATAATAAAAGTAATTGAAAACATGGTCTTGTGCACTGATTTTAATTAAGACCTCTACCTTCCAGTGCCTTTGCCAAACCGTTTTTTGTAAACCTTAGGCAAAAATGTTGGCTACTTCACATTTGGAGACACAGGCATTAATTTCCATGGTACAGAGGCAATCCTTTTGTTCAGAACTATGTTACTTCAAACGAGTATTTCATTAGGGTGAATATTTATGTAAATTTTGGATATGCTCTGTGTACTGGAAAAACTCTTCCCGAAAATGTGTCGCATCAGTAATGAGTTGTTGTTGGTTTTTTTCCCACTGCCTTGTACCCTTCTTAGAGATGTAAAGCAACACATCTTACGTTTCCTCCCCTTTCTGCACGCAGAATAGAAATTACAGCGACAGCTTAGCTTGTTTTGCCTATGGATCAATGCCAGAAAGCAGTTTTGAAGGTGTTTTAAAATGAAGACATCTGGCAGCTGGCGTACTTACAATTCATTTGCCAAAGACAAGTTGCATGCTGTTGGAATTTTCAATTGAAGGTCACGCACCAGGTAAAAATCAGTCAGGTGGAGCTCGTGTGTGGTGAACCCACACACTTGGAGAATTGTTGGCCCAGGGATGTGTGGGTGGGCTAAACTGTGGAGGATGTTTGTCTGATTTTTCCTCTTTAAAATGTGAAACCCAAAGCTAAAAAAAGGTCAGTAAATCTGGGGAGAAATCACAAGGCTATGATATTTCAGTGGAACCACCATCAATTAGTTTGAGCAGAGTGCCAAAAAAAAGAAGAAAGATGAATAAGAATGTGACATAATGTTGGACAAACACACTACTGTCAACTGAGTGATCACACACTTTTTGGTCTCATTTTTTTTCAGTAAGAAATAGCCTGGAGGATTATTTGTACACAGCTTTGTACTGACAGTGAATTAGTAACACTGTGTCATTGTGCATTCAATGATTCAGTGACAGCTCTGAGACTAAGCTGTTTACATTAATTGATGTTTAATAGTGCTAATGCAGTATGTTTTAGCATTATAAACTTTCTCTTCATCAGTATGGTTACTTAACAAGATACTAATATTCCTAAATCAGGGGGTCTGCACCCACAATGGCTTTACATATGTTTACATGGAAAATACATGTCCTGTCTGTGTGATGTGGGGAAATGCTATTCAGTATAATTGCTGCAAGAATAAAAATATGAGGCCTGAATTCTTCTCTCACTTAAGCATGGTTTATGTAAAAGAAGCTTATTTTGTGTTAATAGATACAGACATTTTTTTACTTAAATATGCATAGAAAGAGGGCAATCAGGTCTAGGACCTGTATGTTGCAATATTTAAAAGTTCAACTGTAGCAGATTTTTATGTGTTTTGCTAGAAGAAAAATTTAATGTGACATTTCAGAATGTTTTGCATTCAGAATTTGGTTAGATATAGTTAAACCTAAAAGTGACCTTATTCCTTGTGAAAAAAGTTTGAATAATATTGGGTTTTCTGATGTATAAGCATAAGAAAAACAGTCTTCCCTACTGAGAAGGTAAGTTCAGAAATTAGTTGAGCAGCATTATTAATTTGGTAAGGTCAGTACTTGTCAATGGAGACTTCTGCTCTGTAAGTACATAAAAACATCCTTTTGTCATATTTTACCCAAAGCTCTTAGGCAGAGGGTCCAGAGATCCCAACTATTCCCTATGGAACTTTCTTCTGAAGCCTAGCTCCTAAACTCCCAGGCTGACTGGGAAGGTAACTTCGTTGTTTAGACTATGAGCTTTCTGCCCAGGGAGTGGGAGAAATAAGGGATGCCTGATACTGGTATCCAATGCAGGACCATGGGCTTCTCTGCCTTCAGGGGAATGGTTTGTAACTGATTGCACTGTGGATCCATGGCTAAAACACTGAAGGATTCAGTAGAGACAGAATCCCACAAACCCCAATAAACTGCTATTTATGAAAAAAAAAAATAGCAGAGGCAAATGCATCTCTTGAAGCAATATTTTTTGTCAGTGGAGAGTAAAAAATATGGGGAGAAACAAAGAATATTTATTTAAATCTGTTTTCTTACTAGGAAAAGTTCAAGCTGTACCCCTTCTCTTTCTTCCACTAAATTGTAAGCTGCCCCTCTGCTGCTCAGGTTTTGGACAGCTGGACTTTACAACAATCCCTACCAGTTCTCCTGTCGTGTCACTGTGCAGCTTACAAGTCAAAGGTAGCATGATCTGGCTGAAGCCTTAACCACTACTGTAAAATAAATCATTTATAACTGCTAGTATAAATTACTTTGAACTGAAGACTCTGGTGTCAGATTCAGGTGTACAAAAAAAAAGTTGAAACTTTTTCATTTCTTGTGGAGAGGCGTGATTTTAATTGTGTAAATGTAACATTGTGTAAAATACTGGATGATTTTTTTGCTTCCTGTAAGAGGGAATGCAGAGTCTAAAGATGAAATATGAAACTGCTTTGAGATGAGGATCTAGAGAAAATGCTGATGATTTGTCACAACTGTTCATCATTGTACTAAACCTGTTTTGTTTTCCTGCTCAAATTCCTGACAGATAATGGCAATCTGACATTCTTACTGTTTTCATTTTATTGCAGAAAAGATCCACAGAGAAGGGGCTGAAACCAAGTAGTGTTATTACATTGCAAGGCTCTTAGTCTCTTAAGATTGATTTCTTGAGTAACATAAGCTGTTTCTGCTGCATTCATGTGAATATTTTGAAGTTGCTCTTGCTTAATGTGAAATTCCATTATTGGTTGAAAGGAGCCCATGGTTATCCTGCTTAACTGTCTCCAAGCACAAGAGATTGTGCACTTTGACCCCTGCAGATGAGCCCAGGAAAATTATAAATATTTTGAGGGGCATCTTCAAAATAATGTTCCCAAGATAAGTGCTCTGATTCATAACCAAAGATTTTGTTACTTCACCTTGGGCTGTTAGGTGACTGTGGAAAGAAAATTGTCTTCTTAATTTTTGTGTCCAAAATTTATGATCCTTGCCAGCCTTATGCCTCAGTGTGGCAAGAGCCTTTTGCACTGTTGGATTCACCACTACAGTGTTCTGTGTTTTCTCTTGGAACCTGAGCCCCTGGCAGCAGGGTATCACTGAAGTCTCAGGGAGTTTTACAGACTTTACAACACTGCCCTGAAGGCTTCCAGCAGAAGCTGCTGGATCCTGGCACTGATTTTGTTTAGCAGCAGACTTGGTTCACTCTGTGACCATGTCCCAGCTCTGGTTTGGTTGTGTTTTTCCTCTTTCTTTGTCATGGAAGCAGATTGCCTAACACACTCTATGAGAGTTATTTTGCTGACAAAATATCAATATGAAAACTCTTGATTCTGAGGGTCACTTCATCTTGGGTGCCATTGGATCCAAAGTCAAACCTCCGAGAGGGTCTTTAAAAACTCAGTGTTGCAGAGATTCTGCTTCAAGTGCTGTATCCATAAGGAATGTTGTCATTAATGATTTCTGAAGCTTTGGGAAATGAGGATACTGCCATCATGTCTGTGTTCTAATTATGCTGAAATGTTTAATATAAATTCAGTGTTTTTATTGAAGCCTTTCCTTAGCATAATGATGTATTTGGTTTAGTTATTGTTTCTGTTAATTCTAATGCCCCCTGCTGCTGAGGAAATGGCATGTGCTCTATAAATGGAATTATAAATATGTTAAAGGATACAAATTGGAGTGCTTTAAGAGTACAAGTGGATATTTGGGAATCAAGAAGTGGTGTTATAACATCTTCTGGGCAAAATAAATCCAAACACATACTGAAAATATAGTAAGGGATACCTACAACACAACTACTGTGGGAATGTGTATAAACATCTGAGTGTGTGTGTGTACATATGAACCACTTTTTGCATGTTTCTGGTAGAAGGGAAGGAGTAGGATAAATAAATTTTAGAAAAAAGTAAACAACTACCACTGGGAAAGATGGTGAAAGGTGAAAACTACTGAACAATCAGACACTTTGCCTATTTTTTCTTTTATAATTGATTTGCTTTTTCTGAATGTCCTTTTCTTTTTTGTGTTTTCTGGTGTTTTTTTTTAATTGAGTTCATTTGGTTGATTTTGTTTTGTTTTTTTCCTTTTTGTTGTGTGTGCATGTATTTTTTTTTCTCCCTTCTTTGAGGCAAAACCCATTCAGCTTTGGTAAACATATGCTACTTTAACAGGAATAAAAAGTTGTAGTTACAGACTTGATGGGTGACACGAGTTTTTATGCATCGAATTTTTCATCATAGAATTTGCTCTTCAAAATTTAATAATCCAGAAAATTTAATATGGTTTGAAAATTGCTTGACACAGATTATTAGTCAGCATTATCATAAGGAAACAGGGAGTAAAGACTCTTTGAACAAGATGGAATTTGCTTTAAGACCCTGAAGAAGTACTTCAATGTTATTTGAAGATGATGTAAAAATTCAATAATATTGTGAAAGAAATTTAAGACTATCATGACAAGGTAGAATGAACCATTAGAATGCAGTAGATAAATATGCTGTAGATCTAAATAAATCTCAAGAAGAATAGAATTTTGCTGAAAAATATATTAGTTTAAATATAGCAAGAAAGATGATTCATTAATAAATATTCATTGTGAGAGACAACCTTGGAAATTAAAGCAGAGAAAACTGATTGAATAACAAAGAAAAATAATGGTCAGCAATGACTGATGGGGTAGTGCAGTACTCCTGTACAGTGGTCACCAGCTGAAATCCCCTCCACATGGTGTAGGTGAGGCTGTACCATGTAAAACTCCCAAAAATGTAAAGAAAGAAGTAACACATCAGTGCCTTTTAAATATTTTTAATTCATTTCTATTTTAAATGTATTTTAACATAAAATCCTTTATATCTCACTTGTATTTCTCCATGAACTGTATTGCTTGAAGTGAATTTGTCTTATTCTATTGCTCACCTGAGATATCCATCTGCAATATCTTCTCTCCTCGTGGGGTGTAGAGAGAGGAGCCCATTACCCAAGGATCAACCCAGGACTGACATAAGAGCTCTAGTAGGGCCAGCACTGTTTCCTTCACTCTCATGTGTGCAAAAACCACTAACTTTGTAACTCTTTGTCATTTAGTGAATTAATTTCAAGCACTCAAACTCTTCCTGTTTAAATTCTTCATATTTTGAATATTTCTCATAGTCCTATTTAAAATAAAGTAATATATGTATTATATGCACAATGGATGGCTTCAAAGAGAAGTTGTCTTCACTGACAGGAGAGGCCAAGTAAAATTATTTATTTTTTAATTATAACATATATTACATTGAAAACTCATATTGTAAGTTGAGTAGGGGAATAGGTTGCCATAAAATCTGAACTTGAGTGAAGGGAATAAAATTTTACTGACTTTTAATAATTCACACACTTTGCCACTAACTCATGCTTTTTTTTTTTTTTTTGGGCAATAAAACATAACCATGAGATAAAAGCAACTCTGATCAAAGTGCTCTCTTTCAAAGAGGCAGGGAGAATGTTCTTTTCCACATCCACATGGCGTGGAGTAAAGGACAGCCATGAGATCTGGGCTGCCCCTTGCCTGAAAACAGGCCCAGACTCACAGCCCACCTCAGACACAGAGAACTGTAAAGAAATTCAGACCTTCACCTGTGGAGGCACCAAGTTAAGAGCTAAGGGCCCTCTGAAAATCAAAGTTTCCTAATTAATGAAACTTTGTGTTTGATTTCTTTTTTTGGAAAATGCACAGTATGTATTTCCTGAGTTACATAAATTCACAAATAAAAGAATTTTCCTTAATCTCCTCTAATTTCTTACAATCCTGGAAATATCAGCTCCCTTCCTTCTGTTGCCTGTTTGTAAATAGGCTCCACTGAGCCTGATAACATCAGAGCATTTGTAGTTTAGCACATTTGGACATGGTGATTTGCTCTCTTACAGGCTGTACCAAGGGGCCACTTAGTCCATCTCCAGGGAATAATCAGCATTTTTAGCAGAAGCTGGGCCAGTCCAGCATTGGTACCTGGACCAAGCCTGTTGGCACCATCAGCTTCACAGGAATTCTGAGCCTCTTGGCAATGTGGAACCAAATTCTACTTTCACACTCAACACCTTACTCATATATAAAAGACCTTCAAGGACACACCTGAGGGCAGATCTGGCTCCATGTGATTAACACACACAGTCAATTCATAGAACATATTGGAAAATTTCCATAATCAGTAACAGAAAGTTTGGATAAGTGTGTACTCTGCAGTATCTTTACCACAGAAATTTTCTGTTGCAAGCTGCCATGCTCAAGTATGCATTTCTTTTATGAATGAAGGTCTTTTGTGCATCAAGATTAAAATCCTCTGCCTCTCTGCTATGAAGGGAGAAAAAAAATCTCTTTTAGAGTGCAGTTCATGTAAACCATTTCTTTAAAAACAGAGCCCTTAAATAGCTCCAAGTACATTTCTGTGTATGACACATAAATGTCCACTAATTGCATGTAGGGAGAACTGAGATTCCAATAGCAAATTCTGTAAAAAGTAGATATACAAAGAAAAGTGGAAGCATCTGTTTAATATATACGACATTAGAATTTAATTTTACCTCTGTGATGCTTTTGTGTAGCTGCAGTGTTACAGAGGAGCACATAAGCATAGTAGTGCAGTGTCAGCAGGTGCATGCCACCAAATTACTGCTTTTAATTTGCATATTCATCTGCTAAGAAGCATGTCATTATCATATCAAAGGGATACTAAGCAACATCTAGCTTCGAGAGATGTGGCATAGTTTCAATACGAGCAATTAATGCAAGATGAGGACTCTCTTTTTGTCATGTCTCCCAGGGCTAGCTGTAATCGGGCTTATTATTGGATACCAATAAGACTGAGGTACCAGTTGGCAGAGAATGAGAGAAGTACAGAAAAACAGAGCTGTATGAGGTGTCTTAACTACACACTTGATAGAAAACCAATTCTCTGGTCACTTTTTGAAAACAAAAGCTGCTGCTATCTGCTGAATAAGTCTGATCAAAGATAAACATTATATGTAGCATATCTTTAAAGAGAGATGACAGAGAAAAAGTTAAACCAAAACAGGCTGTATTTTCCATGAAATGAATAAGTAAAGCTGACTAATGAAATGCAGAATCAAGGCTCTTAGAATTCCATGCTCTTAAAGAAATGGATTTATAAGTAATACTTTATTTCAAAGGTCCTTGTTGCAATAGGTCACTACTGCATGGGACAAAGGGAGTAGATGCAGAATATAATTCAAGAAGGATGGCAGGTCTCCTGCCACTGTTCTGTGCAAGGCATTGTACTTTGCCAGTAGTCACGAATAGGAAAGTGGATGGAGTCCTAATATGTTGAAGAAATCAGTATTCAAAAGTAGTTTCCTACAGTAAAAGTCGCTTTGACAGACTGTTTTGAGAAGATCTGCCAGAAAAAAAAATTCTCCTCGTGCATGAAGAGATGTACCTAAGGATATGGTGGGTGAGCTTGGGGCCTGTTGGCTTGCCCTGCTGTGCTCAAGATGCAGGCAGGAGTAGAGGAGCAAGGCAAGGGCACAAGGGCATTTCTGACAGAGGACATCCTGTGAGCTTCCACAGTTAGGGTCCTCCTAAAACTGATTTGACATCTGTGTTCAACAGCTGTGGGTAAACTTTGGGCAACAGTTTAGATTCTGGCAAAGACAAGTGGAGCCTAAAATGTGATTGATGGCAGATTCCTCAGACCACTATTCAAAGGGACTAGCCATGAACTGGTTAATCACATTTCAGATTTTGTTCATCATTTATCTCTTGTGGTTTAGCTCTTTTGAAAAACCTAAGCTCTACAGCTATCAAAATGTGGCCAGTTTTGTCTCCACCTCCTGAGGATCTGATTCATAATGTATTTAGTATTGCTTGGGTGAAATGAATCTTGAACTACACTGACCAAATTAATTTTTTCAAAGAGAAGGAAACTTTCCCCTTTTTGTCACTGGGCCATCATCTTTTGACACACACTAGTTGTTTAGGAAGTCCTCCTTTGCATCTTTAGCACTTTTAACTCCATTCTTGCCACTGAGACTAATTTCCCTGTTGTATTTCTAATAATTTCAATAAGATTAGGACTTTACCCTCTTTGGGGACTATTGAATTGGATTCATGGCTGTAGCTGCCCCAGCCTCATGATAATGATCAGTTGTTAGTGGCAGTTAGTCATTATATTGTGGGAATGAGAAAGCAGCTGTAATGTTTAAATATCATGATTATAAGGTTAGTAGTAGTTTTTCAGGATTTCTGCAATTATGTATAGGTACAATGACATGTGCTTCATGTCAGCAATATGAGTACAGATAAACAAAATAGCTGTGCCACTTACAGGATACAGTGGCTTTTTTCAGCTTTTCTAAACAACTTTTGTTGATTTTCATTCAGGTGCTAATAGTCAGCATTTTACAACATGTCTTGGTACATTTAGTGGAAGATAATGTCATAGCCCTTTGTTGTTTTACTGGATTAACTGGATAATCTTAACATTGGCATTTCCCTACATTTTGAACTCTTGGGAACTGACTGTTAAAAAAGTTTTCTGTCTGTCATATCTATAGTAGTGATTGTCACATTATGATTCAGATAATAGTTTGACAATAGGAAATTAAATGAACTTAAAATTTGTATTAATAACCCCTTTGAGATCTTGTATACTCTTTCAGTGTTTCAATGATTTCAAAATCTCATAGTTAAAGCTGAAACAAAAAATTTCAAAGGTACTTGCAGTATTTTCAATTTTGTATCACAGTACCATTTACCATTATGGTAGGGTAAAATAGAACCTAAAGGCTTATAGATTTTTAAATAATCATAATATTTAAACCTTAAATTAAAAAAAATGGAAAAAGAAAATCCAAAGGAAATTTAGAGGTCTCCACTAGAGTTCACCAAACCTTGCTTTCTTTTCACAAACAAATCCTTGCAGGATCTCTAGTGGGGAAAAAAACCCCAAATTTCTGTCTTACTATAAATTCTTACAGTCTAATTTTTTTTCCATAAATGATGAAAAATCTTTTTTAAATGAAAAATTAATGTTGCCCCTTGCAGATATATGAATTTCTCAGAAAAGGTTAAATTTTTAGCTTTTAGCGATGTGAATTATTTGCTATAGCCTTCATCCAGCTGTTTTCATTACAGCAAAACTTTCAGTAAGAGAAGAAAATTATATTGGTGGGAAAAAATATAATTGGGTTTTCTCATTAAAATTTGCAGCTATAATTGTAATTTGGAAGAAGGATAGGTTAATGATATACTAGATTGTTACTTTTTAGGCTGCACAGTTAAGGATTTACAGAGTTGTACTGAACACATTACACTCCTTCAAGACTCCGTTTCCTCATCAGTACATTTTTATATTCTCCACTTCTGTGAAGTGTTATGAAATATTATTATTTACTAAAACCATACATTGTATATATTTGAGAAGTTGCTACACTTTTATTGATATAACCTGTATGGAAATTAGGCAACTCTAATTGAAATTTTGTCTTCAAGATGTGACTTAAGAAGGAACTCTACATTATGTGAAATTATTGGTTTTGGTAGCATTTAAAGAAGTATATTGAAATAATGAGAAAGACTTTTTGAGAAACTATTTCTTATTTACTTTTCAATGTTTAACAAACACATACCAGGATATAGTAAATTATTATGAGATAAAAGATATAGTGAAGAAAAATGAAAATAATAGGGGTTTTCCTTGATAAATTACAGTATGTAATTTTTTATTCTGCTTATAATTTGGTATTCTATTTTTATCATGCCAAACCTCACAGGTAAATAACAACTCTATATGCTCACAAACTCTCAGAGTATTTCATAAAACTGATCTAAACTGTGTTTCCTTACACTTAGTAGATATGTACTGTTAAAGTACATATTATTCAAATTAATACAGAGAAAACTGGACAACCTCCTTCAGGTTCCTCCACTGAGTTATATTTGCCTACATTCAGTCTTGCCTCTCAAGTAATCTTTTAATTAGATGTAAAGAAATCAGTGTAGCTTACTTTAGATAAGCATTATTAATTAGGTGAGACATTAGTACATTTTCAAGTTTCTCAGTGGGAGGTTTGTCATTTCTAATGTCTGTGTTGTGAACAATATTGCACATCAATTTCATTCCACAAATTAATTGGAGTATTGATATTGGCCATGCTTTCAGCAGCATTTTTTCTTCATGACTGAAGATCTGGTGCAGAACATATATTTAATTTTAGCATAGTGTGTTTTTACTGAAACTTTAGAATCAAATATCAAACTAACCAAATATCAAGTAATATCAAAGTCCAGTTAAAGGCTGTGGTGGAGTCTGTGTTGTGGTGTTAGTCTTCCTGTTTGCTGGGGAAGAGGAACAGCTCATGAAATGCATCTGTGAATTGTAAGAGATGATTTGTTATCGTGCACATTTTCCTGATGCGTTCTCTGATAGAAGGGCTAAGCTGAAGCAGCTAAACTCATTTTTCCAATGCCATTTTAGACTCGGGGGTTGAAGGAGAAGAGCCTTGAGTTATGAGAGTGGAACTGTATTGCCATGATAACAGTAAAATAAGCAGTGACCGAGACAGCTTAAATTTTACTGTAAGAAATGTTCCCCAGTCGTGGAGCATTTTCCATTCAGTCCCAGAGCCCTGGACCTCTCAGCTCTCACTGGTTAGGGAGGGTTGGCTCAGGCCAGCCCATGCCCACACGTGGCCTCCTCCTCTCTTAGGGTCCAGTCCTGCCTGGCCGGGAGTACCCTCAGCTCCCTGTGATGGTTTCCGTGGGATTGGAGGACCTCACAGGAGGGTGCTTGATGCCTTACAGGATCAGACACTGATAATTGAATCTCACAAGACAGAGGTGCAAGAAAATTGTTTTCTTTCCAATTTCACTCTGCTGAAGTCAGGCTGACTTTCCTCAGCATGTTTGTAAGTGCCCGGGGCCAGATCTTACAAGAGTTTTGCAGTTGTCATTTGCTTCATTAAGAAGTGAGGATGATCAGATGATCACTGGAAGGGGCCTGTTTGATTGTACTTCATTATTTCTAAACCATGATGAAAGCTGTTATTTTTCTCCAAATCTATCTATTAAAATCTATTAAATCTATTAATCTAGTTCTCCAAATCTATTTTTTCCTGCAGATATTGCAGATTATCTTCAGATGATGAGAAGTGAACAGAAATGACACTGCAGACTGTGCAGTATCAATTATTATTATTCATAAATAAAGTATACCGTGTATTTATAAAGTAGCAGAATTTAAGCAAATTATAACCCCAAATTTTTTTTAGATTTATTTAAAATAGAAGGATGATAAATGCTTTGAAATAATAATTTGCTGGTTAAAATGAAAAGGTTGCTGTAAGAGTGAATTAAAGCACATCATTTTAAACATGATCTTTCTAATACAAATGGAATTGCTATAAATAAACTCTGGTTTTATTGTTGAGTAATACATTCAACTATGCCAGACTAATAACTCCTCAGCCATGTACAAATCTACATTGTTTTAATGTCAGTAAATGCTCTAATCGGCTCAGCTGTAGCTCGTGGTCATAACACAGTGGCTGACAATGAAAAGTACATTTTAACTTACCACTTTTCATTTAATGTTCACATTTCTATCTCCTATATAACAGTGCTTCTAATAACTTTCTGTCCTGTAACAGATCTTTACTAATTCTGCATGGTAGAAGCATCTGATTTTCCAATGTCAAATGTTTTTTGCTTAGTCTTTCATGTATGAACTTGTCAGGTAACAGCTGAGAACTTGGTGATGATGAATAAGGTTACATATTTTCAGTCTTCTCCCTCATTGTCTTTTCTCTCTAACCAAGACTCAGCAGGTGAGACCTCACTCCACCAATACAGGGCTCTTTTTCCCAAAGAATTATCTTTGTGCCAGCTGTGTCCTGCTTTCAAAAGAGGTATGAAGCCCTTCTGGAACTTGAGACATGAGGGATTCCAAGGAGAAGAAACCAGAAACTACCCCTGCTTGTGATCATTAGAAATCACTCATGATGAATTCTCAGAGATACTTAACCCCTATATGACTTCATCAGTTGTTCAAGCATTAATTCTATTCCTGCACTGATGACTTTATTCACAGTTTGCAGAGAGCGTATTGAAGCTCTCAGCTGAAGTGATTTAGCCAAGGCTGTATATATCCCATGCCAGGGATAGTGTCAGATCCCAGGACTTCCTGAGTCTTACACATAGACCTTTATAGTAGTAGAAAAAATGACTAATGACTGAATAGAAACTTGGAAGACTAGCAGACTATAATGTAATATGGACCAATTTGAGTCAATGCTGAGTAGAATAGTTATACAAGATCTTTCTCCCTGTTGGCACTGTAAATGCTAACAAAGCTGTAGGCATTATTATTAATTCCTGATATTCACTTATCTGCTGGTATCAGGTGTAGTAAGTCTTGTAAAGAAAAGCCAATTCCAGCCCAAAAGCATTTGGTTTTGTTATTTCCAGAGAGGGCCAGAACTGTCTGCTTGTAACTGGAGACAGACTCCTGTCTGGAATCTGAAGTCTTCTGGGACAGAAGGAGGAGGAAGGAACTGGAAACAAAAATATTTAAATGCATGCCCTCATCTCTAGACAGCCATGGCGTGTTCTTTACAACTGTTATTTCACCTTTTCCACTTTTGTTCTGTCCAAGATATGATTATATTTACAGTATAATGTATTTAGTCTTCTTATTTGCAGAAAGGAGTGTATATCATTTTTTTAGATGTTGAAAATAAATGCCAGTACTAGTGTTATAAAATTTTCAGTGATGCTCTGATGTGTGGCTGCTCTGTGCACACCTGAAGGAAGCAGGTCTGTGGTGGATTACCTTGGCAATTCTCTCCCTCTCCCTGGAAGTGTTGTCTATATCTACATATGGTTTCTTAGTCTCCATCTTCCTGAAATAATGCAGAAACTATTATCCCAATAAGGAAAAATACCTTTGGAAATGTTCTTTTGACATTAACAGTTACATTAACTCACCTGCCAATGCTCAGGTGAGCTGCTTACTACCATAACCTGTGCAGGGCAGGGAGTTGGACTCGATGATCCTGTTGGGTCCCTTCCAATTCAGCTTATTTTGTGATACTTATTTATCTACATCTAATCAACAGAGAATCATCATAAGCAATTCTCTTTCTGGGATCTTTATAACTTCTCGAAAGACAAGTTGAACTATTCCAAGCACAGAATAATGTGCCATTGTCCACTGTATAATGTCTGTACTTGGCGTTCCTCTGATTTTGTGTTTTGCACTAACCAAGGGCTTTTCATAGCAGAAACATCTTTGAGTTATTTGCATCCTTGGCTTTGAGTCCAAGTAGAAACCAGCTGGCAGTATTTGTGTTTCCTGTTTATTTGACTTAGTTGAGATTACTTGAAAGGAGAAACTTGAATTCTTACCACTGTGACACGTGCGTCGTAGAATTGAAAGTAAAGTCATAAACGTGATAGATGGTATCTTCAAATGCTGTTGCTCTTGGGATTGAATTAGTATTTGAAATTGGGGGTTAGGATCTGGAATTTTTTTTTTTCTTCTGTTTTTTTTTTTTGCATTTACAGGTGAAAGAGTAGTTTTCCTTTCAGTACATACTGTTTCATCATGTGGTCATAGGCAGACAATTTGAGCTACTTGGCCTTTTAGCAAAAGATGTTTCTTCCAGTATGAAGCGTTTTGGGTTTCATTTAGTTATTTTCCCTGATCACTTGGGACAGGATCCCATGCAAAATTCTTAGAGTATCAATGTGACAGAGATTTAGGGTGAACATAGTTACATATGGAAAAACCTCTGAATGTATGGATGTGGATGAGTAGACTCCAGCATCTATGGACTGGGGCTCATTTGTGTTCTCTGTGGACCAGAAGTAAAGATCTACAGTCCATCTGCCAGCAAACAAAAGCATTCCTTCTTTGGTGCTGACATCGCTTCTCTGATAATAGGTCTCTTAATAGCAGGAATTTGTAAATCAAAACTACAGTAAATATATCAACAGTACAATACTTTCCATGTCTAAATAAACAGGGCTTTTTCACTTTCACTTTTATCTTCAGGATGTCAAGCAAGAGATTAGAAGGCAATTTTGAAACTGGGGGGGGGGGGGAACCATGATGTTATTCTGTGGAAGTTATTTGATTGCTCTTCATAGTCTTTTCATTACAATTGGCATTTAGAAACTCAACCACACATGCCGCTCCACACCTTTCTACGTGATACTGTTTCTTCCTGTTCTCCTTATCTGTAACTGTGATGATGCACAGCTTTCTCCTATTTCTTTCTTGTGGGTTTGTGCAGTTTCTTGATGTTTGTGACAGGCCACGATAGGGGAAGCTTTTATCACTGTGGGGTTTGGAGGCCTCAGTAAATTGAAAATTGCAAATGAAATCCACTGGGCTTGAATTCATCAGCTATTATGTCAGATGACCTTTGGCAGCTGCTGATAAAAATGAGAGAATGTTAGCTCTGATCCAATTTTCAGCACTAACCATTCCTTTTCAAATCCATTCACAGTCAGGCAGCAGACACATGGGAAGTGAAAATGATAGGGTTTCAAGAGAGCTGCATTGTGTTGCAGATTAAGATTTTCTCCCCCTATTTCTAGAGGTCGGCCCCCAGGCCCCTGTCTGGTATCTACCTATTGTCCAATCAGTTTCAATATCTGCTTTAGAGGACATGTTAGCCATCCTTACAGATAAGTGCTTACAGGAGAAAATGTTGGACTTAATAGTTTTGCTTAGGAGGCGTCAAGGGTCACAGTGTACCAATATTGACTGGCACATGTTAGTTTAATCTGACATTCTTAGGAATGCGACACTAGATTCTTTTGGAGTTGTTGATCTCTGAGATTTTTGTTCCCAGGTCTAGGTTTCATAAATTTTATTTTTCTGTAACTGTTTATATTCATGAGCCAGTGATATTCATAAAAAAGCCTGCCATGGCTGGACCCAGGCAGCCCTTACCTCGTACTCCTGTCTTAGGGGTTGCATAAATTATGTTGCATGATGGTATTGTGCTCTTTCTCCTCAGAGAAGCTGGGAAGACACATTCATTTTGTCAGCACTTGTGAACCATGCCCCATGGAAAATTAAATAATCAGGCTTTCAAACCAAAATTAATATAATAAATATAACTTTTAACTGGGTTAGGTGTAAATTTTGCCTACAAAGGTCTTGGAGCCCCTCCCTCTGCCTTTGGCTTCCTGAAGCATGAGGAGTGCACTCAGCACCTCCAGGAGCTGCTCATGGGCTCAAGGGCTGAACCTGAGTTCAGAATAACCTTTTAAACCAACATCATGTTCATGTATTTGCCCCACTCCCTATCAGCTTTTCTCTTGCTCGTTTAAGAAGGAAACTAATGAAACTGTGGACTCTGTTCCCTCAAAAAAATAATGTATATCATTAAAATTTAAAAGTTTTAGAATAGCACCTTGTACTGCTTAGTTCTTCCGTTTTTAGAGACATAGTTCCCATTGAATTCTCTTTTTAGAAGGCAATAATGATATGTAGATTGGACTTGTTTGGACAAGAATTCAAAAATCAGATTCTTTGACTGATCACACTGTCACTCTTCAAAACATCGCTGTTAGGTCTTCATTGGAAAAGATATTCCTAACATTCTTACCAAAATGTTTCAGAAGTACAATACCATCTTAAAATTGCATCTGTTTTATATTTGACTTTTTTACTGATTCCCTTAGCTAGACTGTGTTTCAGTGGCTCAGCTTAATAAATAAATAATTTAAATTTAATTTATCTAATAGGGTAAAAAATATTAATATTAATAAAATTTAAGTACTAATTTGTAAAATAAGTCCAATTGTCTGTTCTTGCTTCTGTGTAACTATTGCTGGTCTAAGCATTGGAGAATGAGAAACAAACCCACTGTTTTAAAGATTAATCTGGAATATGCACATGCACTGATTGCATGTGCATCAAATTAAAGCTAAAACTAAAGCTTATGAAGCTACATTTTATTTATTTATCTAAATCACATAGAGAAGTATTTCAGATATAAGTGTAGCTATATCCTATTATTGTGGGCAAGTTGTATAGTTGACTCAAAGTAATCACCTATTCTGCATTATTATGATGTCATATTTTCCAAATCTTAATTTTAAGATATAAAATTTGCATGGCAATCATTGTTATCCTTAGATCTTCTCATATATGAATCGTTGGGAAGCCTAACTGCAGATCCAAACTTTTCCTCCCTTCTCTGTCTCTCCAGATAAAATAATAAAAAATTTCTTTCTCAATTTTCTTCCCTGTTCATGTGAATTTCTGATCTCTGCAATGGTATCTCTTAGCATTTTATAATTTCCCTATCACAAGTAAGGAATTCTCAGGAAATTTCAACAACTCTGAAACATCTATCCATTAAATGTGTTCTCATCTAAAACTGTGAAATTTATGCAAAGTGACCTAGAATAAGATTTTTAAAATAAAATTCCCTTCCTGAAAGCAGACATTTATCAAGCCAGCAAGCAGAACTGGATGGAGCTTGCCATGAAAGCCAAGGCCAGGCTGGGGATGTCTGGGGGACTGGAGAAGGATTTCCCTGGACTTTGTGCCTCTTCCCAGGTACTCCCCACTTGTGGCTGTTCAGTGTCCCAGCACTGACTTTTCTTCTAGGAGGTCTGGAGTATGAGGGGCTGCTGCTGCTGCTCATTCATTTGCTTTTAAGCATCCTTGTAAACTTCCTGTGATAGTGTTCTTTCATGGGGAAGACCTGGAATTTGTCTGGATAAAGTAAAATACTGGTACAGGTGATTTGGCTGATTTCTTATGTATTCTCCAGCTGAATACTTTTACTCACATCTTAGTTTTGGTCTTTAATAAGTCAATGAATAATGCAGTTGAAAACCATTATGTGGAATTGCCATCAGAAAAGACAACTACGTCATGTTCACAAAGCATATATTGGCTAAACTTGATTAACATATCTATGTCTATTCTGAAATCAAATACTCAATTTTGAAATCTATTAACCAGTGGTCTAACCAAATATAGCATGATCCTTTCCAAGTTATTCCAGAAAATAGTAAATGCAAAAATAAAGGCAGAAGTTTTTTTTAAATGAGTGTTTTTGGTTCTCATTTTTGGATCTATATTTTCCATTAAACATTCCAGGATTTTTTCCAGTGTTTAATAATTTGTTAAATTATGACACTGTAATTGCTGTACTCTAGTACTTAAAATGAATGGGTTTTTTCCACCAAAGTTTTGCAGACAGTATTTTGGTAGGCAAAGTGTACATAGACACAAAGTTTCCTTTAAATCCTGTAAACCAGTTCTAGTAGTATGTGTAAAATGTGGTATTAATGGTTGTGGCAAGCTTAAAAAGAGTCCCTATGAAAATG
This sequence comes from Chloebia gouldiae, assembly GCA_003676055.1. NCBI lineage: Eukaryota > Metazoa > Chordata > Aves > Passeriformes > Passeridae > Chloebia > Chloebia gouldiae. The sequence continues at coordinate 4,773,395 of QUSF01000026.1, forward strand.
AAAACCATTCACATTAAACATCCAGTGAGATGCAGTCCAAATGTGTTTCTAATCCACTATTTCTGAAACCCAAAAAGTACTTGGAGGACTTAAGTTCCTCGAGTGACAGAAGAAATGAGGTCTTCTTTGATAAGCAATGGTTTCTGTGCAGAAGTTTCCTAACACTTCCTCCTAGCTCCTGTCTGCCCAGAGCAGGGCAAGGGCTGGCCCAGGGACCCCCTTCCCTGTTCTGTGAATTTCTTTGTGCCTCCTCTTGTTCTCCCTGTGTTCCAGTACAAGTGGACACAATTTGGCTCCTGATGTTTACTAACCTTTATAAGCCTCAATGCTAAAATGTTGTATCCATCAAAGCATGCATCAGAATCTAACTTCCTGGTTTGTATCTATTAATGACTTTTAAACAAGTGTTCAGCAATTAGCTAAGTCTAATTATAATCCAAGCAAGATTGGTTTGCTTGTTGTTTTAACATGCATCCCTTTTATAGTGTGATTGTAAATGGGGTTAAAATCTGATGCTGGACCAATATCTGGTAAACTATGTAGATGCTGCATTCATATTCTTATACTATTATAGAACAAAGTTTTGAGGATACCTTGCTCAAAATTAAGTCCAAGTGCACTTACTAAGGAAATGTGTAATGAGAAAAAAAAGAACATTTATCCTGCTCAACTCACAGTTTAATTAAGTGGAAAAAGGAATTAGTGGCAGAGTATTCATGGAGAGGAGAAACAGGCATGTAAATGTGTAGGCACACACAGAATTTTTTTTTTTCAATGTTGCTGTGTATTTAAATGTAATTTGAAGAAGGTGCTATGGTCAAGAATTGGTGAACGACATACATTAAAATAGCAAAAATTTTTGCCTGTATTTTTTCCTGATTCATCTTACTGATTTGTTAGGGAGTCTTTTCCCCATTTGCAATTTGATTTAGTCTTGCGTTTGTGTGTCATCTCCTAGATATAGGCACCAACTGTATGTCAGATAAGTACTATTTTATTTTGGCTATCTCAGCTTCCATTGATTCATGTACTGCATTTCATAAAAATGGTAGCAGGGTCAATATTTGTAATGGTCAAGTTAGTTTCTCAAAGCTGTTAATCATTTTCCGAGATGACTTTTCTTTCAGTGTTCAGCATGACTCACTTCTGGAAAATCCGTTTTTATAAACAATGTTTTCCTCATCCTGGTATTGAAAAAAATGTTGTGTGAAGAATTTTGAAGTTAAACTAAAGTATCATGTGGGGAGTATTTTTCATATGGAGGTTGATGTTTGTCTCTTAGGCTGTTTGCTGCTCAGGAGAACACCAAGTGTATGGATGAAAGTCCAGAATGACTTCACTTGAGTCAGTGACTTTATTGCAGAGCATGCTGGGGTAACTAAGATTAGATTTTGGTCGCTTACTGTGTCCTGTATTTTCCCCAGCATGAGATATGCAGTTACCATTTCATCAATCCTGCAAAGAGTCACCAGGAATTTTAGCAGTGCCTTGTCAGGAAAGCCCTCTCTGCTGTTCTGTTCCTCACGTGTTCCCTGCTGACTCCATCGATGAGCCTTTCATGCATGCAGGTCGTTTTTTGAATGAGGATGACACACTGAAGCAGCAATTAATGCTGCTGTTAAAGAAAATATATCTGCATTCCTTTAATAAGGACATCTGGGGGAAATGCTGATACTTCTGTTAAAAATCTTTGAGTGTTCAACTTTGAAGGGTTATGGGCAATATATGTGTAAATGGAAAATCAAGGAAAAATACTAAAACATGCAAAAATCTGATGTGATCTTAGCAATGATCACTCACTCAAAATAAGATTATATATTGGACTTAATATCTTAACTCAGTTAAGAGTCCTTAAATAGAACATTAATGTGTGTGGAATCACATCTTCATATGGAAAATCACAAAAGGAAAAAAAAAAGCTATATAGCTACCTAGAATTTTATTCATTGCAGAAAGAATATTACTCCCAAGATGAAAAATATTCGGTTGTTCAAGAAGTTTAAGATGCTTTAAAGTACTGTAGAAAAAGTAGGAAGCCATCTCAAAATTCAGAATTTTGGCCAAGTTTTTACCCCAGAGGTATTCCCACAATTATCTTTCCACAGTGGCATCAAGTAATGCTGAAATGTTTACTTGCTGTGGAGTGCGGATGTATCTACACATTCAGATTTTCTGCAAAGAGAAAGGTGTGAATTTCTTTGTTCACATGGACCTGAAAGTTTGCCACCAATAATGAAGGGGACCAGTGGGATCCAAGCTGCAGAGGGTTCAGCTCATAAAGAGCATCAGTAAAGTCTTGCAAACAGGGCATCCTGTACCAAAAATGCTGGATTTTCTTCCCAATTCTTCCCTGTGCAGACACCACTACAGAACAGCTCTGTGTGATTTTCTAAACTAAAAGACATAGTTTTCAGCAAGCTGTCTTGCTGAAATTATCAAAATTGTTGGATGGTCTGTAATTACAATTTTCTATCTTCATCAGGTGAATTGCGTATTTTTTTTCTTCCTTTAGAGGATGCAGATGCTTTGCAAATGACTTCTGAAAAGGAGTTGTACAAAGAAATCAAGTTAATATCTTGGAAGTCTTGTGTGGATGTGATGCTGAGATGCTGGTGAAATTACATAGTTAAGGGTGTAGGATGAAGCACAAAAAGGCAAGATGTCCCAGAATTTGGCTCAACAATCATTAATTTTTATTTCATTTTTGAAGTGGCAAAGACAGTGACATGAACAAAAGAGAATGAGAGCTATGCTGGTTCATACTGTTCTGATTTTATGCTGGTTGTCCTTTCTCTGATGTGCTAGAAATAGCTCGAGAAAACAAGTAATATTTCTAATTAATTTCCAAGATTTGTGGCACCAGCATTCTCTGGCAAATGTTTTTCTTCACATTTGGGAATGAATGAAAGGAGAACTTTGCAAATACTGTAGATCTGGGTCAAGATCTCCTGTAATTTCGCAGGTTATTCTTTGTTTCTCTTGTGTGATTTAGAAGATAAAGGATTTGCTTTTGAATCCAGTATTTTTGCTTCAGATACGCATTCCTTTGCATGTAAGATTTGATAATGTGTGTTCTGTGGATCAGTGAATTATCTAAAATTCTCTTACAAAATTTGCTATTCTAAAAATTTTGGTGAATTATTGCTACACAATGGGATTTCTGTCTTGAAGCCTATTTATGATTGATTCATAGCCTGAACAGTATAAGTGACAGTGATATTGAATTGTAATCTCAAATTAATTTTACTTAAATTGAGTCAGTTCATAATGGCTGCTTTCCTGGTGAAACTTGCTTAGGTTTTTTTTTTTACTTGTTCTGTTTTAAAGAATGGATGAGAATTACTTTCAAATCAGATTTGTAACATATTAAGTTAAGAGAAATAACAAGTATTTACAGGAGAATGAGTGGTTTCTTTTTCCCTGAGACCTGATTAATTTGCTATGCCATTTTCTTTTGACAGTTTCATTTTTCTTTCTTTTTAAAATATATTTTTCAAATTGCAAATTGGAGCAAATTTTTCTCTTCACTTGAGTTTTATATCCACCCTTCATTTTAAAGACCAAACTTATGTTTCTCTATATGGAACAGGTCATGGATTCACTTTTATAAAATATAGTATTGAAATATGCAAAATCACCTTAAAAAGTTGTTAAATTCAGCATTAATTTTGAGACTCATTTGCTTTCTTTGGTTCCATAAAGTGATAATGGAATTTCCTGATAGCCTTTTCTTGTAGAAAAATATTTAAGATTTTTATTATTATTATTCTTGCTATATCTTTTTTTATCCTCACTGGAATTGTTCCTGTGTGTTGTTATGATTTGTCAGTGGCGAGCTTTGCTCGGTCTCGTGCAGTCAGATGTTGTAAACAAGCCTGGTGAGGCTGGCAGCTGGGAGCATTGATGCCCACACAGAGTCTCTCTATCAGTGGCATCTGGATGTGGGCTTGGCCTCCTTCCGAGGCTGTTGGCTCACAGCACTGCTGCCTATTCAGATGTATCTGTACCAAAGCATAACAAATTTACATATGTTTTGCATAAAGCTTTCAAGCTATTGCTTCTATGTTTCAGGTTGCTACACTGGAGATTAATCAGAAAACAAAAGTATTATACCTAGCAAACTATTATCCACAAAATGTAGTTTCATCTCTCTGAATATTTTTTTTGTAAATGGGTTGCTTGGGACTTTTATATTTCTGGTGCAGGAACAGATGGGAAATTGAAGGACCCACACTGGTAAAAAAATAGATTTTTTTTTTTCCTTAAGAGCAGACTGGATGTTATTTCCACCTCCTTTTCATTATTTAAAGGACATATATTAGATGTATTTAAACTGTTATTCAATTGTTGGAGCTTGTGGAAATGGTGCTTGTGTTCTTTTCTCTCTAAGTTCCTCTGCTGTCCTTATTTCAACTGTAAAAGAATGGTGGGGAAGTTCATGGCAAGTTATTTCATGCAGAGAGGTTCACAGGTGCCATAAATGCCACCCTTTAATGAAACCCTTCTCCACAGTTGTCTGCATCTGAAAGAAGCGTTTGTGTAACAGTTCATGCCTAAAAGCAGGTTGGTAATCAGTTAGACCAAGGAATGAAAGCTTTCCTGTCTGCTGTTATTAGAAAACATGGAATGGAGACAAAAAGTCCAGTTGGTTGTTATGGATGCACCACTGTGAGTCTGTGAGGAGAAGAAACAGCCCAGTTCCATGTGTTCAGGGTTTTCCATTAAAGATGCAAATGACTGGAATATTTTGTGCTCTAGGAAAGGATATATATTATTATTTCTCTTCATGAAATCATTTAAGAAGTAATTTCTTTGCCTTTTATTCCTTTCCATGTCTCCTAATGTGCTCCATGATACAGGTAAACCTTGGCAGGTAGGATATCTTTAATGACATTTATTTAATTACTTCTGGCTGTAACAAAAAGTTGTTCTAAGGAAAATGCTGAGCTTTATTTTTCTAACAGACCAAATACAAAACATAGCTGAGCTGCCACATGGACAGAGTGATGAATTAGATATATCTGACCAACAATTAGCTTCTTTCACGTGCATGGGCAAAACTGAAATCATGACTTGTGATTTTTTTTTTTCTTTTTTCTTTTTGGCCCAGTGAAGACTTGATAGAGGAAGACAGTGTTGTTATAGCACGTTTAGAGTTTGAGAATGACATTGGATTGCTGGCAAAATCTGCAGTTACTGGCTTCTCTGAGTCTGTGTTCATATCTTTTCACTTTAAAATACATGCCTTTTTGCACAAGAATATATATTTTACCTAATCAGTATATCTGTAACCATGCACAAAGATGAAAAATGTGGTTTATGCTATCCGAAGAGTATCCTGATATAGCTCTAGTTGTATCTAGGAATTGATTAAATACTGCTGTGCTGAGCATAGAGCAATCACATAAATGGATAACTTTCATGCCCCACTGTAAAGGGAATTTTCTAAGTCTAAATTAATGAGAATGAAATTGTCCTTCAGAAGAAATTCATGCATCTTTGATGGTAAATAAAAGAAATACTGATTTCCTGCAGCGGGCATGTATGTCATAACCACTGACATATGAAACAAAACTGAGTTGACTCTTAGAATTACAGGCTTTGAAAATGTAGCTCCAAAAATTAATATACTTCTACAATATTTATTTTTTATTTTTTTTATTTTTATCTCTGTAAGCTTATATATTTGTATATTGAAGTTCCTTCAAAGTATATTTTGGGACCGCTGCCATGAGCTGGACATGGAGCAAAGTATTTGTGACTATTCTAAATTTGTCCATGGGTGGGAACTCTGCAAGGTCATCTTGTCAAAACATCATTTTAAACTCTGAAATAAAGAGAAGAGAAACAAACATACTGGTTTAAAACACATTTCCGGTGTTGTCAGATAATTACCAAAAAGAAAGTGCCTATACTGGAAATATCAGTAACTGTAATGTGTGAGATTTGTTAAAACACACAAACTCGCTCTCCACTGACTGTCACTAATATTTATTCGTCCGGTGACTGTTAATCACACCAAGTTTACAGTCCCGTGTAGCACCTGTCACAGGTGTTGATCATTAATCAGCTATTACAGCAGTTTATTCTGCTGCTGACAACTTGCAATTTTCTACTGATTCAGCTAGTTTGTCAGGTGGGAATTATGGCATAGCACATGTGACAAAACACATCACACATTTCTCTCTCTCTCTCTCCTCTCTCTCCCCCCTTCTTTTTTTTCCTTTTTTTTTTTTTTTTAATTTTCAGGCTTCTCTCTCTTCCTCTCTCTCCCCCTTTTTAGACAAACAATATCTGGGAACTCAGAAGTAATAAGGCGGAATGTATAATTAATTACCCAGCTTGCTCTAATTAGGGATGAATAAGTTGTGTCCCTCTCATCATCACAAATGTGGTGATGGGTAATACCAGTTTATGCTGTATTAACTGCAAATATGCAATCCTTCTGAGAGCACTTTTGTTGATGAATTTGATGAATGTGACAATAATTAGCAGAGACAGATGAGAGCTAAATTACTACTGACAATGTAATGCTATCCCGCTCGAGGGTCTGAGAACGTGGCAGGCTAACATGGCAGGGACCAGGGCCTCGTTTCTAATTAATAGTCGTCTTTTTTTTTTTTTCCTTTTTTTTTTCCTTCTCTTTTTTTGCCAGTGGGGAAAAAAAAAAAAAGGAGGAACGGTAATTGTTTTCGTCAAAGGCTGCAGGGAGTTATCAGGGTAATAAAGTTAATTAGCAGAACAAACATCCTTTCACTGCCTTACCAGATTGAGGAAAAGAGGGTAATTCAAACTGCAGAAAGATATGACTAGATGAGATGATAAGGAGAAAAATTTTACACAGGAGGCTAACAGAGAAGAATCAATTTTTTTCTTCATTTCTTTTGGCTTAGTCCAAGGAAAGGAATTATACATTCTCTTCTTTCAGCTCATGAAGTTGCTTATGTAGAAAACTTTATTGTTATGCTTTCTGCAATGGATGGGAAATGAAGTTAAGAAATATCATATTACATTGTTCCATTTCTTCAGGAGCTTCCAAATAGCAATTGTTTTGTTACATTATGTGCAATTTCCTTTTTATTAAAGTGACTTTTCCTAATATCCACAGCACTATATTGATCCCGTAATGTTCTTCAAAAAGAAAACTGTTTTTACTTCGTCTCCAGGTCTTCAATGGAGCCATTGAGTGTGGCCATTGTATAAGGTTCTGAAGTAGCTAGCTTAGAGTTTGAATTAGTTGATGGATTTCTTTGAGCAGCATTTCTTTTGCCATCCTCTAGTGTAAGTATGAAAAGAAAGTCCTTGTTCCTGCCAGCGTTAATGCATGTGACCAGCTTTATGCATGAGTAGTCCTATTACATTTGCCTCCATTCACTTACTTGTACACATAGGCAGGGCCAAGGTCCAAAAGGAGAGAGCCTTTCAAAAGTAGTAACATTGAGGGGTTTAGGTTACTTAGGGTGGCAGTTCTTATTCTCATATATTTTCAGTGATGTTACCATCTCCCTTGCAAGATTTTTGGCCTACCTCCATGATAAGGCTGACACTACTGCATTCTGTTTTCACATCCTATCTGTACACAGGGTCTTGCAAAAGTCCAAAAGGTTTTGTAAACCCAGAAGGATCTGTCAAAGTAAAAATGTTTTCACATGATGGGGTATTGAGAAAAATACTGGAGATACCAAATCAGGGTGTGCCAGCTGTTTTGAGATGTCTGACCACATTATAGGCTTTACCCTCCGGGATGAATATGAGGTCAGTCAAGGAGACAAAAGCAATCTGCAAAAGAAAAAGGAAAGGGTTAGTAGTGACTGAAGCCCAGCAATATCCTGTCAGTTTACACCCCGGGTTACCCACAGTGTTCTGCTGCCTCGTCCTCTGGAGCCACTGAGACATCACCTCTGGCTGGTCTCCTCCTGGCTCAGGTGGGTGGTCCATGGAGGGACTCTGGGCTGCAGGAAGCTGCTTGGCTCTTCCTTCCAAAGAGGAGATTCTGCTGACTTAGACCACACAGCTTTGAAACAGGACCCCAGACTGAGGGGTGGCCCAGGGCTGCTCTTCTGGTACACGTGGTGGCCACAGTGTCTGCAATGCAATGAGAGCTCTGTATTTCCACGGCTGAGAAGCCTCTTCCTTCAGCAAAGCTGAATGACCCAGAGATTAGGGAAACTCCTGGTGAAATTTAGTTGAGTATTCCTGTGTGGCTGCACCTAAATTGCTTAGGCTGAACTTTGAAGAAAGTGTTCCATGAAATTTTCTTATAACTGAAGACTCAACTTCTACAATCAGTTCCTGTCTCTCCTATGCCACTTCCTGTCTCTCAGGCTGACCTGAGCCAACCTGTCCTCAATCATTACAGCCTTCTACCTCTCTGTGCTCATTTCTCTCCTATTTTAACTTCCTTTTTTTGATTCTGGCAGTTCCCTAGCAGTAACCTGTGCTATGTCAACAGTGTTGGCACATGCAGTTATTGCCATCAAAAGAGCAAATCAGTTCCATTTTCAATCATATTGGTAACTTCCTATATTTGTTAAAATAACTTCTAAAGAGGGGATAAAATACAGAAGAGATAGTTGATGATGTCTTTTCATGGTTTGTTAAGCATGTGTTGGGCACTGCAAAGTGCTGCATATATAAGTAGCTGCAGGACTGGAATACTGGGACTCTGTCAGAGTGGATGAGGCAGCAGGTATGGAGCTGCTGAGGATCAGATGCTTTTTCACAGTCCTGTTCTTCATTTACAGTCTGGGCAGACAGAATTCCCCATCAGGAGATAAATGCAACAAGCTGTGAGCAAAGTATAACCAAACTGTTAACAAAGAACTCTGCCTTAATCTCCTTAAATAATTCCTCACTGTAAACATAATTAATTTATTTATATAAAGCTTTAGACTTATGTATTCCATATGTTTGCTTTCTGTCTTCAAACCCCAAATGATCAATGGAGAAAAATCTAGAACCCCAGTGGCCAGAGTATTTTATCGTGCCACAGCTTAAGGCTGACTTTTACATTATCTAAGCAATTTTAAATGTTCTGTTTGCAGAAGACTTTCTCCTTCTGTCATGGAGTTCTGTTACTGCAGGATCAATGCTAAATGCATTATTGAGAATAAATACTCAAATATTTATTGACTAAAATACTGTAGTGGGCAGTATGTTCATTTTTAGCTTCTTCCTCAGCAGAGTTTCTTAGACACGTCAGCACTTAACCTGAAGTCTCACCTGTCTGTGCAAATCCACTGTTGAGGTCATCCACTTTTCAGGTGCCTGTCTTTGAAACCCTCCACAGCTTTGTCCTGTACCAGCCTGAAGCCTTCTGTCCATGAGCTGAGCCCTGTGACTGAGCCCTGACCTTTTTACCTGCTGTTGCCCAATCAAACCCTCTACAGCCCAGTTATCAGCTTCTCCTCTGCAGAGCACAGCTTCTCCTCCCCAGTCTCTACATCCAATACTATTTTCCTGACACCATGTGAAAAGTCCCTTCCTCCACTGCACTGGTGCTTCTTCCTTCGAAGATTAGAGAAAACAGAAGGAATATGGGTTTAATGTAACATGATTATCTAAATAGTCAGCCACCACCTCAGCCACTCAGTGTATACCATCTCTTTCTTTTCAATATTCCCACATCTTTCCATTATAATGACCTGGAGAAAGGAACCGTGTGCTTTTCCTATTGAAAAGTGCCCAGAGAGCGCCGCTGTGTGAGCCAGCAGGTCAGAAATAACTGAGAGAATATTTTAACTCAGTAGAATTTTTCATTTGAGAGTGGGAAAATGCCCTGTTATTTCATTCCTGTTTTTCTTTTCTGGCTCCTACACTTGACACTAACTGATTTTCTGCATGAAAAGGGATAAAAGAAACCATCCTGTCTAAATCAGCTTGGTATTATGGAGTTCAGTGGTTACTATATCTATACCTCTTTCACCTGGCTTATGAAGGCAGTATCTTATATTTATTGATCAGGGTGCTTTGTAGCTATGGATGAACTGGGCTTTCACTTTTAAAATTAGGTGTATATTTAAAATGTAAGGAACTTGTAAGTGCTTCAAAATGTAATAATCCATTATTTTTTCATAGAGTCTTTAATTAGAATAGAGGCCTTAGAAATTAGCTAAATGTACTTTAATTATGAACCTTACCTTTATTAGTGGTTTTGGAGGTATATTTACCACCACTAAAATTCTGTTTGGTGGATTTTTGACTGCTTACTCCAGTGAATTGAGTTTATCCACAGGGTGTAGAGGATTGCTGTGAATCTTAACTCAGATGAACATAAGATTGTAGTCAAATAAACCTGAAGGACTCAAATATATTTTTAGTGATAACATTATTTAAATGTTCTTTTGTTCAATGGAGGTTTTGCAGTGCTGTCTAATGAAATTGTGATGCTGCCTAAAATCGTTTAAAATTGCATGCAAACAAATGTTTGTACACAAGGTGGTGATGTTAGCAACCAGCTTCTTTTTATTGACAGCCCACAATAAATAACAACATATTGTTTAGGCTCTGAGCTATCTTCAGCTAACTTTGGATACTTGTACAAGGACAGATCTGATATATCAGCAAAGAAACTGCATTGGTCTCAAGGTAACAATGAAAAAAATAAGTGTGGAGCTTAAAATGTCTTCATATCTTACAGGGTTTCTCATTTTCTTATGGCATAATTGCACCATGAGAAGCATATAAAGCTTCAAATATAATGATGGTAAAAGCAACATGTATCAGAAAAGTAGCTAGTGCAACCTTTTATTAAAGATATCTTTCATATTTAAAATATTTCTCATTCTACAACTAACTGGTTTAAAAATAGCAGCAGTTAAGGTTGTCTGGGAAGAAAGAAAAGTCTCTTTTTAAACAGACATAGGACAAGGATAGAGCTAAAACCAAGGAAAGGGGTAATAAATAATGACAACAGATGTTTGTAAACCTTTTGCTCCTGTGTTCACTGTTTCCATGTGTTTTCTTGTCTTGATGTGCTGTCAGCCTCCTCTCACCTGGGACTGGTGATATCTTATCAAAGCCTAAGCAGTTCCTCTTCACAACAGGCAGATAATAGTGCCTTTCAATTTATCATACGAGAAGTCTAAAAGAAGCCTGGGAACGATTGGTCAGGTGACAGCTTGATGGACATTTTGACAGCCCTTAAAGCATCCTGGGAAATGGTTGTCACCTGATTTTTCAGAGCAACTGGGGAGATAACCTTCAGCATGACAGGAAAAACAAAATTCTGAATATTTGTCTAGGGTTTGCTAACAGCCGTAATGCTCACTTAAGTGATAATGGGGATGAATTTAGATTATTTGAAATGGAGTTATCTGAGCTGGGATCTGTTTAGCCTGTAAATGTTTTTGACATCTTTAGCTGCTTTTCAACACTTTTACTGAATGTAATTCTTCAAAAAGAGGTAATGTAAGGAGTGCAGATGGATTATTTGGTTTGTATTTGGTCAGACTGCTGAAATTGTCTCCTAAATGAAATTGGAAGAACGGATCTAAAATTTTTCCTTCTTGCTTTGTACCTTATTGTCCTGGCTACCCAAAAATTATTCCTTGCTCACTATGAAATACACTCTATTAGTGTGAACCAGGCAGATGTTTGCACCTGGAATCACCCTGATAATGGCCACTTCTGTGGGCTTCTGCTGAGATTCACAAACAGGTCAAATACTGACCTGATAAACACCATATCCTACTCTTAGGTCAAGACTAAGAATTCTAAAAATGCTGGCATTGCTCCATCCCCATTTTGTTGCTGTGGGTAAATTCAAGATGCAGTCTTCTTGGTAGTGTAGTTCTGGTACTTCTCAGAAACGCTGAAAACAAAAAACAAATCTTAAAAAATAGGATCACAGCTGTAGGTTTTGAAGGAGAAACTGGGTGGCAAAACTGGTTAAGCATTTGTTCTTTAACTCCAAAGCCTGGATACGTGTTGCCTGTGTGATACATTAAATCCTTGTAGAGATCTCACCTCCAAGAGGAGCAGAGGAGGTTGGTGTGAGGGGTGGAAGAATGCCTGCAATTAAACTGAGCAGTGCAATCAGGAGAACATGCACTGGAAACCATTCCTATCCTTAGTTTGAAACTTCACAGCCAATTTGAGCAAACCATGAAGGTTTCTCAGCTTTTTCTATTTATGATTCTTCCTTCATCAGTCTAACCTAGATGCCATCCCATCCTCTCACTCCTGTATCAGTGATGTCCACACCACCTTCAACCAGTCTTGTGTTTGCAATCTTGTGCTTTTCTGCTGTCAATATCTCTTGGTTTTGAGGTTCTGAGCTCTTCTTGCTCTTCTTGCTCTTTTTTCCCCCCTGTTTTTACCTCCATTTTCTCTGTTGCATGTTCAATGAAAAACACAACTCCTGACTGCAGAACCCTGTTCTATTAAATTTTTAGCTAACATCATATCCTGCATTCTTTCCACTTCAGAGTCCCTCTTTTGAAACATGCTTCAATGTAATGAAGTTTGTAAACCACATATTTCTTTTACAAGAAGTTGTAGTTGCAATACTGTTATTCCCTCTTCCCTGCTGAGGGACAAACTGTATAGACACATATTTATGATCACTGGCTGTACAGAATAACACATAAATTAAGTAAACAAGAGGGCCTCTTTTTCAGTGTTAAATTGATATTCTCTCCTTGTTTTTCCAGAGACAAATGGAAAGACATTTCCAAATGTCAAATTTTAATATATCATTAAAAGTTTTAACAAGCTGCAGGCACTGTCAGAGTTCTGCTGTCAGAAATTTCAACATTTCATTTCAAGCATATTTAGTATTTATGACATTATATAGAATATATTCTTATTTATTTTATCATTAAAACAATGTTGCCCAGGTAATTTTTGCATATTTTCTATCATAACTATCAGCATTATAGCTATCAGTAACATTTATGTATTCCATGATCTGAAGCCCGTTGATTTGTGGGAATTGCAGTTTAAAAATAATAACAATTTGGAATGTGACTGTGTGCAAGCATGCACAATATGTCCCCACACTCGTGCCCCTCTAGGCTGACTGAATATCAGCAGAGCAAGGTGCAAGTTAATTGCAGGCTGGTTGTGCCTCTGAATGTCCACAGCACTCAAGGACAGGGTGGCTCTGGGCAGGCCATGGCAGATGGTGTGTTTGGATGTGGGTTTTTCCAGATGAAGGTAGAGAAATCTCTCTTTAGGCTTTCACAGCTTGCCATGTAAATACTATTGTTCTGGTCAGCTCTGATTTATATCCAAGGCTATGGTAAGATAAAAAAGGGCCCTTACCCTTCTGTCACAAACTCCTCTTTGTTGAAGTTTCTTTTGTCAAGTAGCTCATACTCTGACTCATCTTTTTCAATACTGTGCTTAGTTTCAGAACTTAGTATTGTTTCACTCAAAATATGCTTTAATTGCAAACTTAGTATTTCCTGAGTAAAATTTGCAACTTTGCTATCTGTTTTAGATTTAGTATTGTAATAGATTTTATATCATTTTTGCACAGCAATGCTGAAAGAATCGTCTATGTTGAGCTTTTATACATTGTTTTGGTTTTTTTTAAATAATGGTAAAATTTCCTACTGTAAATGAGTTTAACAAAATATTTCTGAGTGTATCCACTGCTTCTACAGAATGCAAGTTGCAAGTGAAGGTTTTTCTCCCTGTATTTTTGCAAGCAAACAATGTGGTTGTCAGAGAACCTAATCAGTATTTGAGCTGACAAACAACCAAACAAAAAAGGTATTTAGCAGGGCCTCTGATTTCCCTAATGACAGAATATACCCATCAAGGAAACTCAGTAGCAGCTGCTCCATTGTGTTAAAGATTTGAAGATGTCTTCGTTTTGAAAAAGTTTGGAGGGTTTTCTTTACTTTCACCAGAGAATATGTAAAGAGGCATTTTTATTTCTTGGTGTGGGAAGATAGAAATCAGCTGATTAACCAACTTAATACTGCTTTCTGTGGCTGTGTAGTGAGTTCTCCAGTTTCAAGACTAAATCTTGTGTGATCAGATAATTGCTGATAACAAATACAACTCGCTCACTGGGCTCTCACATAACATCCATCTGGAAAAACACCAACATGCACCACATGGAAAAGAGGAGGATCTTCATCTGCTTGAGGATGACTGTTTATTTCTTACACTGTTAACTCACATCCTCTTTGAATATTAATTATTTTATTCTAACTGCTTTTCTAATTTAAGTTCATAGCATCCACTGCCATAGTGTGATGAAGCTTCCAGAGAATTCTAATGAAATAAGTACAGTATTTGCATGGTTGGGTGCACATTTAGATCTGTTTATCCCTTGAGGTGGAAGGAAAATTGATCTTGTGCTAAACAAGATAGATATTGATAAGAACACTGATATTGAGTCTTGCTGAAATCAATGTTTTCTCATAACTGATTACAGAATTCTTGGAGTAACATCAAAAGGAATTCAGGAATGAAAGTGTGAAGACTTGAATCATCTGGGTAAAGAGAAAGAGTGAATTGTAAAATCAGAATGAATGACTTTTAAACAAGAGAGGGAATCCAGGATAAGACAAATATAGTCAATAAAATTGCAGCAGGAGAAGCAGGAGTGATAAGGAGAATTAAATAAGACAAAAATGGCTTCAGCGAAGAACAACTGTGTTGGAAGCAATAAGAATAAAAGTCCCAGGCAAAATCTGGTAGTTTGAGTGGGACAGAAGAAGAGCATTCCTGTCTGTCACAGCCTTCATCCTAGAATTTTATACAGTATTCTAATTGTCTTGTTTTTACTACTTCCATATATTATGGAGACATGGACAGAGCCTTGAGAGGTCCTTTTATGCCTGTTTCAAATTGGCAGAAGTGTCTCATATCCTGGAGAATCAGAGTCTTCAGAGAAATCTGGGGGGATGATGCCTGCAATGGCAGCAGCACTTTAATCAGAAAGTGAAAGACAGCAGGATTTCTGTGTCACATCACTGAGTCACAAGGTAGAGTTTTCAGATTGTGAAATTCGCACTTCATTTGTAGAATTCGATATCTTATATTCAGCTGGTGATGGTGGCTTGCTGTATTCTGAATTTCTCTGGAATGAAAGGGTGGATTCTGAGTTATAATCTGTGCAGCCAGGATGTCTGCAGCATTGGTGGCACTTATGAATATTTGGAGGAGAACCGGGAGTGCTGTTCACCAAACAAGGTACTTGACCACTTAGTCGTAAGTGCTGACGATTCCTTATGACACTTTTACCTGTCAAGAAGAATGTAAGTAGGATTCATGCATCTGTATGTGCAGCATTTAGAATATTTCTCACTTTGTGAGTGTTCTGGGCTTTAGAGAGAAGAAAAGAAGCAGCATTTGTTTGCTGGCATAGGATGCATCTTCACAAGAGGAGCTTTGTGAGTGTACGTGGCTACCTGTTCTTTTTTGAAGTACTTCACTGCTGCTTTTCAGCGTTTGGTGTTTTGCTGGTGACCTGCAGGCACTTAGTTCCTCGATGAAGCATTGTCTACCACAGACAGCTCAAAGGACTCAAATTCATAGTTTCAGTAAGAATTCAGCTATGAAACAATAAGGCTCAGGCACAGACATGTCAAAGCAGGTGGCCTCCTCACCGTTTCACTCTTCCTGAATTCCTATTGTTGCTCTCAATGCCCCTGCTTCTCTCTCTTCATCTGGCATATATTCCAAGAAAGCAATCTGTACAGGTGTATGTATTTATTACATAGGTATACAAGTCCCCTAGAGAGTTATTATTAAAGAAATTTGTATTTATAATAGGAATCCTCAGGATTGGATTGAGTTCACAAGTCTGCTTGAGTGATAGAAAATTCAGAGTGATCACGATGAGGTCATCATTTCCCCAAAGTAGTGTCTACATTGTCAAGTCTTGTTTGTTTACATTTGTTTACATCTTCTTTGTTTACATCTTTATTTCATAAAGTTAGGGTCAACATTTAAATAAAACTCCAGGTCAACCCACATCTGTTTTTTCAAATCTGAGCAAAATGGTTGAAGTAACACATTTGGGAAGTTTTATAGCTTTTGCTTTATCAACGTCAGCAAGAAAGTGTGAGTTCATTTATGAACTCATTATTGTACCCTGAAGTGGATACAAAATCTATTTCAACTTGTTTCTAGAATGCTGAATCTAAATTAATTTGTCTTAATTGAGACACTTTTTTTGCATTTGATATTTGAAGATAGGATTAATTCACAGCCATCTGTTATCTTATCTTGCCTTGGTTAATGATAGGCCCAGCAGTTTGGGGAAATGAAATGAACAGGAATGAACAGGCACAGGGGTCACTGTCATTATCTGGATCATTTCATGTGATGCAAATTAAATCAGGTACATCACGGTAGCTAAAACTGCATGTAGTTCATTTAGTGAAGGCTCTCACACTGATCAGTTTTGATTTTAGCTCAAAAAGCTCATATTTCTGTCTTCAAGGCCCTCTCTTTGGTACGAGTCACGTGCAGAGGGTAGACAGGAGGTGTGGTAGGACTTCCTTTTTTCCCTTCTTGATTTAGACAGTTCTTGCACGCCTGGGGTTTGGTAGGAAAAGAAGCATATGGGTCATGGATGTTGTGAAGGGAAGCACCATTCCCCAGCTACACAAATATTGTTATGAGCTGCTATTGTGCAACCTGCTCACATTTATAACTGGAATTGATATCCAGGAAGGTGATTTAATTTTGAAGAAGGAGCAGGAGTGCTCGAAGCACAGCAACACAGGGATGACACTAAGGATGTTAAATATATTGAGTTCAGAAACTGACAATTACAATGCAAATTTCACTTGTGAACCTGCAAACATTCCAGTTATCCTGAGCTGTTTATTTTCCATTTATTGTCATCTTTGAAGACATTTCTCAGTTGTTTGGCCTCTAACGTATAGATTTTCTTACCAAAAAAACTAAACATAAGATTTTATTTTCAGCACCTTAGTGATGAAAACGAATGCCAGAGCCAGCACAAAGCACTGCCAGAGCTGATAAATACACTTCAACAGTGATGAAAATTGGGCTCTGACATGATTCTGGCATAGGCAGAAACTTTCAAACAATGTTGCTGTTATTATTTGCTCATGAGAAGCTTTTACTATAAGACTAAATCACTTACCTGACATTTAATTAAAACTTTAGTGTTTTTCAGGTTAAAACCTTCTCTATTTAGCAAAAATGGGGACTGAGAGTGACTTGATCAGTGCCCTGCAGTGAGTGTTCAGCTGTTCTTGGACTTGTATGCAGGAATTCTGCTTTCCAATCTCATCTGGTTCATATCTTCCATCTCAGACCAACTGCAGCTATAGCAGTTCCACCAGCATTATCCCTGATTTGCCCCTGTGCTGTCCAGGATCAGCTCTAGTTGTGGATGTTTCATCAATGTGTTCACATTTTATTGCCTTTCTCTGCAAACGGCCTGTGCATGTGTTTTAATGTTTTCTTTCCTTGACTAAATAGTTTAAGGCTACACCAAATTTCTTAATAATATTATTAATATTATTTTGATAATGCACTGTCTTGTGTATTTGGTAGTAAGCAGTTTCCCATCTGTGGCTGAATGATAGAAGCTAAAGCTGATATGGATTTTCTATTTTCCATCACTCCATATCATTTGTAAACTCTTTAGTTCTGTAAAAGATCTGCTTTAAATAAATAAATGTATCCTGACTAATCCTCTTTGAATAAGTGGAAAGCATTTAATCCCATGATTCTGTAAATCCAGGGTAGCTGTCAAATTGTGTGTTCATTTTTCTGCATTATCTAAATCGGTCTGTATCAGATCTTTCATTGACAACAACAGTTTGTTATTTGGATTAAACACCTCTCGTGCTCTATAACCTTTCATTTAAGAGTCATTTGCATCCCTTTTTTGGCTGTTACTTCAATCATCTGTATTTTAACAGTCCTTTAGGAATATTTGCTGCTAAATATTCACAATTCTTTTAAAACTGCCTTTTTTTTCCAAATTCCTAACCCTTCTTCAAGATCTGAAATTCAAACTATTTTTGTTTGTGTCACCAAGAGGCTGAATTCATTTATCAGTTTTCAATTTAAGAAAATAAAAATAGATGACTAGTGAACTTCGTTTCACAATTTTAAAAAGTGGTTCATTAATTGAACAGCAGCTGGAGGGAAAAACTAATCAGCTCATTTCAACTGCACTAGCTCATTATCATTTTGTCTGATGAAATCTTTGGTGGCTGGTTTCATGGGAAATGGGTCCTTCATACAGTCGCCCCTGAACTGTCTGGAAAAAGGTCACTTGTCCCCATACAGTAATTAAAACTCATGTCAGGAAATGCACTTCCATTTTTTAATTGCTAGGGATAGAAGCCCTCTTGTGGTTTTTTGACATGAAGGAAATGTTGGGCTCTTCCTGTTCCTCAGAAGAATTTCAATGGCTTGTGCTGACGGGTAGTGATTTCTGAAAACAGAGTAAATAAGACACAAAAATTCATGTCCAAGTAGCTGTAACATTTCTTTCCACTGGTAAATCTCTTACCAGTGCCCACAGGGATATAAAGAATTGCATCTCTATTTTAGTTTGCACTTTCCTGAGTTGGGCAGGACTTTAATTTGGGAATGACAGAAGTTTTGGAGATGGAGCATAGAATTTAGGAGTCTATGTTACCTCTTGAACTTTTTAGTGCTAAAACCATTGCTGTAGGACAGACCTTCTTTTTAAATATATTTTTTATAAATTAATGTAGATTCATAAATGTAAAGAAAAGATGGAGAGACAAGACTGCCAGATTCTCTTCCTTGTTCTTGTTCGACCTGGGGCAAACTTTGGCCTAATTTTGAGATGGTTAAAATTAAATCTTCCTCTGAGTATTGTGTTAAACTTATTTTTTTGGAAACTGCTTTGAAACAGCTGCATGAAATGTATGAGAGAAATGTATAACTCTAATAGCCATAATTTAAGTATTGAATTTGTAATTATTTTACCAGCGATGAACATTTCAGTAGAGTAACAGAATTTTAATTTTTAGAAATTAATTTAAGCTTTTTTAATAATAAAATATCTAAGCATAATTTTAAATATTTCTACTAAATTAAGAAAAATCTTATTATTCAACTGTAGCTTTTACCACTTAATAACAGTATAATTAGAAACAGAAAAGTTCTTTTTTTCATTATCTTGTATACAAAATAAGTTTGTAAAATAAGATCTAAGTAAGTGATTGGTTTCACAGTTTCTCAAGTCTGTTCTATATTTGTGCAGTTCTTCTCATTCAAACTGTGCACACCAGCAATAGCATTATTTAGGTCATGGATAACTGATAGAAATTCATAACCCCCAACACAATATTTTGACATGCTACTTAGTCAAGTACTCATTTTTTGTGAGTTAAATTCATTGTGCATCTGCTGCAAAGTAATTGAGGAAAGACTTCATATGAATTTTGTAATTAAAAATTGCGATCACTGACAGTACTGAAAACCAAATATTTTGTTTGCACTTCCACACTGAGACACACTTTCAATAAGGAAACTAAGACTGGCCATAAAACTAAATTCTAGTAAAGGTTATTTCACTCCAGTTTGGATTTGAAATTAATTTTCTAAATTTTCTCACAATAGATACTTCATTTCTTCCAAAAGAGAATCTGTGTTTAGACTAAAAGCATCGCTTACAAGTGAATCATTTTTTTCAGGAAAATTTAAGTAAAGTCAATTCTTTTCTAACTTCACTTTTACACTGGGTAGTGGGGTGTGGAATATCTGGATATTTGCTTACATAACCATACTCTTTACATGCCTTCTGTACGTGAAAGTTGGTGGTAAAGCCAGCACAAGGTGAAAAACATGGGGAAAGTCCCTTATGGTTCTCAAAAATTGTAATTTAAATTTAATAACAAAATGAAATTTTTCACAGTAACTTTTATTTTTGTCTTGTCCAGTGGGTTGTATTTTCTAGTTTCTCTCTGCCACCATGAGGGCAAAAATTTACTTTCCCTGGACAAGTTGCTAACTTAACCTCACCAAAGAGCTGAAAAGTTGCCAGGATTTGAGGTCTTTCATAAATACATGCTAAAATCTGAGCTGCATCAGCAGCATGGTTAAATCAAAACCCTCTGGTGAAGGTTTTCAGCCTGGTTTCCATCTGGATTCTCAGTGCTTGAGAGGAAAATAAAGACTCTTAAATCTTCTGTTGGAAGCATCTCACAGGAAGAATGAGATGGTTTATCCTGTGCAAACAGTCCCCATTAACTCAGCCCCAAAGCCAGGCAGTTCACAGTGTTTGCACTGGAGATACCATCTCCTGTCTGGTAAATACAAACTGAGCAGCACTCATGGAACACAGCATTTGGGAGCTGTTGAAGTCTCTGTGTACACACAGACCTGTTTGCCTGATATAATGTGGGGTTTAGCCTCTTGTGCTGCTTAGCCAGACTTACCAGGTTAGAGAGGCATTTTCACAGACATTTGGTAATGAATGACCCGCTATGGTTTTGAAGATATGTGATCTTCTCCTACAAACAAATAACTATTAGATGTGTGTGTTCACCACAGGAAGAAAATTGTAACTGTGTGAAGATGAACTAGAACTCAGGGGTGTTGCACAATAAATCTTTACCTTTATAGTAAATAAATTGTCATGTGTACTATGAGTTTAAGTAATTTGATGCCATTGATGGACAGTTTCACTATTGCCCTTCCTTGCAGTGAAGAACCTTTTCTACCTTCCTCCTTAAAACTCTGATTTGTCTCTGCCCCTCTATTGCAGAGCTGGAGCTATGTCTGGTTTACTTTAATTGTGCTCTTCAAAAAACAGCTTTGTGCTTTGAGCTTTTTCTAATAATTGTATTTTGTACTAATGTTGCTGATATGAAGAACAAGATTGAAAAGAGTATATAGTAGTATATAAGTAAATAAGAGTTTTTCAGTGACTTTCTTGGCATAGAATGTCAAGGAGTTTAAAGTGAATTTAGTTCTCCCCTAGTAATTACCTTAATGGTGGATAATTCCTGGCTGGGAAAGCCACATTAGAATCGGTTTCATACTTTGATACAAGCAAGTTTTATGGGTATGATTACTAAATAGTGAAAAGATCATATTTCAAAACCTTCAAGAAAGTCTCATGTCCCATGACACTCTTTCTGCAACTAAAAGCAATTGGAGTTGATCTCTTTTGCACACAGTAATGTGGCTAACCTAGTTAATTTTTTTTATTGCAAATTCAGTGAAAATTAGAAGGTGTATTCAAATACTGTGCTTTTCCCAATGTACTGCATTAGTTAAATATAACTGTTTCAAAATTTCAGAATGTATTTAGTACAGGCATTATATATTTTGTACTATTGCCTTGGAAGCCCTTAGTAACAAACTGGTAATGGTCACAGGAAGAGTAAAGTGGCTTAAAGTGTTCTGCTTATTCAGTAAATATGGATGAATTCAGTAGATATTTCTGAAAATACTGTAAACTTCTTTGAAGTTTTTATTTTTGCTACCCATGGTTTAAAACATTTATTATCTCTTAAATGCATGCCAAATTTCCAGAGTAAGGTGTCTGTAATGGCTATTCATAAAGAATGCAGCTTCCTCTACATCAAATGCCATCACGAATCACTCCACCAATGGACACCTCTTTATTTCAAACAAGAGAGGTGTTCATCTAAATGCTGCTGAGGTCACCTGAAGGGAAGCATCTGATGAAATTATGTAAGTGTGCCCAAAATCTGTTCTCGTGGAATTTCAGAGCCGGCTAAACACTAACTTTTATGTGTTTAAATTTGTGCAATATTCTAGTTTTGCTTTCACATGGCTGTGCTTCTCAGTAAGATGTTTTCAGCATTGCATTCACCCAAAGCATCAGAGCAGTTGGTGTGCCTGGTGCTCCCAGCTTCAGCTTTGTGTTGTTGGCCCATTCCTGGGGACTGGCCCTGAAAGTGGCTCTGCAGCACAGCCCAGGTGTGGCTTTTCCCAGTGCCACCACAGGCCCTTGGTGCCGGGGAATGTCACTACAGGACACGTGAAAGCACCACGCAAGCTGCTGCTATTGCAGAGGTGAAAAAGAGGAAGTTTATTTTCTGACTCCAGCATTTATACTTCTCCAAAAGTATACTCTCCAAATTTAAGTGTTGCTTTAATTTTTATCAGCAGCCTTTGGTGGCCAAATCCATCCCACGCAGCCATCAAATGCATGTTTTGCATTGGCAAATTGGCATTTTTGTGAAATTCTTCCAGTGGTGATAGACAGGAAGGACACACTCTATATATCAGCTCCCAGCAGCTTCACCAAGCACTGAGTTGAATTAATGTCTCTCTTGTCAGTTTGGTTTCCCACAACAAATCAGAAACTGTGCTTTTTTAATTGGAAATTTCTACATCCAGTCCTTAGATTTTGTACAAATAAAATTTTGCCAAAGCAGAGGAAGAATGTAAATTTCTATATTTTAAATAAAAATTCACTGGGTATTATTGTCATGACAGATGGATGCCCTACACTCTCTCCAAAAATCTAAAAGTTAAAGAAGTTAGAAGTAAAAAGAAAAATAGATATATAATTTATAATTGTTATCCTGGCAGGGGGAACCAGCAAGATTTAGAAATAAAGAAAACATTCAATCTTTTTCAGGTATCATAATAATGAAAAATTGATATTTTATGGAGAAAAAGTCTCATGTTGTTAAGTTTAATAGGAAATTAAATTTTGCTTGATATTTATGTGGGGTTTTTACCTTCCAATATACTTTTCATTGTTTTATTTTAAATTACATTAAAAGAATCTGAGCTTCTACATTGAAATTAAATTCATCATTAATAATCTAAATAAATATTTTGTTTTCAATTCTGAGAATTACAGTCTGATCATCCCCTTTAATGAATTAGAACCCTTTGAGGATGGAGCTTGTCATTAACACACATCATCAGCTGATGCATTTTAATAATACATAGAGTTGGAAAAGAGAGGAAGTGTGAGCTACTGAAGCTTGCAAAACCAATCCCCTAAAGCTTTCATGTTTTATTTGAGCATATGTTTTGGAAGTGGTAGTGTTGACACTGGTGGCACTAATCTCCTCTTTATCTTGTTTTGATTAAAAGGATATTTGAATATTATTTTTGGCAAACTTTTATCTAGCCTCAAAGGGGTTCCCTTGTAGCAGCTACAGAGAAATGGCTATAATAAACACATTCTATGATACACTTACATCACACATTATAGCCACTGCTGGTGTACTCCAAGAATGCAAATACTCCTGAAAAAAAAACAAATGAGCTTGCTTTCAGTGCCAAGCATGTGAAAATGTCAAATTATGCTCTGTCTTCTTAGTTTGTTTGTTTTGCATACCAAGCTTTAATTGCTTCAGCTGTATGAAGGAAACTGTGCATTAGATTATTCAATAATTTAGTAATATATGTGGTTAGGAGAAAAAACGTTGCAGCAGTTTTGCGACAGATATTTTTATCTTTTAATAAAAGTGCACATCCCCTTTTCTTGACATCTCCTTTACCACCTATCAGACAACTGGGTTAATATCCAATTGGGATGTTATTTATTTGCACCTTACATGGTATTAACTGTATGAAACTTAATTTTCAAAATACACAACACAAATACTTTTTATAATTTTGCTTTACAGAAAGTGCAGTTGTGTAGAACTGTCCCAGGGATTGTAAGCACAGTGCAGATCCTCACATTCTCAGTCACTGCAGGACTACTTACAGAGAAGTGGTTCAAAGTTTCTATAAAATGTCACCCTGTGTTCTGCTGTGTGTTTGAGTCCAAAGAAAGGAGCAAGGAGTGCACAGGAGATCACCTTGTCTGTGTGTTTGTGACTCCTGAGGTGCTGGATCAAACCCCAGGTCTCCATTTCAACATTCAGCAGTATTAGCATATTACTTCTCTTCTTCATCCTTGTGGATGTGTTTATAAATAATATTAAGTGGTTTAAGAGCTTGCTTTTCACAGACCCCATTCTGCTTATTTGGTTTTAATTAGGGATTAAAATGTCTAATTTTAGGTTTTAAATTGCATATACACTTTTATTTTAAAGAAATGGAATTCATAGTTGGTCAGTAAAACTAGCACTTTAATGAGCAATTAATTTTAAATAAGCCATTCTAACTATCCAGAGAAGAAATACATCCCCACCTAAAGCATGCAGTATGAATTTGTTAATACTGGGTCTCATTGCTCAAGGAAAGAGTAGAATATGTAATATTCTACATAGAATATTACATATTCTACTCTATAATCTATAGAATATTACATATTCTACATCTATTTGGTGTAATATGGTGAAATTATTGGTTGCAATTTATTTTCCATCCTATCACCAATATACTTCTGTGATTTTTCAAATAATTTGTATAGCATCAGAATTACTTACTTTTTTTTAATTTCTTATTCCAAAGCTACAAATGACTCTCCTGCTAGTCATTCACAGATGGGACCTTCTTTCTGTTCTTTAATCACTCAGGATTCACAGAGGATGATTCTGTGATTCCACTGGCTAACACTTCTCTGCATTTGGCACTTCCACAAAACCCTTTTTTTAGAGAAATTCAAAGTTTGTGTGATCTTGTTCTGGTTTTTGTTCTTTTTGGACAGCTCTGTCTTGGCAATGAGTGCTGGTTACGTTCAGGTATTGAGGTCACACGTGTTGCTGAGCTTCTCTGTGTGTACACAATGGTCGTGCAACTTCTCTTTGCAGAGTTTGAGAGTTTTGAGAACTTTGAGAGTTGCATCCAACTCTCCAGCTTTTGGTCTTGCTCTTCTGTGTCCTGGATTAATTCCACTGGCAGAATATTCAGTTGTTCTGGTTCCCTAAATTGTTGTGTCTTGTTTGTTATGTTGCTGTAGTTGTGCTCCTCCTCAACATGCATCACATGAGCTCGTTCTGGAGTTTCAGAGCTTACAGGAAAATGGTCAGGTTTTCTGCTTCTATACATTTCTGTTCCTCCTTCTTTGGTACATCAGAGAACTCCTGTTCCCCATTAGAAAGTACATTCTGAGACTCTAAACATGTTGTTCTGCTCCTGGTTGTTCAGGGTTATTTTACAGATGTTCTGAAGAACAAACCCACCAAGTGTTCAGGACAGCTTTGGTGTTTAGGTTGTTGCTGCTCCGTGTTGGATTTTCATGGTCTGCTGTGTAAGGAGCATTGTCAGTGCTCACTACCTTCTGCTGCTTCTAGTGGGTTTTTATAATAATGTCACTCAAAACCAAAGAATTTAGGGTTGTTGGTCCCAAAGACTATTCTCCTATGAGAGGGAAGTGGCACATTCCAAACTGATGTTCAGAAGGAATTCTGAATACTTGGTAGATGCAAATACTTTTGTCTACTCCTCTAATCCAGGTCTCAACATCTTAACTAGCAATGCCTTGGAATTATGCACTGAGCTCGAGTTCTCTTGCTGTCTAAGCAGTCCTTGGCTTCATCGTGTGTGGCAGAGAACATGTCAGTCTTTAAGAACCTGTATTAAGTCATGAGACCTGATATGGACTGTCATGTTAAATATCAACAGTGATGCCTGCCCTGAAAGCAGCAAACCCAGTAGCTGGTGAAATCTCCAGGCAAGCTGCAGTCCTGAAGATATTCCACCTCTTCTTTATTGGCTTTGTAACTCCTCACTCCACATGCTGCCTCTGCTCAGACTCTCAAACACAGCACACAGAAGGAGCAGAATAAACACACTTGGTCTGATGGAGATGGTGACACAGTGAAGAGAGTTTAAGGATATGTTAATTTTCAAGTACTTTACTATGATTAAAAATTAGTTCACATTAAAATAAGTGCTCTGACTACTGTCTGAATTTCATAGGGCTTTGTAGGAGATTATATTGAGAGACTTTCCACTAGTCTCTATCATATTGGTTGAGTTGATGCCTATAAAGCATTCAAAAATCATATTGATGAGTGTCAGGAAAAGGGTTTATTTAGATAGATAGAATCTCTTATAATAGCATTCATAAAAAAATCCATAGTATTTCCAGAGTAATGCCTTGGTTTCTCAAAGCTCCTTTATAGAAAGCTCAGTTGCTGGGTAGTTATCCTTTTGACATGAAAGGGTCTGCTGATGTTCCTCTAGGAGCAGTCATTTTACAACTTATCTACTCCACAAAGATGCAGTTAAAATATTTGCTATTCCTGCACCATTTCCCTTTTCAAGTAATGGCTATCGTGGAAATGACCAGATCCTTGAATTGTCTAAATGAATCCCAACCTAAATTTTGGCCTAATTAAGTTTTTTCTTCTTTTTTTTTTTCCTTTTAGTTGATGTACACGAATTAGGTGTTTTATAGGACATGTATTTGGTTTAGATCAATTGTAAAACCCAGTGAAGCAACCTGGAAGAAAACAGAAGTGATAGATGGTTTTCTGGCTTCTATTCAAAACTCTTGTTATGTTTAGTGGAGTACTTACTATGAATGCTTGGCAACAAAAAGGCAGAGATCCTATATTATACAAATACTTAAAAGCCTGTGCCCAGAGACAAGAGAATGAAAAAAGAGGTGGTTTTATACACGTAGTCCCTGCTGTCTCCTTCACCTCTCCTGGGAAGTAGTTATGACATAATAGGATTTGAAGGTTACTCTTCAAATTTCCTTTCACCTTCAAGTGAGTAACCCATGTCAGGCATCGCAGAAAAGCTGTGCTCTTGACATCTAGTGATGCAAAAATGGTTTGAAATTAGTCTTTCTATTAGAAAGACTTGGAAATTGGACTTGCAAAAGTAAAAACTTAATTCTATTCTGCTTTTTCTTTTTAAATTGTCAAGCCATCATGCAGGTTAATAAAAAGCTGAGTTTAAATACATGTGTATAGCAGCACATAATAGCCTTCAAGGCCTATAGTTTAAAGTTTGCTTGGGTGAAAATCAGTTGTATCCTTCCTTCCTTGCATCATTAAGTTGTTGCTGGCAAGCAAGAATATTATATTGTTTCAAAAATATTAACATTTAATCTCATAGGTTAAATTGCTCAATTAATATTACAAGTAAATATTTGGGGGAAGGGGTTGTCTTATAATTGCTTATCAGAGCCTTTTTCAGTCTTTAAAAAGATAATTGGGCTGGGAAATATTACTGCTTGAAATATTTAAGAACAAATGTATATGTGGACAAAGGTGTTTCCTAGAAAGGAATTATTACTTTGACAAAATGTATTTTAAGACAGTTGTAGCTGATTTTTGGCGCAGTTCTTTCCAGCACAAATTTGTATTATAATTGCAGTTAATTGTTTAAAGTGCAATTTTAAATTAACTAAGGATGAACCTGATGTATTTCCTTTTTATTCTCTGTTGTCCCTTTTCAAATCGTATTTTTGTACATTAAGAGCAGCTATCCTCCTTTCATCTAGTTAGCACAGCAGTACACTAACTCTGTAATTTACTGATTTTAATACCAGCTATTTCTCCCTGGATATGGGTACATGGGCATAGAATTCTTTGAAAAAGTAACAATAATGAAAGAAATGAACAATATGAATTTTACATCAAGAATTTTCTTGCTAGTCCTGTAATAGTGGTAAACCAACTGCAATACATTATCTTCTGTAATTTCTTATACCTTTCTTTCCCTCACAATAAAGGGTCCTTTACACTGAGAAGTCTTTTCAGTAGCAGGTAATTGCAGACCATGGTTAGTCTTCTTTTTGGTTGAGCTTTGGTCTTTTGTTGGAGTATGGGGATTTCAGATCAAATCTCTCCTGATTCTTGTTTGCCCCTCTCTTTTGGAAACCAGTACAGGGTAACTGTCCAGAACTAACCTTGCTGATAGACTCGGAGGGGATAAAAGGACTGAAAAGAATGTTTGAGAAGCATATAATCTATTCTCTATGTCTTATTTAGATCTGGAGTGAATCCTCTATCATGGCCACTCCTCTCAGGAAGGATCCATCCAAGGTGGCATAACATAAACTCCAGCAGAATTCCTTTCCTGGACAAATTAGTGAAGGGGACGTGAAGACTACACAGTCCTGATATTTGCTGATAACCAAAACACAGGAAAGCCTATAGGTAAAAGCAGTGATAGTGCTGGCCTGAAGTGTGAAAAACTCATATTGATTATCAGCCTTCAGAAAGTAATAGAAGCTTTTAAAGGCTGCAACTTGATCTGGACAGGATCTGTGAGCACTTGTATATTTTATTGCAAAGTAAACAGATTACAAAATCCTTTGGCCACCCCAAAGCATTTCTCCTTTAGTGTTTATTTAAATAATGAGCTATGATGAGCCTATTTTAGTTTCAATTTTAGAGTGCTCTCCAAGAAGGAACAAAACCCAACAAATAATTCTCAGTGGTATATTTAATGCTCTGAAAACCGCCCTTAATTGTAAGCAATCAAAAGTTTTCACTATATTTCCCTGCAGGAGCTAAAAATTCTGAAAAAATTAAGAAGGGTGTTTGTTTTTAGAATTGCATCTATCTTCCATCTCAACATCACTAAAACCAGCGATGGGAATGGAACCAAATTCTTACCAATACATCTGAACTATTGCAAAGATCCAAGGACAAATTTATTTTATTTTGTAGTGGCAAATACTTTCCCCTCCTAATTTTGTGGGAGTGGTTTTTCTCCCTACGAGGAATAAATTTCACATTCTGGAAATAAGTTAGTCATTCTGAAGTTCAGAATTCATGAAGCTGTTTCAGCAGAGAATGGATACAGAACTGCAGCAAAATCTCAAGGTCACTGGGAATATTCTTTGGGGTATTCTTATGTGGCTTATCTGTGCTCACATGCCTAATTTTTTTTCAGTGCAAAGAATAGCCACTTGCAGAGAATGGAAGCCTTAGCCCGGCCCTGTGCCATCCCTTATTCAAGTTCTTTTATACTCCTCTTTTTAAAGAAGCTGTCAAGTTCTTTTCTGAAGCTGACAGGAAAGGCCAAATCTGCAGTACAGGAAGAGAGGCAAAAAAGAAACTTTTTGTGTTGATGTTTTACTAAGTGAGCTAAGGAGAATTTTAGAATCATGTAATTTACTCTGGAGGCATTTACTGTACATAGCTATAGTGATGGTAATTTCTTTCTTTGTGGAAGTGAAAAGATAACCATCAATCAGTTGTCAATTGGTCAATTGCAAAAGTGATGAAAAGAAACTGGTAGGAACAATCACTTCTGTGGCTACCTAGACTATTTGGGGTTTTAAGGAAAATACGGGAACTGGAGTCTGAGGAAAAGGAGTGAGGTTGAAACATAAAAATAATCGGTGCAGGGGTAAATGGATCTCCTAGAACTGTTTTCTTTTCTGCGCAGTGTAAGTGCTGCAAAAACAAAGTGGAGTTTACACTGAGGGATCTCTGAATTGAGCATGGTGAAAGCTGGAGATGTGACGTGGCCCAAGTACAGGGATTGTTTAAATGGAGGTTTGAAAATGGAAGAATTTTTTGTAAAAAATTAGCAGGCAGCTGAATTATTTCAGATATTCTTATATGCTCAGTGGGAACTGAATTTATAACTTTATGTGTGAAGGAAAATATGATTTGTGTTGTTACAGAGTAAGAGAGGCGTTATTATATGTAAGCTGCAAAGTGTAAGAAATAGTATAAGGCCAGGTATAGGGCTGTTTTTATGTATATAACATGGAAGTTGTTTTTAAAATGAGCCTCATGGCACAGACTGGCATGAACGCTGTGCATTTAACAGTTATTTAAGCAGTGTGAAAGGCAAGTGTTTCATTATGTATGCATATTGCAAGGGGGGTAAGCTTAGGACAGAAGTAGGAAAAAGATTAAATTCATTTATTTATGAAAAGAGTTCAAACATTATCAATACGGGGTGGTTTATGCTGTGGTGTTTTGTTTCGGATTTTCTTCCCCCCTTCTGTGGTAGGTAATAAAAAGGTTTACAGGCCCTCCAGAAGGATGAGATATCATCAGTTTGTAATCCAGCCCATGGTTTCCTAGATACCGTATTGTCTATTCTGTTCCGCTATGTGAAAAATGTTGAATATCAACAATGGGTTTCAGTGCTGTATTGTTGAGTTTTGTATGAACTAATCTAGCTTCACTAAAAAAAAAAAAAAAAAAAAAACCTACAGCTTTGGACAAAAGTCTATAGCCAGTGCATTCGTAACTCCCCATGCACAAGAGCTGACTGTGGCTCTGGGAAGACATTTTACCCATTTGATTTCTTTTTTCTTGTAGTCTTCTTGTCCAGTTCTCAGGTGTTTACCACCTATCAGAATTTCACCTGTATGGGTCCTGTGCTTGAGAAAGTCCCAGGACCTGTCAGCTGCACAGGCCTCATAAAAGACAGCTCTGTTCAGGGTTTGAAAGGTAAGATTCTGCCGAAGTCCTCTGCTGTCTGTGTGTGAAGGTGCCAACTTTATTGGCCTAGTTCTGAAACTTCGCAGCTTATCACTCATTTGGAGCTCGTGGAGAGGGGAGCAGGTTTCAGCTTAGCAGGAAAAAATAACCATTCTTGGAGTGATAGCTGGTGGGGTTGGACTGGGGATGGAACTGAATGGAATTTCCTCTTATAGAAACTGAATTGTAACTGCTGAAAGAGAGGAGTGTGGTACCTGCACAGAGAGGAGTGAGAGCAGGAACTCTGCAAATAACCATCCTTCAAAGGCAGGGGAAGAGTGCAGGGGAGAGCGTTTGACCTGTGGGTAGGATATTTCCAGGGTAGCACAGGGAATCGTGTGATTTGGAACTGCTTTGCCACGAGCACTAAATTGGTTTTGTCTTTTTTTTTTCTTTCCTTCTTTCTTTCTTTCCTTTCTCATTCTTTTTTGCTTTGGTCTCAGAACCGTCTTAATGTTTTGTGGAAATGCTATTGGGGGTGCTGTTTGCTTAAAATAAAGTGGGTGGAGAACAGTTGAGGGTAAATAATATTAATGATCAGAAATATTCTGTCATTAGTCAAATTTCTGAAAGAATTTGTGGTTTTTCCTCCTCAAATAAGTTTTTCCTAGCTTTATTCAGCAGTAAGCAAAAGATCCCACAACAGTAAGAATTTACAGATGTATAAGCTGTGGTGAACTAGATTAGATGCACAGTAAATATTTATTTGTGAACTTAAGTGTCTCTTAAATGTTAAGTATATGCATTTTATGTTAAAATATTTCTACCTTTTTAATGAAAATTATTTTCTATATATGTATTCATATTTGGATCTTTTCAGCACATCAATTTGTGAATTATTTTATTTTCTTGGAGAAACAACTTTATAGGCAAATACTTTTACTGTAAATGTGGGAGGATTTTTTTTTTTTAATGGAGAAATGGAATTTTTAAACTGCTTTGTTTATTTTAATACAAGTAGCTCACTGATATTGCGGTTAGAGACCAACTTCCAAAAATCCTCCAGGCATTTTCTTGTCTCTGTGGAAGATTCTTGCGGAAGCTATGCCAGTTTTTAAAATGTTCTCTTTGCCCTGCTGCAGTGTGGATGTTTTTCCCATCCCCCTTTTAACCTAGGCATTAGAAGAAAGTACAGATGATGCTTGCTTAACCCTGCATTTAGTGCCAAGCAGTGATGTGCTCCCTATGAAACCATTTCTGACCCTCTGCTTGCAGTGGTGAGCCTGAATTTTTCCCCTTCCTTGCCCATCATTGTCGGTCAATTATGGGATGGAACTGAACCAGAAAATCTGGTACAGTCTGGCAATTAGTACAAAGGGTTTCCAGTCTAGTGTGAAGACAGAGATGCAAGAGCCCCAGCAGCTAGAGAAATAGTTTTGATTGGCCATGGACATTGCCTTTTAGTGCTGCTTGGTTACTTTCTAAAGATACTGGCTCTTCTACCCTACAGGTCTTCTCCTTAAAGTACTGCATTACGGGCCTACTTTTTATAAGTCTTTTGGGAAGTGGGGGGGTCTTCTTTTTTTAGCTCTAGCTTCTCCCATTTGCAGACTGTCATTTTAACCCATCAAACAGACACATTTTGACTTGTACAACAAAGAACCAAGTTATCAACATTCACAGAAACTGACATTTTTAATTCAGGCTTCATTATGTCTTCGGTGTATGACAGTGAGCTACAAAGACATTTAAAGGGTTTTTTTTTTCTTTTTTTCATTTTAAATTCAGCACTGGGATGTTTATCTTTCTTTTAATGCTCATATTTCCCTTTCTACCTTTATTCTTTAGTAATATATAATTAGCATTATCAAAACCATCAGCTATTATCCACTATGACTTTTGACCTTTGTTTTTATCTACTTAGCATTTTCCAAAATAAATTGCTACACAAATTCTGTTTATGTTACAGTAAAATGGAATTTGTGAAACTCCAGAATACAGTCATCATAAAAATTAATGAATGATTACATACATGAAAACTTTTAAAATATCTGGTATTGTAAGATAAGAATTAATAATAAATCAAAAATTTTAATTCAAAAATAACACATGGAAGTCAGGCACTTTCAAAGGCTAGCAGTGTGTCTGTAGTTGATATTTTCTGCTACCCTAAGAGCAAGCAAAAATCTGATATAAGTTAGGTTGAAGTTTAGAAGAGCGAGTTATGCCAAATAAAAATTATAGACTATTATTTCCAGGAAATCTGGTATCTTTGCTGAGTACATGAAGAGAGGACTCATTCAAACCCTGTTCAAAACCAAAATGCAGTATAATTAGATAGCACTGCACGCAGTTGACAAAGTAATAGGAGCATCGAGCATTCAACCATAACCACAATGTTTTGTTTGTGAGAGTTTTTGTTTTCCTACGAGTCAGCAGTTTCTGGTTTATGCTTGGGTAACTGTATTTAGGATGTTGTCTTTTGTAGCTGGAAAAAAAAGTAAACGTGCAACCTAATCTTTGTGTGCGCATGTGAAATATGACAAATACAGATGCCAAGTTCCTGTTGTCATTTTTCCTTCATTCTGTCAGCCTCTGCACAGTGGTGCTGTGGGAATCCCTGAAGGTGGCTTTAGGCACATGATGGCAGAATATTCCATTCAGCACTTAAATATTCCCTGGCTGTATTAATGGCAAGAAATACAGGAGCAGGGACTGTAAATGTGATGACAAGATTAACACATTGCCCACTTCTATCAGGTGCTTCTTGTTTTTGTATTTATCACTCATCTTTCCCAGCTGACTGATGGGTGTCACACAACTGCTTTCTTTGGCTGCAAAGAGAAAGAGCGTTTTTTAAAGATGTCAGCAGAGTGTTGAATTCCATAATAGGTCATTTGCACAGAAAGTCTACATAGAACAACAAATTAGTGGCTCCTCTTGTAGATCTTTTGATAGCATATATGGGAAATGATGTGATAGTGTTGTTTATTGCACCAGGAAGATGATAGCACAGTGTAGGTCACAATCTAATTTGATTACCCAGGAACACCTTCCCAAAGGATGCAGTGGTGATGCTTTAGGCAGGAACTGTGTAGAATAATTATCCAGATACCAATATCTGCCAATTTTGCTCATTTACCAGAGGAACAAACAAAATAGTAACTTTTATTCAAGTGCAGGGGAAAAGAAAACTATTATTGGTTTTGACTTGGTCTAAAGAATTGCTGTAAAAAGGCACAAGAGGAATTTAAATTTTTTACCACCTGTGGTTTAAGAGATTCCTAGAAATTACTCTGAACAGTACACATCCCAAATCCACTTTAGTTAATTTTTTTCATTGTTTTATTTCCTTTTGTCTACAGTGGCCAAGAAAATTTGACATTGAACAGGGACTACCTCTGTATCTTAATTTGTAACTTTTCAGTTACATATTATGGCCTTCATGTATTACTTGTATTACTCACACAAACATGGTTGAGCTGAGTTTTTACAGTGGATCAGTGTCAGAAAGTTTAATTGTGAAGCGATTTTCAAAGAGACAAAAATCTATCCCTAGTTTTCAGCACTTTTCTACCAAGGATAATTTTAGTTCTATGCAAGGGTTCTCCTCTCTCCCTCCAAATGTGTTTTCCAAACAGTGCCTATTAAGTATTTGCTTATAATTTGAGTTTCAAAGTGCCATTTTTCATGTGAAAAAACTGAGGCAGAGAAGGGCTGAGAGACAACATTACTTCTAGGTGTAGGTTGCTGCTTTGGCAGTGTCTTTGGATTTTATTGAATATCTCCCTTGTCAATGCATTGCAACAGCTTTTTTTAGCAGTGACTCTTGTAACTACATTCTTGATTTCATGGCCTTCTTAGATTGCCCTTCACCTCTTAATAACAGCTGTCTCCACAAAATGAATTTTGGACAAACTCTCCACTAACTTAAGTCCATTCTTACTACCATCAGTATGGCAGTTCTGTGATTTCAGTAGGATGATGATTAGAACTTGATGCTTCACCCCCACAACACTCCAGCCCTTGGGCCCTGTTGTTCTCTCACTCTACTGAAGAAGTTTGGCTCAGTTGCTGGCTTTACTGTTCTTACAGAAAATCAAGCCACATGTTAGTGGCTTCCAGGTGGAAGGTAACTGTGCCATAAATAAAGTCATGGGAATAATGTACAAGTACCATAGTTCATATATAGGTATTAAATGATATCTACAGCATCAGGAAACATCTGTTCTTGACATATGTTTTCTGAGGCAGCGGCATCTCTGTCAAATAGAAATAAAAAAAGGCAAACCTACCATCATCATAAAGGTCAGGAGTGGGTGGCTGTGGCTCTGCAGAAGCTCTGCCAGCTTTTGCACTGCATTCAGGAGCCAGTCTCAGCTCTGACATGCTGAGAGCCTCCTGGTCTCCAGTTTTTCAGCTGTACTCTTGGGCATATTGCTTTTGTCTGTGCTTGGTACTTAAAGGTGTCTGGGAACAGTCTGGGTCTGTTGATGTGAGACATTACTTGGACTAAGGCACTAATGGAAATTACAGAGGTTTTGTAATATGGAAGAGAAACGAGGTCATTGCCTGAGCCATGATCTACCAGCTTGCCTGCTCCTGGAAATGTTTCCTTTGCATGACAGGTCCTCCTCAGTATTTCTACTTACACTCTTCCTCAGGGTGGGAAAAGCAGCTGAAAAACCTCACTGTAAGAGATTTTTAGACATATTACAGGGTTTTATGCTCCCAGTTCCCATTGATTTTCAATTCAATTTTCACTCAGATGAAATTCAATAGGAATAAAACACCTAATTCCTTTATGCCATTGAGAGCCTTCTGTCCTGGGTCTTATGGTAGGCTGTGGAGCGGGTGAGCATTGGCTGTTAGTGGGATGTGACAAGCATTAGGAAATAAGAGATTGGATCAGTGTATTTCATGGGACTTTACACAAATCTAAGCAATTGGCATTTCATATAAAGGAGAAAGGGAAAAATTACTAGTAAAGACATGGTGATAGCAGTTTCTCAAAGAACAGATCCCAAAGGCACAAGCAGAAACTGTGCCATTGCAGGGGATGACAGGCTGTGTACTGAGACATCTTTTGTTAACACATGAGCCTTAGCCAAAGACTCAAAAAGGAATCAGATTTTTAATGACAAGCCTAAGGGACTACGATGAGCCTACAGAGACAGAACTGAAGTAATCAAGACACAAAAATGAGATATGGCCAGAAAGTTGCATGAAACTGCACTGAATGAGCATTCAAAGCAGTGGGAAAACCAAGCCACAGGCTTGCAAGTCAGCAGATGGTGATGGCAGTGACAAATTAGGTTGAAGATGAAGAGGTACCTAACGCCTGCAACATATAGTATTTTACTTTTGAAGAAGTCAGCTGTAAGGAGATAGCTACCACAAATAATATAAATTACAACAAGATAGGGAGGATTTGCATTTTTGTGTAAGTCATCTTCTGGTATCTCACTTATTTCATGGACACTCAGCTAATCCACTGATCACAGGCTGAGAAATAGTAAACAGCATGACCACCCAGAGTCCCTGGCAGACCTTTTCTTTTTCTATGATGACTTATTTGCACTTTCATGGGGACATAGATGGTAAAGGTGGCCTCTTCCTCACTCCCATTTCATCTCTTCCTGAAATAGTTCTTAAAACTTTTCTTTACTGTATTAATTGCACAGCGGATTTTTATTTCTTTCTGTTTCTTTCTGTAGTTATCTTCTCAGTTTAGTCCTATAGATTTTCTCTTTCCAAATTTTGTAGTTCTTCAGTTTCCTCAGTATACTTCTTGCTGCTAGCCACCCCTTACTCATTGGAAATTTCCTTATGACAGTTTCTGAATCAAGGAGAGAGCTAAAAGGTGGTGCTGGTTTGCATAATGTTGGCACTGACTCGAGGAAAGATAAAGTAACCCCAGGCTTTTGTGAGGTTCTGTGTAAACCTTTTTTACTTTCTGTATAAAAGTAAATATGCTGATGAGGGCTAAAGAGAGAATTCATTCCTGATCCAATCTGCCAGTTACCTCGAAGGCAGATAGGTATTTCAGTAAAACAGCAGTTTTTTTATTTTCAATTTGTCTTTTGTACTTTTTTAAATGGAAACAAAATCTCAAAGATGCTTTTATTTCTCATTATTAAAATTCCATTGTCAAGCAGTGATTTTTTTCCCTAAAAATGTTCATTAAGTTGTTTTAAAAAATTCGGAAACATTGTGCTGGAAGTGAAACTTTTCAGTTCCAAACTTATCAAAGCACTTCAAAATTTCCTTTTTCTTTCTTTGGAAGAATATTTAATTTATCATCTATAAATGCCAGGAGAGG
Organism: Chloebia gouldiae; assembly: GCA_003676055.1. Taxonomy (NCBI): domain Eukaryota; kingdom Metazoa; phylum Chordata; class Aves; order Passeriformes; family Passeridae; genus Chloebia; species Chloebia gouldiae. The sequence goes on from QUSF01000026.1 coordinate 4,809,881, forward strand.
TGTTAACTTTCATGTGTGAAAACCCTAATTAGATTAAGTTGGATTGTACTTTGTATGTTCTCTCAAGCTAATTCCCATGATCACCATGCTTTAAAACCTTTATTAGGGAGTTTTGTTAGAAATGCATCACTTTACTGTTGTTATTCATCTGACAAGAAGAGTGGATTCAAATGTACCCTTCTTTCAAAGCTGTGTTTGTCACTGACCTCAGATGCTGAACTGCAAAGAGAATTGGTTTCTAAGCACTGCACTGTGTGTGCAATGCCAAGAAAACTGGAGAGCTCTGACTGGCATCCCTCTAAGAGAGGTGATGTGAGAACCTTTTTGTCTAGTGTGTTACATCCATCAGAGCCCAAAATACTTGGGTGTTGTTAAAAGACACAGAGATTCAAAACTGGCTATTGTCTCTCTAGTGAGGAGTTGTCAAGTTGAAATGAAGGAGGCAGCACTGTGGAGAAAGAAATATTGGGATCTTGTTTTGAAAGAGGAGGTTATGCCTAGAGATGAGGAAAAATCCTTCTTTGACTCATGAGGAAAGTGAAAAGAGGATGACTGGTTAGGTGGCAGTCTGTTGATGATGCCAGATTTTCAGGACAATAAAGTTGAGGACACTTAGCAGAACTGGTTGAAGGATCTTATGAAACTCAATGAGTACTCCTTAACTATCCCATGAAATTCAGCTTAGATGTGTGTTCAAGAAATGCATCTGGGAATAATCATAACTTTACAGATAAAATTATGGGCTTTCAGCCCTTTTACCACCAAGGAATGAGGTCTTGGGATGATAAAAGGCAGGGCCATGAATGAATCTGTTTAGTCATTAGTAATGTTCATTGAATATTAGGAATAAATATGAAGGGGATAGAAGATAAGTACAGAATATTTATGCCAGCATATAAATACATGGCACACCCACATCTTGCATATTGTTTGCCCCTACCTTTTCAAAAGCTTCACAAAAGGGCAACAAGGATGATCACAGGGAGATTTCCATTAAAAAGAAACTAAGCAAAGTAGACCCTTTGTATGCCTAGAAAAGGAGACTGATGGGAGAGATGATGAAGGTATCTAGACTAAAGCACCACACACAAAGAGGTTCCCTCACGCGGTTTGTGCACAGCCTTTGCCAGGACAAGAAATGAAGGCAAGATGACAGATGTGGTAGCTGGAAAAGGAGCAAAAGCAGATCTTTAAACATAACATAATTAAGTAGCCACAGGGTACTGTCGGAGTTTAACGTTTCTATGGGTTCAAGGGAAGCTTGAACATGTTCCCAAAAGGGAAATCCAAAGAGGTTAAAAATACACATGAACCTCATCTGGCTGGAGAAGCCTTTGAGACTCAGATTGGTGGAAGCTGGAAGAGTTTTTGGGGGAAATGTTATTACTTTCTTCTTCTGACCTCCGCCAGACACTCACTTCTGGCTGCTGAATGAGACAGTGCCTGGCCAGAGGGACACTTGGTCTCACCCAGAAAAGTCATTTTCTGTTCTCATGGTACCAGGCATTTATGTCCTCACACTTTTCTCATTTATGTCTCACACTTTCTTTCCATATCTAAATGAAGGACAGGCCAGAAACTGAAGCAGAAGTAGCCTGGGCAAATAATTTGAATGCTGAAATTGCTATATTCTTTTTGAGTAGATCTTCCTCTTTAGCTAAACTAGGAATGGGTCTGTGTACCAGAGTGTTCCTACTAGGCAATCAGAGGGAAATACTGACAATCAGAGGAATGTTTTAAAGCACCTGAGTTCAGATTAATATGATATTTTAAAATGTAGGGAAAACCATGAAAAATTTATCAGTGTGTAATAGCTGAACGATCTCTCCAGGAGACTTTAATTTCTGCTTCTAATCTTTTCATCTCAATCTGCTGGGTCAGCTTTGCACTTCTGCTTGTGTGCACAATGGGGAACAATGTTTAGCTGGTGACAGAAATGCAGGATGGGGATTAATACCCCCCAAGCTTTCTGTATTTTAGTAATGCTGTTAAACATTCCCCAGTCCCCCGTTTTACTCCCCTCCTACTCTTCCAATAAATTAACTCGTAAATCTGAAAAGCAAGACATAGCTTCACTGGGCAGGGAAAATACACCCTTCAAATTTTCCTAAATACCCCTTTAGAAAAGGCTTAACTTTGATTATTGTAATTGATTATCTTAAGCCCCTGAGTGTCAGAATTCTGCATTACACTCAGCATGTAGTTTGATGAGAAGATGGGTTTGGCAATGTCCTCACCTCACCACTCCCACCCACCCACTTATTTCTGGTCCATGGTCCAGGTTTGCTCCCTAGATAGAGCTTCAAAATCAAGTTAATCTAAATATTCTTTGGTGTTAGAACACCAGCTACGCCATGAGTTTTATCTTTGTCTTCCCTTCTCCCTTCAACAGCACAAGTGTGGTGGGACTGTGTGGTTAGAGAAGTTTCTTACAATGGCCAGTTTTCAGCCCAATCAACTCACAATATAGCTGAGCATTGGTGCCAGCATGTGACAGCAAAAGGTGGCCTTCTGCTAGATGGTAACTCAGACCTGGGAAAGTTCAAGCCTACCATGGAGTTCCACCTCCTTGGTGCATTGTTTTTAGGGCTGTGTGGTAAGCCAGAGTCTTGAGTTAATCTAGATAACAAGTAATTTAACAAACAGTCCTCAAAAGAAGTTGAAAATCAACTTAAGGAATAAAAAGTAATAATATCCTTTCTCTTCAAATGCATCAGGAGTGTGATTACTGACAGAAAATCTGTAAGATGCTCAAGGCATGAAAGGAACATTCAAAAATATAAAGCCACAGCAGAAAAGCTGTGATTTTTTTGCACCTGTGCTTACCATGGGGGAGGCTGGTGAGAATCCCATCCCACAATCCTAATATATTGAATACATTTTAGGATTTCCTTCAAGTGGAAGCGTCCATAAATAGTTTATAGAGTAAATGAACAAAACAAGCTATAAAAACTCATCAGGAGTAGAGACATTCACTTGGAAATTCTAAAGAAATTCAGGAGAGAAACAGGTGATTGTGGTGTACAGCTTCTTGGCTCAAATAATTTTGAGCCAGAGGACTGAAATCTGACTAATAAAGCAACAGATTTTAGAACAACATTCAGGCAGATCCAGGAAGCTGCATCCCAATAAACCTGACACCTGTGCTGGGAAAATGAGTAGTAATTATAAAAAATAATAGAAATAGTGTAATCTGAATAATTATGGCATATTGTGAAGTTTTGTGTGTAAAGTTTTAAAAGATAAGTCCTGGCCTAATTGTGTATTCAAATTCTCTGAAGGTATCTACTAGCAGGAGAACCCAGGAGACCCAGCTGAGATCACCTGCTTGGGGGTTCAAACGGGGTTTAACAAGGTTCATTCCCAAAAGCCTTTAAGAAAATAAAATATTCTGGAACAAAAAGGAAGATGCTCACATCAATAAATAACTAGTTGGCATAGAGAGTAGAGTACAGAAATAAATGGTCAGTGCTCACAGTAGAGGTAGGTCATCACTGAAAACCCTGTGGAGATCTGTGCTATTCAACATATTCATAAGTGGTCTGAAAATATAAAAGTGAATAGTGAGGGAACAAAATCTGCTGATGGTACCAAGTTATTCAGAAAAGTTAAGAGAAAAAACAGCTATGGTGTATTGAGAAAGATCTTATAATGCTGGCAATAATGGGGGGAAAAAAGATTCAGTGCAGACAAATGCACATAGGAAAAATATCTTTACATATAAAGTGATGGGTTGAGAACTAACCATCACTTCTCAGAAATGAGATCTTGAAGTAAATGGATAGCTCTGCAAAACTGTCACGTCAAGAACAGTCGAACCAAAATTTTAAGAAGAGAACAAAATAAAAGCCATCATTACGACAGTATATAAATCCATAGTACACCTACAGCTTGAATTTTCTGTGCAGTACCAGCCTCCTCAGCTGAGAAAGAACAGAAGAGGTTGAAAGACAGATGACAAGAATGGTCACCATGACAGAATGGGTTCAAGGGGTACGAAAAACAAAGGCTGAGAAAGTTTGAGCTGTTCAGCCTGGAGAAGATTGTGTGGAGACATCAGAGCTTCCAGAATCTGAGGGGGCTGCAGGGAAGCCAGAGAGGGACTCTTTGTCAGGACCTGTAGGGACAGGACAAGAAGTCATGGATACAAATTGAAAGAGGGGAAATTTTGGCTAGATGTCAGGAAGAAATTTTTTATTGTGAGAGTGGTGAGACACTGGAACAGGTTGCTCAGGAAGGTTGTGGATGCCCCAGTCCTGGCATGTGTTTAAAGATGGATTGGAAAAAGCCTTGAGCAACCTGGTCTAGTGGGAGGTGTGGGACTAGATGATCTTTAAAGTCCATCCAAACCCCCTAACATTCTCTGGATCTATCACTCAGTGATGAGGAAGGGCAAGCTGGAAAGGATGTGACCACTGCTGGGACAGGTTGAGACAGCTCTAGATCTTGACCAGTTCCAAAGCTTGTTTTACAGTATCAAAACAGATCATTAGCACAAGTGAGGAGATGGTGAGTTTCCAGCATGCAAAGAGGAATGAGGCAGAAATCCTAAAAGAAGGGCCTTGCTGAGTCACATCAGAAAGTCAGAGGTACAACTCAGGTGCTGGTGCTTAAGAAATGGAGCACATTGGAGTATTTACAAGGCACTCTGTCCAGCTGAGTCTCAGTAGATGCTTTAGGATGTCTCTGCAGTCAATGGAGAATAAAAGTCTTTCCGTTTGGTCCATGAAGACCACCTAAATGAGGATCCTGTTCTGATGTGGACTCCAAAGGACACTCTCTGTCTCCATTAATGAGAAAGGTGATGGGGATTAGATGTAGATTAGATGGGTATTAGATGGGTACCTAATGCCCTGATAGGTTCCTGTAATGTCCCTGTGGCTGGATCTCTGGAAAGCAGCTATCACATTGTGACTCCTCTTAATGAGTTGATGGAGAGGACAGAAAGCTTCAAATCCTGTCTAGAGGCTTTGCTCCTGTCATATTTACACAACTGTGAGCAGGAGTCAGAGCTGTGGCCCCAGCCCCATGAAACTGAGTAGGTATGTTCAGAGTCAGAGCTGTAACCAAACCCCAGTTACTTCTGTCCTGTACACAAAGAACATCTCTGCATTTCACCATATATTATTCCATGCTTTAGGGGTTGCTTTTCAACACCTTTATAAACCACAGCTTTATAAACCACTGACATACTCCAGACATGGCACAATCATATTTGTTTTCTGTCAGAGCACTGTAGCAGAAAACTGCCTATGATGGGACTTGTGAAGGCTACCTGGAGTCAAAGGTTGGCAGCAACATCTCAAACTGTGTTTCATTTTAAAACATACACAAAAACCAGTGTGACTTCACTAATTCTTCCACCCACAGTTTTAAGCTGTGCATTTTTCACAGGAGTTTTAATTTTTCCAAATTTTTCTAACTGAAACAAGAAACCTCTCGAACAGATTGAGGGAGCAGTTTCTCCCTAAATCTCCAAATATGCTGACATAGGGCAGCTGCAACTTAATTTTTAAATAAATTGAGTTTATTTTTGAGTAATATTTGCCTCCATTTTTTTCCCTTTTTAAAGATTGTGTTCCTTCAGTTGCTTCAATTCATTTTCTCTCACCATTTTATTTTATTTTTTATTATTTTACTGTCCTTTTCCCTTTCCCTATGCCACAATCCTTCCTAAGGAGAAAATGAGGGGTGAGATAAGCTGGAGCTCAGGGCAGACTTTTTGAGCCATGAAATTTGAGTCTTTAATTTAGTACAGACAATTTTGCCTATTTCTAATAGCTATGCCCTTTTTTATACTCCTTATAGTTCTGATACTATTTCTGAATTGGGAGCATAAAAATATAAAATTTAATATTTAAAGCTACAATAGAAAGACCAAAAAAAAAATAGATGTAAATCAATGTTTCAAGGCAAGTAGAAGTTGCCAGCCTCACTTGGGCTGATTGTTCCTTTCTGCAGCAATAGAATGTAACAGTCTTTCATAGTATTAGAGCAGAAACTTATCACCAGTCTCTTTTTTCTCTTGGTCAGATTTGGAGGTTTTGGGGTGGTTTTTTTAGCATCCTCAGAAATGGCAATGAAAAATGTTGAATTTAGAAATTAGTCTGGTTTTACTACTGAGAAAGTAAATTAACCCTTACTTGATTTACTGAAGAATAAATAAACTTGTTAGCCGAGGCTTAGGTTTTGTTTTTTTTTTGATATTGCACACCTTGACTGTAACTTTCTCATTTTTTTTGTATCTGAAGGAGAGGAACATGCTCTAATGAAAAAAAAATCTTTCTTTGCCATGTATTAACATCTGTGATGGCTTATTTGAGTATCAAAGAATTCTGTTTATAGTTCTTTGAATTATAATCAAATTGTTTCAGTACCTGTTTTAAAGCAGCTGAAAATTATTATGTAAAATTCACGCATGGTGTCTTTGTAATAAACAACAACAAAAATCATTCAAATAAATAAAGCAATCAGCTCAGAACACTTGAATTTTCTTTAAAAAAAAGTTAAGACTAAGTTAACTCACAGATTTTGAAGACACTATAATAAAGAATTATTGGAGGAAATATTGCTTTTACTATTTTCAGTTAATGCTTAATGTTGTTGCAAATTATAAAATTTAATTAGCTATATAAATGCCAGAGGAACAAATAATGTGCTATTGTCTTGATATCTTTCCAGAAATTAGTCTTTTAAAACAAATTTGCCATATTAATCATCTAAAAATATTTTTGATCACTGAATTAATAGTTTGCAGCCTGTTTTCAGGTATTCATTGCCATAGGTGATTGCCTCTTAATTACTACATGGGCGCTTTCTATTCACTCTTATTAATTCATGTTTTCTGGCACAGTCCCAAAAGGCAGCCTTGCCCTATATCTTCTAATTACTTCTATAATTGAATTTGCCCACTTTTTCTAACCTATTTTTTAAACTGACTGTGTTTGTTCATGGTTTATTGTGTCTTTTTTGTGTCAGTTCTCTGCAAGCAGAATGTACATTGATTCTTTCCTCGTTTCTCATTAATTTTCAAGAGCTTTGCTGCATGTCTGTTTTTTCAGCCTGTCAGACCTATTGCTAGACCAAAAAAAGATTCTTATTATTAAAGGTTAGGTAAAATAGACTGAAGTTAATTAATTCATTAGTAACTCTGAGCCAATTACTGAAGCCTTCTCTTATTTATATACTTGTTAACAAGACAGAGATGAGAAAGGCCTATTATAGGCACATGTCCTTCAGAAGTTGGGCAAACCCTCTGGAGCATATGCATTTAGTTCCACCAAAGAAAAAGAATTGATTCCAAAGTGAGGGCTTGAAGATCTAACTGGCAAAGTCCTCATAAGCTGATGGACCTTCTTGTGGTCATCCAAATGTTGTTTTGGATTCTACCTTTTGATCACAAGGAATATATTTTAGTAATCTGCTTTGTAAAATGCACATGTGATGTTTCAATATAAATATATTGACTTGCCAACTTCCCCAGAATTGTTTCTTGGGATGTTTTGTAGCAAAAAGAAATTACCCATGCATAGCTAAGCAATTAAGAGGGGAGTTGCTGGTTTTGACTTCAGATGATTTCCCTGTATTGATAAATGTAATGAGATATGTAGTTGGGAAGAAACCCTGTGAATTTTTGGTAAATGCAGGTTATGAACATGACAAGAGTACATGAGAGCTGAAGTCACGCACGAGCTACAAACCTATAAATAAAATAGGGAAGGTACCCAATGGATCACTGGTCAATGTCAGATGTTTACATTAATGACATCAATGCATATTTCAGCATAGTACTCAAAACCTGACCTTATATTTCTTGAGGCTGAAGCATGACAAAAAACCATTCTCTCTCACTGAATTCAGTATTGACACAAGTGTGCTGTTTTTAAAAGGATTTCTCATACTTATTGTGGGGGAGAAAACCTTTGGGCTTTTATTTTCAACATGATCAGAGATCATTTGACTTTGAAATCAAATTCTTTGTCAAGTGTCTTGCGAGCCTGGAGGTATCTAGATTTGGAGGGAAACTATGCTAACATTGTATGAGCTTTATAAGCAAACAGAGAAAGCATGGATTTAGAAGCATCTTTCACCTGGTTTATAAAATATAAATCCAAATACATTTAAACAGGAAGAAAAATGTGCTGGAATCACTGAGGAGCAGAAAGCTTGGCTTAGCCCAGTCATTTATGTTTTTAAGGAAAATTGGTCGGTAGCTCTAGGTTTAAAATCCTAAAGGGTAGTTACTAAATTCTCTAGAAGTCTTACTCCCATGCCAGGAACAACTATTGATTAAAATCTTCAGCTAGGAATTAAAGGAATTCATTCCTATTAATAGGAATTATTCTCCAATCCATAGTTATTTCTAACTTGAGAGATATTAGGAAGAGAAATTAAATACAACACCAAACAGCAAATGGTCCCCAGCTGAGCCTGGTCACTGGGAGAAGGTCTGGGTATTATCACCATGCTGAGCCAAAATATCTTCTTGCCTCTGCATCCTCCTGGAACACACAGACAGAGCTTCCCCACTCCTCCTTGCATGCCATACAGCCCACTGCAAAATTGAGGTATTTATTATTCAATCTTGCTCATTCACTGCCTTCCCAAAATTAGTTAGGAAATAACTGGCTGATTGAAACTGCTGATATCTTGATCAGATCATTATTATTTCTGGTAGGAAATAAATAAGTAATTAATTATGCAAGTGCTTCGACTGCTCTGTAGTTAAAATAGCTTTGAGATTTGCACTTAAAACAGGCGTTTGCTGCTTGATTTTGTGTGAATTACATGATGTGGGCTTGCCAAATTTATATTGTTCATTTTGGAATGAAAAGTTACTGTTTCTGAGAACTTTTAAAGAATATATTTTGATTTATTTTAGTTATTGGCAGTTACCTTTAAGATTGTGTGTGAATGAGAGACTTTAGATACTTGGATCTGTCCAGTAAACAATGTAAACAGGTTTTTGAGAATTGAATAAAAGTATAGTGGTACATTTGGACAGTTTAGAAGTATAGTGAAATGAAATAAAAGAGTTTCTTCATTTTATAACTAATCAGAATGAGTGCTGTCATATGTAATAGTATTGAAATAACTTTTGTCACTATAAAGTGCATGCTATGATGAATCAGTAACTCAGCTGCCCCCCATGATAACAATATTTTCAGTTTTGGCAGATTTGAAAGCTTCTGTCACCTCTGTTTGGACAGACCCTCCAATATTCAGAAAGTTTTTAAGGAAATGAGAGATGTGCTTCTGTGTCATCCCTTGTCTTATCAGAGCCAGGGTAACTTGGACATTCTGAATTTCAGGCTGTTGATCACAGTAAGTTACAGGCCCTGTAATAGTGTGATTGACAATACCATCAAACCAAAATAGCAGAGATTACTCCATGGAGAGCATGGCCAGGACAGTAACACCTTTTCCATCTTTCACTGGGCAATGCAACATAAGTCTAAAATGATAAGAGCAGCAGTTAAAAAAAAGGAAAGGTTTTCTGTCTGAAAATTTCCTCGTTTATCACTTTTGCAGTTCTTGCATGTTTTATAAATTTGTTTCCATCCTTTACTTCTGTACATTACGCTGCATTTGACTCCTGTCATACACACTGAATTGAAAAAGTCTCTGTTAGCTATTTCCTTTCACAGTTATTCTTGCTCTTCTTTCCCCTGAGTACCCTCTAGTATGTCTTGAAAATATTCCTCTGCCTGCCATCCTTATCTCACTTGATGTGAATGTATTTCAGCTTCTGCACCAGCCACTGTAGTGCTTTTTCGTTAATTCTGTATCCTTTCAGCAACTTCAAGTAGTCATCAAGGAACTTGTAAAGTATTGACTTGTAGGAACATGCTTGTTTCTTCTGACTCTTCCTTTAATTCATTATTGGTTCTACTTTGTAGAACAGGCTGTGACCACAGGGAATGAATGGGCTCAGCTGGAGCTGTAAATCATAATAATCATTGGAGTTGTAAATTGTAACCATCATTTACACACAGGGAAGCTGAGTCCATGACTTTCTATATGTGACAAGGGAGGAGTGTGGCAGAGCAAGCAGCACAGCACCTACTGACTGTTGTATAATCCTGGGGTTTTGCTGTTGGCCCTTTCTAGTGCTCATTTTATGTGGAGATATTAAAACATATGCATACTGTTGTACTGAGAAAAATCTTGCAGCTGTGAGTGGAGTTTAAAAACTTTTTCTAGAGGAAACACTTTAAAGTCTTTCCTGTTACTTTTCATTAAATTAGAACTTAAATAACATTGTTTAGTATCTTGCATATTAGAATTTTTCCTGTATATCAGAAGCATACCTGAAAATAGTCACCTGTTTGAGTGAAAGACTGAATGTCAACAACATTGATCAACCACATTCCTGCTTAAAATCATTAGATCTCCCCTCCTCCAGCACTGGAAGCACAGCTTTAGAGAAACTTATTTCTTAGTTGTTTCCACATAAGAAGCAAGTTCAAGCATCAAGTCTTGCAAACCAGGGAGCAGTTTCTGTATTAAGATGTGTTCCATAAGCTGTTTCTTAGCTGATATTTCACTATCTTCCTAAGTAAGCCCCAAATGTTTTAAGAAATAAGTTTTCTCTTACTTCAATCCTGGAGAGAAGAAAGGCTAAGGAACACTTTTCTTTTGCTTCCAGTCTTAATGCTAGTTCCCAAAATTCAGTTTTAAACAAGACAAGAAGCTACATAGAATCTATTGATCTTTTAAATTAGGTCTTCATGGTTAGTTTGTAGAAACAGGTAAGATATAAATAAATAATAAAGATAGAAATATATATTTGTAAGTAGAAATTAATCTTATTCTGAGCACAAAGTTTTAGTCAGAAGCTGATCATGTGACTTCAGGGGGACAGGATCACTCCTTGTGCTGGAGGCACCTGGAACACCTGGAGAAGGAGTTGTGCTCCTCGTGGGTATCCAAAGTGCTAGCACAAAACAAAAATGAGTGGTTATTGTCTGCATGTTGGCATTCTGTATTTTACATCTACAGTAAGTGCCACCACTCAAATGCCAAACCTGTGCTTAACATTGTGCCAAAAGGCCTCCTGGCTGATAAACCTTGACAGTACATTGTTCTCTTGTCAAGGGGCATTATCCTAGCAATTCAGCAAAAATTTTTCTTCATTTGGACAGTGCATCTTTCAGACATTCCCTTCTTCTATTGATTTGTTTTCTCCTGTCCCTTTCTCCTTCTTTTGTTTTCTTATCATAGCTTCAGGTTATTAAGTGCAAAGTATTGATGGGAATGGGTGGTTTTGGTCGATGGAGAGCTAATGCATCCCTAATCCCACCATTGTTATAGAGTTATGCTTTACTCTGGTTCCTGATGGGGGGAAAGGTGCAAAGCTCTTGATCCTAGTTTTATTTGTCACAAACCCATCCATCAATCAAGCACAAGCATGTCTGAATGCTGAATGACATGTGGGTCTCAGCTGAAAAAATTCGATAACACTGTATTGTCAGGTTGCTCACTCCTTTTTTTTCGATAAGAAATACATTTGACTGAAATAGATAAGCATGCAACTACTAAAGACTTGAAGAGAGAGAGTGACATACATGACACCAAAGGTTTTCGATCTTTGGTATTAATGATACTTATGAGTAAATAAAATGGAAAAAAAGCTCTAGACATGCAACATGCTTAAATCCCGTGGGGTTTTTTATTGAGTTGGAGTTTCAAGTTTTTAATCTGGACATATGTTGTAGCCTGCCACCTTGCTCCAGATGCTGATAGAATCTGACTGAATTTCTAGTTTTTAAAAATTTTATTGTTTAATATAGCAGACATTCATGAACAGAATATTATTTTAATATACATTGAGAGCCTATGTATTTATTATTTCTGAATAAGGATGAAGACACATAAGTATATATGTGTTTGTGTAAGTATTTTCCTTTATGATTTGACAACATTTTAAATTTCATATTATAGCAAATATATATTTTATACTATGCAAATAATTATGCAAGTCATTTTTAAAATGTCCCTTTAAAATGCATTTGTATTCTCAGATATGATTTTGGAATCTCTTTATACCAGCTATTGTGTGAAGTACACTAATACATTGCTGAAAGCTTATCCCCTTATTTATATACAATTTTCTATTCATACTTGCTTAAATAATTGCATTTAGAAACTGTTAAAATGTTGCAATTTTCCATCTGCACACTGTAACTCTGAGAAAAGTAATCAACAGATCAGAACAATTTAGAAAATGCATTTTATTTTCTTGCCATAGAAGTAGACACTTTAGAATGGAGAACGCATTAAATGACCTAAAAAATCCATCAACAAAGGTAACAAAAAGACAACCCAAATCAGAGGCTCTAAGACAAACATGATGTAGCCTCAAGTACTGGCACACTCTATGAGTAAGCCATTTTTTCTTTGCTCTGTGACTAGGGGCTACAAAACTGCAAAAATCAATGTGGGAGTGCTTTATGTTTGTTGGGTAAATTACATGTGCTTGGCTGCTCTATTGTATCTGGCCCATATTCTACACCAGATACTTTTAGATGGAATTGTCACATAATACATATACTCAATATTGATTTTTGCAGATTTAACAGAGCTTGAACTGAACTCCATGGTAAGCAAGGAAAAACTTAAGAAGTGCAGCTCCTCAAAATGGGGATGAACACGTAAATACAGAAATACTACTGAATGTCTGTGTCTGGGAATCTCCTGGCCCAGTTTTAATTTGGTATAGGCAAAGTCAGTATTAACTAGTTGAAAACTGCTGGCATTAAATATGTGTTGGTTTATCTTCAAATTATTTCATTTTGTGTATTTTTAAATGTTTGTAGCAAGACAAGTGAACATGGAAAGTTATAAAAATTTTTAAATTACATTCTATTGTCTGAATACCAGATGATGCCAGATTAAATCCAGAACACTTCTGCTAGCACCAAAGAGCACTTTAAATTCTCTGTACGTCTCACAGACAAATTATTTTAGATTAAATTCTCTGTATGCAGTGAAGTCCATGACTCTCAGATGCAGGACACCTAAGACATGGGACATGTTTAGACATGAGAATAGGTGGTCTCATTTCAATTTGCATATAACTTTAAATTTTAAAAAAATACACTAATTCAAATGTCTAAATATGTAACATGGAAAAATTGTCTGCCTTTGAAAATCTCCATGTTAGTTATCAAATAGGAGGTAATCAAGTGATAACAGCTTTCTAGATTTATGTCCCAGGCTGGTGTGACAGGACTAGTAACATTCCCTACTAAGCCACAGAAAGCTAATATTTTCTCAGGGGAAAGAGGGGAAAGAAAAGATATTTGTAACTTTTAAAAGTAAATTAAGACTTCAAACATTAGTTTATTTCCATTATATTTGTGAATAGTGTATTACTAATGATATCTGTTTAAAGTAATCACATTCTTAAATACCAGTCTCCAGAGTAATTTGTAATCAAACAATAGTCACTGTAGCCCATAAAGAAACATCATTTAATTGCTTGAAAAATGGATCCTTCTGGTTTCACACCCACCCACCAGCAGTGTCACTGAAGCCCTGCCTGCGCCTCCAAAGTCACCCCAGCCTGTGTTTGCCAGCATTGCTCGTGCCTCAGCATGAGGGTCCTGTGGTGGAGGACCTTTGGTCACTGCTGCCACGAGGGATGCTGAAATTGTCCTTCAAGGAAGGAAAGAAAACGGGCCTTACGTTTCCAGGGAATGCTTTACATTTCTGGCACTGCTCCATGTTCTTCACCTCTCCCCTGACCTCCTGGGGCGTGATCCTCACGGGGCAGCAGCTGCAGGGGGCTGAGCCACTGGAGCTGCTCTGCTGGGTTTTGGCTCTGGGCTCAGGGAGGGCAGTGGGTGGTCCCTGGCTTACCTGTGCCCCGACAGACAGCCAGTGGGGGCCATCTGCACCTCAGAACCCTACCTTCAAACTGTATAAGTCTCTTGATGGTTTTTCTGTATTTAAAAAAATTGTAGGACATGTTTTCAGCTGGTATTAATTGACATAATTCCAGTAATGTTCTTGCTAGGACAGCAGTTTCCACTAATGAATATCCAGCATTGTATCTCTGCCAGCAGTCAGATGTGGTAATCAGAGCAGCCAGCCTGAGAGTAAAGCAGAGCCTTGTCAGGGGGCCTCCACTTTAAAACTTTGTCTCTTGGTCTGTCAGTGCTTGATTTTATTATTCTAAGGGCATTTTGATAACCCCTCTGTGTTTAGGTCTTCATGGTGTGAAGGTCTGACTAAATAATGAGGATACTTTCTCTTATCTTTAGAGGGAGGATTTACTTATTACTGCCAATAATATGGGTCAGATTTTCAAAGGTGTTTTAACTTCACCTCCATGTTTGTACTGCATAAACACTTGCAATTGCTTTTGTATCCAGTCACTTCTACAGATGAGCATTTACCATTATTTTGCTATGCAAGTGATACTTGTGTGTGTATTCTTGGGTCTCATTTCTATAGATAAACATACACAGGCACAAGTGGGTGTCATGCTTTTATGTGACATTTTACTGTGCTAAGATTAAGTGGACAGGACACTAATACCATTTTCATTCTCAGGATGTATGATGGGCTTGTTTTGTACACTGAGGAGAAAAAAAGAAAAGATTGTGAATTCTACCTGTTCCTTTTGCCGCTCATTTTGTGCTCTGTCTTATGTGACACTAAGTCATGAAGGATCTATGACCATGTGTGATATTCCCAATAAATGAAATGCTATATCTGCTATACTACCTCGTGGTATTGATCTCTCCATTTCATGAAACACAAATAAGTCATATAAAAAGGGACTTTAACTTCCATAAAACCCACGTGGCCCTGTCCCTTAGACAGTAGAAAGAGGCTTACAGAAACAGTGGTTACTTACCTCCTTTTCAAAGAAAAATGAATCTGAACAGGGTTTCATCAACAGAAAGGACACTTTATGTTTCAGAGTTCAATCCTACTTATGTAGTTTTAGCCATTTAACACCGTGGCTTCTGACTGCTGTCTGTCTGGGAACTGGATGCCAGGGAAGAAAACACTCAGACATACCTTGGTAGCAGCTGTGCTGTATTTTCAGTTTACTCTTAGGTGCCACAATAGAGTCCCTGGTGTTATGCTTAGATGCAAATCAGCTCCTGAAGTGAGTGGCAGTAACACTGTTGACATCCAGTATATATTAGAAGTCAGCACAAGTATCATGTTGGTCTATGTCTAGTGGACGTCCAGGACCACTCAAGAGGTTAAGGACATTGTTCATCAACTGGGAATGCAACTTGAGAAATGTAAAGCCAACAGAATTAGAAAGAAAGGGCAAAACACCATATGATTTGTCTGTTTAAGTGCCATATGGCATCTCTTTAAAATGTATAGTACTGGGGAAGAAAAGAGATTAGTGCAAAATGTAAGAGCTGCTTCATAAGGCCCTAAGGACCAGCAGTTCAAAATGCTGGAGTATCCAGACAGCCTCTCCTGCATCTTAAAGAATAAATGATGTCAAGCTACGGAAAATGATGGATGCAGTGCTTCTTGTTAGCCTGACACATGTCCCAGGGAGGAATGATCAGCACAGTGCTGTGGCAGGATGGCTCTGGGTGTGTGTAGCTGTGCAGCCACAGCTGCTGCACAACTGCTCAGCTCTGCTGGCTGAGCAGGTGTCAGTCCCCAGCACAGTCCACAGCCCAGGTGACAAACTGCAGGATCCCTGCAGTGGCTTGGTACAAAGAAGGGTTACAGAGATCAATTACTGTTTTCTTAAGCTGCATAAAGCTGAATTCTAGCTGTCATAGGTGTGTGTTGTTGAATCTTCATTCTAGTTTGGTGGGGATTTATTTGTAATGAGAGTAATTGCTGTTCTGTTGTATCTTGTGCCATCACTGCTCTCTGGGCAGATAAAATTCACCTGCAATTAGGTTCTACTCTCTTGATCTCACATGCAGGGGCACAGGACACAGTCCTTGCTCTGGGTCTCTCAAGAGTAGCAGGATTTCTCCTGAATAATCTCATGCCTGACACCTTCCTTGTGAGTTAGGATAGCATGGCTAAAACACTTTCTGATTGTTCTGAGACAAGTCCTTCAAATTTCATTTCATCTTTATATCCTAATTTGGGAATATCTTAGTAGAGCAAGGAAACATAGGTTTGGTATTTTGCAAAGTTATACAGATTGGTTTTATTCTTGAGAAACAGTCAAGCTTTTCTTCAACTGAGTGGTCCCAAGTCTGGTTTGAGCTAAATAAACACATGCTATAATATAGTCATACATATATGCTCAAATATATATATTTTAGACGTTGGTTTCATCTGAATCAACTGAATTGATTCAACTGAATTGATTCAACTGAATTTGCATCCATTTGAATGTAAAGAAACAAAAAGCAGGTCCTGATAATTAAGTGTATTTCCCAAGCAATAACTGTGAAAAAAGGACTCTAGGAGAAGACTCTTGCTTAATTTCCACATCTCAGTTAAATTACTTTTTAAAAAACAGAGGAGAATCATTGACTGGTCTGGATTTTTCAAACATCTCTGAAGTATTACATTATGAATTTTCTTGCAGTACTAAAAGTGTTATTTCTTCACTTATCACAGGTAAAATTGTAGAGCTCCATTTGTTAAATATGAAAATATATATATTTAAAAAGCTACAAATAAAAAACAAAATGCCAGTGAAAAAATATTCATTTTTCTTAGTTTGTTTTAGATTTTATTCTGTGCCATTTATTTTTGCTAATTTGACAGTATTCCTGCAAAAGAAATCTCAGAAGGGGATCTTCAAATAGGTCCCTACAGCTGTAAAACTTCTGATATGAGATAAAAACTCATGGAGTGTTGTAAAGCATTAACAGAAGAGATGAAATTGTTCCATCATCCTGAAGCCTCAGAAAGCTATTCATTTTCCACTCCTTATTCTTGTATAAGTCCTGGTAATGTCAATGAGAGCAACTTGCACTCTCAAAGCAAAAATCCACCCAAAGGCAACAACTCATAATGAAAGGGATGTAAAAAAAAAAGAGAACAGGAAGAAAAATTTTCCATCTTGAATTACAAAACCCTCAACTTCCCCACATATGTTTGATTCAAACAATATTTTGTTGGCTGTAAATTGTTTGCAATTGGAATGTTATATTTTTGGAGGAAATAGTCGAGAAAAGCATTCCACCAAACTCATGATAATTTGATTGCACAGTCCATATTTGGAGCATATTAGCACATTCACTCCTGTGTACAAATATATAAGCTGCCATCTCCCAAGCAGTGAGAAGAAAAGCAACAGAGGAGGTTCAGATGGGGGAGAAGGAAAGGAGTTGCCAATAAAGCCCAAGGCTTGCCAAAATCCTGTAAGTGAAGGAAACGAAACAAAATGCAGAGAATAGACAAGGAGAATAAGTGGCTAATTACTGTACATCCCACTCAACTAAAAATGAAACACAGGCACAAGACATCAGAGAGGCACATATTGCATAGGCACATCCTGACAGCAATGACAAAACAGTGTAATCACAAACAGAAAACTAGGAACCTTTCCCTCTTTGTTGGCAGTGTTGGTTGAATGTATTCTAGCAGAGAGGCTGTTATTCTCCTGTCACTGCCAGTCCTTTTTCTTCCCCATGTGGAAAGAAATGGCTCAGGGAAAGCATGACTCCAGATCCTGCAGGTTCCTTGTGCCTGCAGCCTGCAGGGTCCAATTTATTTCCTGTGTGGGGCAATGCTTCCCCTGGCTCTCCTCAGCTCAGGTGACAGATGTGTTGTGTGCTCACCCTGGGATGGGTGCAGGTTAAGACTTGATACAAATGACCTGATGGAAATTTGGGGCTGCTGAGAGATCCCTACTTTTTGTCATCATTTGCTGTGTCACTGTGAGCAGGTGGCACCCCTTGGTACTGAAGTTCATTGTGATGTTAAGATACAGCCACTGTGGGCTTTGTTAATAATTTGAGAACCCTGTATAAAAAGTAACAATACTTGGTCAAAGGCTTGTGATTTTTCCAAAATTTAGCTGATGGTTACCATACATTCCTGTCATTCACCACACTAATTTATTGCTTCATGTTGCAGTGAATATTAACTGGTTTATTAACTGGACACTTTATTATTTTTATCTAATTAAACTTGATATGGGCAAATGAAAGTATTCTGAAAGATATGACTTTAACTCAAAGCTAGGGAATCTGAATGCTGCAGGAAATCACTGAAACCCTTTTGTATGTGTTCATCTCCCTCCTCAGGGCACTTGGCTTGTGAAGAAGTGCACAAAGTGGAATGGTCTGTGTGTGTGGGTCTTTATTCTCATCTTTAGCTTATGGTCACAAAAATTGCCCATATAAAGCAAAAAATTCCAAGCAGAGTAGATTTGATGAAGGAAGGAAAGGAACTGCACTTTATTTCTCAACATATTCATAAGGGATGCATGTTGCCAACTGAAACAGAAAGAAGGCACAGCTGGAGGCAATTAACCAGCTCGTTGGATATGTACTGGCTGGGAAGATTTGCAAAACCCTCTGCAAATTGCTGCAGTCCCTGTCTGCTCCAAGTGGCCCAGCTCCTTGGTTGGCTGCAGATACGCAGGGGTGCAGCAGTTCTGTGAGGACAGGGGAGCAGCCTCACATCCAGCAGCAGGCAGTGGTGTGAGCACAGCAACTGCATCAAGCTAATGAAGGTATTTCCTTAGGCACCTCTGTTTTCTCTTCAAGTGCCTCGAGGGTGATGTGAGAGTGAAGCAAGGATCACTTGCGTTAGCAAGTGAATGTTTTGGCTGTCGTCGTTTTTACAAAATCCTGGTTAGAAACTGAATAAAGACAGACCTGTCCACACTTGACCTCTTTCCCTGGGTGAAGCTGATGCCTTCTCAGTTTTCTTTGCATTGGGTGAAAACCAGTGCTCTGCTTCTGAGGCTCACTCACTTCCAAGGAGAGCCTTCTGTTGTGCTCAAGGAGCAGCCCTTGTGTCCATCAAGGTCCATTGCATGGGGCTGTGGTTTGCAGGAGCAAATACAGCTTGGTGGCCCTCCACTGCTGGAGAGCTTCCACAGCTGTTGTGTTCAGGTGCCCAGTCTGGGGCACAGTGATGGTTTTACATTAATGGGCAATGGCAGCCCTAAAGGAAAGTAGTAGGGCTGGGAAACTGGACAGGTAACATCATCCTTTTATTTGTGAGTCCCCAAGCACAACCAACACTTCACCTGCAGTTTTTATGGCTCATAGTTTATGTGTATTGCTTATTTATTTCATTACTGGAAATGCATGTCCATGTGTCTACATGAGATGAGGTGTTCTTCAGAATCTTCTGGAGTGTTATATTGAAAAATTACACACATTATTTCTGCTTAAGGACACTGTGACTTGCACTTAGGGAAACTGTGCTCTGCAGCTAAAAGAAGTGACTGTAAAATGTAATTAATGTTATATAGCGCATTTTTCAGCTCTGATTTGTACTTAGTATTCCATAGTGCTTTTAGACTGAGGAACCTGTTCCAGTACTAAATAGTGTCTGGATTTGGGATGGATGTGCTATCCCGTGTGGAGAAAGGTGTGTGTGATTGCAGCAGCATTGCTGTTAGGCTGCACTGGGTGAATAATCTGTAATTTGAGGTTTTTTTAGGGAGAAAAAGCTTGTGAATAAGGGTATCTAACATCTTTATCTGGGTTCAGCTGAGTATGCTTTGATTGCTTCCCGGTTGTATTGCAATGCAGCATGTGCAGGCAGGAGTGTGGAGAAAACTGCTTTAAGTGTTCCCTCAGTGGTATTGGTTACTGACAACCTTAGGTCTGTTCACCAAATGTAGGCTATCCCAAAAAATCAGGTGAAAATTCTTAGTCCTCATGTCCATGTTTCTCAATTATCTGAGAACAGAATAACTGAGAAGAAAATCTCTTGAAAAGCTAGGGAAATGTTGAGTATTAATAATCTCACAATTCACAAAACTACCATGAAGAAAAAAAAAGCTAGGCCATACAGAATGGATTCTTCCCAAGGATTAGTCTATTTTATGTGAAAATTTCCAAGGATCTCACTTAATAGTACCCACCTTTTGAATTTAAAGGATAATTTTTTTAACAGTGAGGATATAAATCAGTAGAAGTAGCAGACATTTAGAATATGTCATACGTTAAAAAGTTTCTTGAAAATTATGAATTACATTATGAAAAAATACTATATTTGTATGTAGTTATGCTCAAAACATACATTGTTCTTGGATCAAAGATCAAAAATAAATATGGAACTTAACAGTACAGCTGTATTCTAATATCATTAAATTCCTACTTGTGTCTCCAAACTGAGAAAAACAAACATTTTTAATGAAACAATGTTTTAATTTGGGAGATTTATGAAAAAACAGAAGTATTTTTCAGATTTCACATATTAACTAGGAATAATTTTTCATTTTTGATACACTTTCAAACAACAATTTTGGTCATAAAAATGAGATGTTAACAACACTGAAATCTCTTTAAAAAACCTGAAACACTGGCATTAGGTTTCATTTTTACAGGTTTGAATACAGAGCTCTGGGAAAAGGGAGCCTAGAAAAAGTAATGCAACACCAAGCCTGGCTGGAGGGAGCTTTGGTTGGCTTCTGGCTTGGCATGGAGTTGAGAAAACAGGGCAGGGACTTAAAGCTGCCCTTCAGTTCTGCCAGGCTGCAAGACTCCAAACTTCCCTGGCAATCAGCTGCCCCTGGAGGACAGTGTCTTAGCCAACTCTTCTCCTTTTTAATTTCTGCTGCCTGGTGCTGGGAAAGGGACAAAGGAGCTTTCACTTTGCTGCCTGCACAGCCCTGCTGTCCTTGTGCAGAACAGGAATCTTCACCGGCCAGCTCCTCCAGCTTCTGTACTTTATACCACTGCAGCAGCTACTGAATCACCCCTGGAGATGCACAGCTTTCCATAAATGAACAGTAGCTAATGAAAATAATCAAATTAATTGTCAAACATAGCAAGAAAACACCTTTATACTTCCTTTCTCTTGCAGGCTCCTTATATTTTGCCAGTGGAAAGAATCAGGGTGTTTAGTGAGGTACTCAGGAAAGCTGTGATGCAGAGGAGGTGTTACTGCAGTGCTGGGGGCAAGTGACACTCCCTGCTGCTCTGTGGACTCACTAGCTATAGAAAAACAGGATTTATTAGAAAACTAAATGGGACAGGGATAGAGACAAAGAAAAGGCAGTTTATTCTGAATAAAAGTTGTTTTGCAGGAATTTATTTACTTTAACTAATGCAAACTAAATTTGAGTTCACCCTTTTCCTTAATTTGGCTTATATTTTCCAAATGCCTCAAGGTAGACACAGAAAGCTTTTTATTCAAAATTTGTAAAAATAAATGTCCTGGAATTGTTTTCAACTGACAGATCATCTTGGTTTAGAATAATTTATGTTCCAGCAGATGCTGGCAGGAAGAAGAGCAACTCACAAGATGAAACATGAGAGTAAGAAGAAAAAGACAAGGTATTTTCTGAGGAAAGACTTGAGAAAATGTTTCTAAATCAGTCAGAGCCTTTGTCATTCCAACAAGTAAAAGGTTTTTTTTTTTGTGTGTTATGTATCAGATGTCTGTCCCAGTCTTTATAAAATACTCATTTACGGACAAATTATAAATCCTGCAACAACTTCTCATCTGAAAACTCAAATTATTAAATGAATACCAGCCCCAAATAGAAGTGGAATATAAGCCAGACACTCTGTTACCCAGAAATGAAAATAATTCTCCCACACTGTTCCCAAAAGTTTGAATAGATGATGAACCAAAGATGGATAATATGATATACCCAAAGGCTTGGCAAGCTTTGGATAATTTGGAACAAGGATCTGATAATTTGCAGAGCAGCTCCTGCTGTACTCTGTGCCCTGGGCAAAGAGCTTTCTGTGACATCCTCAGAGTTAAGGATGGCAAGTCCGCTGATGGGAACATTGAGTTGTCTGCTAAATCCAGTGGAAACACTCTGTCTAACAGCTGAAATAAATGTTGCAGTTCCTCTGTTTCAATTTTTGATAGGAAAAAAATGAAGATATCTGGATGGTGTTGTTACCTGAAGCATAATAGCAGACAGGCAGTTAGGATTCCATAGGGTATTTCTGTCACTTTATTTGTTGTAGGCAGACCAACACTTCCTTTCCAATGGCAAGTAAACTATTATTTATTATCATTTTTAGTCTAGGAAGTAACTGCAGCCTGTGGAGATAAATCCTCATTGAAAAAGAGGGGGAAAAAAAGACCAAAAAATAGATTAGTAAATCAAAATCTTTTAAAAACAGCAAAAGCAGAGGCCAGGATAGGTGAGCAGTTTCCATTTACTTGTAAAGAAGGGCTGAAGAGCATCTGGGGAGGAAGTCCCATCATAACCCTTCTGCCAGGCTGGGACCAGGTTTGCCCTGCTCTTTCCAACCAGCCAGCTGCAGAGAACCACTCACAGACCCCTTTTTCCATCCCACTGGGTTTCCATGAAAATTCCCACTTGTTGGCACGGCAGACATAAAGCCCCGACACCTTAGTGAGACTGTGACTCCTGAAGCCTGGGGAGCATTCATGTGAATTCATGTTAAGATTGTGTTGCTGATCTGGATGAAAAGTTACCCACCACCCTTGTCCCTGTTACTTGTCCCTTCTTTTCCTTCCCTATAATCACTCATGGCAGCTGGACACTTGCTGGCAGAACTACATTATTAATCAAAAATGTGATTAAAGCAAACAATCAAAGGAAAAATTAATCAAAAACTAAACAAGCAATAAAAATTGCTTATGAACATTTCCAAGATAAACTAGATAATTTAAATGGAACCTGTTCATAGACTGAGTATACGTGCAGGTTTTTTGGAATGGGAACTTCCAATGGGAAGTAGCTGAAAAAAAATAGTGACAGTAATCTCCTAAGCAGAATCAGCAAAAGCCAGAGCAAGGAATGAGTGCAGCAAAGAAAATTATTAGGCAGAGGCTTAAAAACAAACTGAGAAGTGGTATTTCCACATTGTCCATAATTCATCTGTGAAACTCATTGCTGTGGAATTTCAGTAATGCTTACATGATTAGGGGAAAAAAAATAAAAAGGAGGGAAAAATAAAGGAATTTTTAAAATTTTCAAAAACCTATTAAAATATGTCTTAGACTCAGAAAATTCCTGATCTTCAGGTGACTGAACATGGGGTAAATATGGCAAGAAATTGCCACTTTCTGCTCACTCTGTCCTGCAGCTCTACTCTACACTTACACTGACCTTTCCTGTTGGAGGAGGATGCAGGACTGGTGCCACCATTCTTCTGGCAACAGATTTCATTGTAATCAGGCCTTGTCCTGTTTTAATCTGCAATTACACAAAATAAATCTATGAAAGTCCATGGAAGGTACTGGAAAAGTCTGGTTACCATCCTGAAACTGCTAAGCTGGCTTATACACACTGGAAATAAATTGTTATTCACTCTCCCCAATAGACCAGCCCCATTTCTGTGCTATTTTAAAGCAGGAAGTGATAGTAAATTAGCTCATATGAGGGTTTCTGTGATTTGGCCATTTAAGTGGTTTTTTCCAATCTATGTGTGTGCATGTATCATTTTGTTTATAATTTGCGTCCTTAATTACATGGAATGCTTAGAATAAAAAAAAATGCTCTTTCTTACTTTCCTTAAATAAAAGTAATGTGTTAGTTAATCTGCAGAAAGTGTCCTGATTAAAAGAAATGTGAAACTTCTGCTATCTTAGTAGGACTAAATTTAGTCATTCTGAAATGTAGAATAGCTGCTGCATCTATTAAATATTATAATCTTGGTTATCATCCACTGAAATACATCCTTTTCCAGAGTTCTAATGGAAATATAACAAGATATCAAAAAAAAAAAGACTGTAAGGAAAAGAAAATTATGCTTGGTACTCTGAAAATTGAACATTTTAATGGCAATAGGATGAGGAGATGATGAGTATTGCAAAGGACTTTTCACTTGGATTTTTTTCCATAATTGGAGCATCTTAAATGATATCATGATATTTAGTATGAGTAAAGCATGAGTAAATGTAGAAAAAGGACACAAAAAGACAAATTTCAAGCATTTGGCACTGGAGGAGCAGTACTAAGAGAATGAATTGACTCACCAAGGCTGCAGTCCAGCAGTTACCAATGTGCTGAAGTTCATAAGTGATTTTTTTTTTCTAGTGGAACCATTTATAAATATTAGGCTGGATGAGATCCTGGGATCTCATAATATCAGGGCTAAATTAGTCTACAGGATTCTGGTTTTCTAGTTTAGCTTTTATCACTACATGAATAGTGCCACCACAAGTATTTAAGGGAATCTCAATTAAAAATTAGAATTAACAGCACAGTTACTTTTTGCTTCTCTGGATGCTAAGCAGTGTCCTAGACATTGTCACTGTGCACCCAGCAGCAGTGAGGGCCAACAACAGCTCCACATTGTCCATGGGCATTACAAAGGAAGGATAAAATCAAAGGTAGGGAAGTCGTGTCACTGTCATTTGATGATCAGCCAGCATTATTTCAATCTTATCCAGAGATCTTTGGTCATTTAACTCTGTTCTGTGTCCCTGTCCCCACAAGGTGGAACATTTAAAAGGATAAATCAGATACTTGAGAGATGTAGGCTCGTGTGGATGAATGTATTGAGGAGCCTAAGGCTCTTTGATTTCCCAGAGCCTTTGAGGGTCTGGATTGTAATGTTGACTGTCATCAGCTTATTGAAAATAGCAGAGAACATACCTCTTCACTAACTATTTTATTATCCCTAAATGCCTACTGCGGAGAAGAAAAGACAAGATAGATCCCCACAGGACTCGCCATGGAAACACTAATCCTGGGGGGAAAAAGCCACTCAAGATCAGTGCTGTCCACTCTGTGCAAGTACAGAAATATTCTGGTGCATTGTATGAAAAAATGTTTGTAGGCGTAAGAATTATGAGCACAAGTATCTGATCATCAGACACTGACAGGGTGAATGTAGCCATTAACTAATTAGCAACAGAATTTGCATAACCTGCAATCCTCAAATATTTTTTATGAATAAATTGATGGTCATCCAAATAGTTGCAAATGAATTAATTAAAAGAGATGATAGGATTATAGAGATAACCAAATGAAACTTAGCATTTTTACTAATTAAAACATTTTACCCTTATGATTACTCATCTAATTCTACTAGTGAGATTATTTTGGTCCAGTTCAGATGATATTTCTTCTCTGGGTTTTACTTTCTCATTTTTTGTTTGACTGTGCTGGAACATCTAATGAATAAAAAAAAAAAGCAAATTAATATATTAGCTTGTTAGTGGTTATCTTCTTAGGCAGGACTTGTAAAAATTTAGAGCATTTAAAATTCTCCAGCTGGCTGCTACTGTCTATTTTGACTGTTACAAAATTCACTCATACACACTAAATATTTCTCTTATCCTTTAGTAATTAATAGGTTAGAAGTGCCAAAAAGAAAAAAAAAAGAAAAAAAAAAAGAGGAAAAAAATCCTATTGCTTTGGCACTATTGTAACAGGAACTATGAGTCTCTGAAAAGTATGAAATACCTTATTCTATGTTTAGAGCTGATTGTGCTATTTGTTAGTTGTGGCCTTGAAGTATTTTGATTTAATCTTAGAAAACAGGGCTGATCTGGATGAATTCCAGCTGAAGCTACAGGAATTGAAGAATTAAGCTACAGAACATAATGAAATGATTCAGTCCCATGCAAACTGATGAGCATCACTGTGTGTAATGGGATGTGTGTGTGGTTGTATCTGAAGCTGGTTGTATACCATTGATTACAAAAGTACCTTTTACACATAGTGTAAGATAATTACTTTGTATGAAAAGCAGACTATTTTAAAGCATTTATTTTAATAAATACATTTAGCACTAGTTTTCTGTATGTGGGTATATTGTTAGTGAGTAGTATTCAAGGCTAAAGCCCTCACCTTTGTGCTGATGCTGAAAACTATCAATTATAAAGCACCTAACAATGTTCTACCAATGAGCACTCTCTTTTAGTGGCACGTTCCTATTCCTCTCTTTAAAAGACAGATATTGCTGTGTGCAGGAGCACCAAGACTAGGGTACCATTGTTAAGGCTGATTAAGGGGAGGAGGAACTGTTCAAATTTTAGGGTTCTTTTCTTATCAGACATCTATTGAACTGAATAGCATTTTGTTTTATATCACACTTTTTATGGCCTAGGTATCTCAAAGCTCTTTACAAAACAGTCTGTTTCAATAATAAATATTACCAGAATAGTGAATGTGTAGGCATCTATTATGTGATCTGCAATAGCTCACATACTCTTTGGCATTTGAGCAGTGCATTTAGGGAGTAGGGTGATGGGAGCATGTCAGATAGCTTTATTTGCAAGTGTTAAAATAAATGAGAATCTTGAGAATCTTAACACTGAAGCCAAAAGTAGGAGCAAAATGTTTATCCTGCACCTTATAATTTGGTAAAACCTGCTCGACGTGCACCCGGATGCAGTGCTACATTTGGCAAGAAAAGCCAGAGCAATAATTGTTCAGTGGACGGATGGAGCTCTTGAAAGAAATAGTCTCAGCCTACAAACATCTCACAAGTGGTTTAAGACCATAGTGAAAACAATCCTCATCTCTGAATTTTCTTTGTTAAAGTGGTGGACCTCAGACTGCATGGAACAGATCCACAGTTTCAGCTAATTGTGACTGTGCACAAGGAGAAAATAGGAGGAGGCATGTAATAAATGCTGAGGAGGCAGTAAGAGACAGAGAAGGGGAAAATAAGAATGCTAGACAGTAAGGGATGTGTGCATCTCCTTCCAAAACTGCTGGATCAGCCACAAACCATACTGGCACAGAGTTGTCCTCTGTGTCCTCAGTAAAATTACTGCACTGCTAGCAGGGACTGTAAAAAAATATATGCATCTGCAGCTCAGCCACCACCGTTCACAGTCCACCAGAGTGGAACTTAGGGGAAAAGGCAGAATTAATAAAATCCTCTATTGTCCCCAACTGGATGGCTTGTGGTGAGCTGTGGTCTTTCCTATAGCTATGATGTACAGCTGTGTGCATGGCTTCCTCTGACTGACTGTGCACCCCAGATGCATTTTGTCTTTCTTTTCTCTAGATTTCTGGCTATCTGTGCCCTAGCTGTCCTTTCCTCTAGTCAAGGTCTCTCTCTCTTCTTTCTCAACCTCCATGTGCTCTCCCTTTCAGCTCTTCTCGTCCCCTTCCCCTCCTTCAGCCTGGACAACACTGCACCTCTTTTCAAAGCTTTTATTTTTAGAAGAAAATAAAATACATGAAATCTGAATGACTTCAAAACTATATTCTGGTGCTTTCTCTTGCTTCTCAGTCCACTATTGTTGTTCAGACAGTGTATAGAGCACTATATCAAGTAATTGGGTATTATATTTTGGACTGTAGTTCGGGCACTAAAAATAGCATATTGGTGACCACTTTGTTCCATATGCCTCCTTTATAAAAGGAGCCAACAGCACTTTTTCAGGTTTTCCATGTTGGAACATTAACTTCTAGCAGAGGTGCTATTCTTTTTGTGGTGAAAGCAAAATGAGTGTGAGCTGGGGATGATCATTGCTTCCATGAAATTTTGTGAAACTCGTTGCCACGTGATTATTTTCTATCACTAGGTTCATACTTGCAGGTTCAGGCTGACATGTTGCCACTGCTGTTTGACAGTTGCTTTGTTGTTCTACCATTTTTTTATTCTGTGCTCTAAAAGACAGCAAAAGGCACTCACAAAATCACTTTCATTAAGACAACCACCAAGTCAGACTCTGTTATCAAAGGCTGATGGTCTTGGTGTTCAGCTAGAAAACATCCCACAGGAGGCTGATTATCACAAATGATAAGAAACTGCCTTCTGCCAGTCGTGCTCATACAAAGTGTACCACCTGGACCTCCAAAACTCAAACCAAAAGGAGCCCAAAGTACATGGTCACTTTTTGCAACCTTCTCTGTGCTGCCACCCTCACGTAGATGATCATCAGGACTGGGCAGTGGTTTCTGTCTCTTGGTGGGGTAGCTGAATGTGGTCTTGAGAAGTTGGCTTGAAGGCCTCTTTGTTTGGAGCATCTCTTCCTGAGTGCCCCTTCCTGCTTAGCTGCAGGGCACCCCTGGCTCGTGCCTCTGTTTCTGGAAGTCCTGTGGGTTATTTCCCTGCTCGCCTCAGCCTCGGCCGGTGAGGTTGAGCTCCTGTGCACTGCCTCAAGGTGATCTCTGGCTTTCTCACTCTTGAGAAGAAGGATGACCAGCTGACAGTAAAATTGCTTGGTGCTGATGAGCCCTTGGCTTTGTTACTGTGCTAAAACATACATCATTTGACAGCTGCTTCTGCATGGAAAAAAACCACAGATGATTAACGGTTTCCTATCTTTTCTTGCTACTGATCTTCTTTGCTTATGACAGATGAGACTTAGATGTCTTTTTCTAAGAGACAGAGAGAGAAAAGGAGAATATTTAAACTTGTTCTCACCTAAGTCTTTTATGTTATCCTAAGGACCTTATTTGTAGTAGAGATTTTTGTCTGAATTTCAGCTCTCCTAAAATTATGAGATCTGTCATTCAGCTTTAAAAGGGAATGTGAATTCTTCCCTGGCTGGATGATTTTTTTTTTTTTTTGCCAAAGGGTATAACGCTAATTTTACTTATTCAGAAATTAAAATAGCAAACAGTTTATATGAGGTGTTGATAATTACCTATATTACTGTAATGCTGTGACAGATGTTGGCAAAAAGAGGCAGAAAATGCCTACAGCTGTGCACTCCATGACATCCAGTTTATACTCAGACAGAAGGCTAACAGATGTTCTGAACTGTCACTTTGCCTAAATGTTTTTAAAGTCTAAGGACCTGCTTTATAATTCACTAGGGCCTCATTTGGTTTCACAGAGGTTCTCAGAATTCCCATCTGTGACAATTAATGTCGAAGACTTTTATAAATCAACCCCTGTCCTTATTAGCCCTCTGCAAATAGATATTGTGTATCTGTATACTCCTGAGGCTTCTATTTTTTTGTGACCTAGTTATTAATTTCTATTACTTGTATTTAGCATAAGTCTTGTTTTGAGAAGAAACAGATTTGGGTGACATGAATACAGCTTGAGCACCAGAGTCAAAAGATTGATAGCGTGACCTCAGAATACCTATGTTAAAATATTTTTTATTTTCTTTATGAATGTTATGGTCACTTCTAAGGTGGCTGTAAAATGTTAGCAACTTCAAGCTACCTGCTTTCTCAAAGGAAAATATAAATCTTGGTGGTATCAAAATAGAGAACTTAAACAAGAATGTTCACCTGCCAGAGATATTTATATTCCTAGAGAATATTTTTGCTCATAAATAGTTAAAACATTTAAGGGGTACTTTAAAAAACAAATAAAGATTCATATATTAAATTATGCTCTTTAAATTAAAAATAAAGATCTTATAAAAATGATATATAGGTAATGTATGCCTGTAGAAAAGCATTTAAAATTGTCATCTTCAAGCTCCGCCCAAATTTGCCAGCATACCTTCAGATAGGTAAAAAATGTCTCTAGAGTACAACAACTGAATATTTTATTGATAGTTGCAATTTCTTTTTAAAAGCTGAATTCCTGTTGAACAGTATTTTAATAGTTTAAATATTGTGCTAACATAATCAGTGTTTGTCTTCTGTTCCCCAATCCTGTATAGAAGCAGAACTCCAAATTGTACATCTTTCTGGGTTTGTTTCTAAATTACTCCCCACACTTAATTACGAGGATGAGAGGGATGCCTTATTCCTCTTTGTTATAGGCTAAGCTCTCAGTAATCCCAAACAAAAGAGCCAGTTCTGGAAGATATAGGATTTGCTAGCAGGATTATGGTCTCATAGATAATGATGTGCAGTCAGCAGAAGCGAAGCTTTATTTTAATTCAAATAAGCTAGTAAACAAACCACTGACAAGTCTGCTGGTGAGAGTAACTGGCTTCTGTTGCCACATTGGCAGCTAAATTATAGAAAATCTATTATACCCTGTTCACCATATGTTTAATTTAATACAGATACAAATTAAACTATCCACAGTGCCTATTAAAATGACAATACATATTTTTTAAATATATGAATGTTTTAAGATACATTCCCCTGACCTTAAGAAGGGCAGCGCTGATTTGGGAGACTACAGCAAAACACAAGCTAGTCAACAGATTCTCTTCAACAACAACAGTGATTTGGAAAAACACAGAATATTAATAGTACAGTTTTGTAACAGATAATGAGGTTAATTGGGGTGTTTTACCTTCTAAGCATCTGTTCTTACACACTTCACTCCCCCTAGGTTCCTGGGCCTTGCATTTGATAGAAGTGGTTGATACCTAATCCTCTGTATACTTTTTAATTCTGTGCCAGCTGCAATATGAGGGTTTTGCCCTTTTCCTGCTGCAAATAACTATTCCTCATTTCTGCATATTCTCATTTATTAAAGTTCTTTCAAATAACCTGGATTTCTTGACCTGTCAGGAACCTTGGAATTGCTACTCTGTAATACTGTGAAGGGTTTCAAATTATGCGGAGGGATTCCTGCCTAGAGCCTATGTTGTTCAGAGGAAGAAGTGTTGAGTATCATTTGTTGTGGCCCTTTATGGACCCTGATTGGCTTCAGTTCCATAGTGGTTGCAGGGAAAGCAGGTATTGGAGAAAAATTAGAATAACAGCAGGCAAATATTGTGAGAGTCTAACTAACTGTGGGTGTTTCCAAAGAAACTGAATTTACCTCATAAACTCAGTAAGTCACTGCAAGTTATGGAGATCAGCAGATGTTACTATTGTGAGGTGGTGATGGGCTACTTGAAACTTTATTGAAACCACAAAGAAAGAAATTAACTTCTCCAAATTCACCCCTTATATCTTAAATGAATGATGATGAAAAAAAGTGACAGTCAAAATATTGCAAGTGAAGAGCTCTCTGGACTTCCCTGGTGTCCTCCTGCCAAGATTGGAGCTCTCCTTTCCAGCTCCAGTCTGCTCACAGCAGCAATAGGGATGCAATGAAAACATAAGTTTTGTGAAATTGCTTGCAGGTTATGAATTATCATTTTACTCCACAGTAATATAGTCAAAATTCAGCATTCCAAATTATGTTTCCCACAATATCTGAGATGTAAAGAGTACAAGCAAATGCCGTGTGAACATGTGGAAGTATGTGTGAAGGGTGTTCCTGGCTCCTATAAAAGTGCAGCATTATATACCAGGTGCCAAACTGTGAATTATCATGTACAGTGTATAGCATGTGCATGGGCATGAGATGTGCAGTGTAAAGTGTCTATCTACTGTATGCTCATTGTATGTTTATTTTAATTTCATTTTCCAAAACACTTTCAGCATCAATATATATTTGTAATGTAGATATAACATACACAGAAATTTAGGAGTTATTGCAAAACAAGTGTTTGCAATTGAATTTGATAAATTCATTTTTAGTATGCTAAAAAATGTCTGGTTCCAAAGAAAATTGACATCTAAAGAGTTGAATGTATGAAAGTGTCAAGTCTGAGAGATATTTGGACAAAATACAGACTATTACTTGTGCTATTCTTTCTGCTCTTCTTCCCAAGATGAATTTATCTTTTACCAAGTGGTCATCTTTCACTAAAGACATTTAGAACCACAGATACCCATAGCAGAATTATTGCAATAAGTGTTGAGGTAATAAATGAGTAGGTTCTCTCATAGCAACCATAAAAAAAAAAAAAATAAAAAGAAAAAAGAAAAGCTAAACAGAAGAAAACTCTGCAATTTTAGGAGGCACATATAAAGTTTGTCCGTAGATTTCCATGCAGCAAAAGGCCTGCCTGCCCTGCAAACCAGCTGTTCTTCGAGAGCCTCTTGTGTGCTACCATTTCTTTGCTTTTGGCTAAATGGATTTTCTCCCTTCATATCCCTGAGATCTCGGGGCAGCAGCCAAAAAGCCCCGCTATCGGTGTGTCCCGCGTGTCCCGAGTGTGCGCTGAGGCTGCAGCGCGCTGGGGAGCGCGCCCAGCCTTGCCGGGTGTGCCCTCCGGAGCACGGGCACCAACCCACGGCTACCCCCGGCAGCTTTTGGGTTAAACCAGCATGAGCCTTGCTAAAGTGAAACGAGAACTGCTGGAAATAGATTGGGAAGCCCCTTCTCCCAGGAGAGGAGTCCCGGAGGACACGCGAGGTGGCGGCGGCCGAGCGAGCGCTGCTCGGGGGCGCGGGGGATCCGCGCTCCACGCCCCGCGTGGGCTCTGCTGCGGGGCTCTGCCCCCGGGCAGCCCGCCGGTATTGAACTTTAACCCTCTTGTCAGCGAGCCAGGATGCGAAAGAAGGGCTTGTCCCGTGCGGGGTGAACCTCCGCTCCTCCGGGGACGATTAACCCGGGAGCCCCGGCGCGGGGAGCGCGGGCCGTGCGCGGCGGAGCCAGGCACAGGCTGGGGCTGAGCAGTGGCAGAGCCACTGCGGTCACGGCAGGGGCAGAAATATTGGCTGGGGCGAGAAATACCAGCAGAGCCTATCTTCCCACTCTGCTTTGAAACAGCTTCAGTGCTTTGTCCTGGGTTGGAACTCCAAAATTCGGATTTATTTTTTTTTTCTGGATACAGTGTTGTGTGAGGCACTCAGCTCCTCTACAGGAGACCGTGTCTGGCAAACACCTTACTGGTCTGTTGGAATGTGGAACCTAGAGATATATATATAGCAAATTTGGAGTAATCTGGTTTTTTTATCTATGCACCTGGATGCAGGTGGTCTGGATTTGGATGTTTTCTTTTGTTGGGGGTTATTTCCCCAAGCCTAAAATGAATTGTGAAAGTCAAAATCTAGCACGTTCATTTTCCCACCCCGTGGGATCTCTCTCGGCATAGAGACTAAAGGGTCCCAATGTCCGTGTGGGAGCCCAGTCCTTCTCAGACCAAGGACGAAAAATGCACGTTGGTATGAGAATTTCTCTCAGAGCCCTTCCAATATGCGGTTCACTTTTTTTTACTGTTGTTTGTTTGTATTTCTTTCCCTTCAGAATTTCTTAGAAATTGCTGCAAAGCGATATAAAGTTGTAGCTACCCGGTCCACACACGGGTGATTTCGTTTCTGGTTATCTGCAAAATGAGCTTTAAGCCAATTTCGTGCTTCAGGCTAAAGAGAGGGATTCGTATTTCCCTCCTAGATGCGTGGCATTCCTGGAGCCTCTTTGTCAGCTTGCCGTAGGATGATGCTGTAATTTGCTTGAAAACTCTCTCCAAAATTTGTAAACAGCGGTTAAGAACAACGTGAGATTTCTAAGCCATGGGGTTGTTCTCTCTGGAAAGGAAAAAAAAATCATCTTTCTTTGAAAAGTCGGTATTAAACTATTCAGAGCCTTGTTCCCATTTATCCCGAAGAACCGCCGGAGGTTCAAAATATGCATTTCCTACTAATCTCTTTCCTTCCCTGCTCTAAGAAATAAAATAGTCCTTCAGGAGAGGCAATACTTTCTTGGAGAATCCTAGAAAAGTTCTTGCACGATTTCCTGAACTTTGACACGCTTGACTCTTTTATGCCACTTTCCCACCCCTCACTCTTCTGAACATGTAAAGGCTACTGCAAAATGACGGGAGGTTGCCTGAACTCTGCGGCTGGAGATGAGCTCTGCCACCCTCCGTACGAGTCCCCTCTTGGCGTTAAGCCTGGCGAGCAGAGCTCCCCGGCCCCGGCAGCGCCGCCCTGCGCGGAGGCGCGCGGAGCTGGCGGGGCCGCTCCGGCGGGGCCGCGGCTGCCCCGGAGAGGCTCCCCGCACCCTCCCCGCTCCGGCGGAGCGAGCTGGGGAGAAGATGTTTATCCTGAGATGCAAAATGGGTTGTTGAAAAACAAGCCATGTGCAAATAGTTTAATTTTCCGTTTTGATGCTTATCTTTGTCTCCCGAATTTCATCGGAGAGGCTTTAATTGGCGTGTGGGTAATAGTTCCTAAATAATCCCTTATTAGATGACTTCAGACGAGTTGCGAACCAATAACGTCTTAGTCCCAAAAGTGAAAGTAGAATTTGAAGGCTCAGGTCAGTTTTTGTCAAAGGGCTCATTTGAACATCTTTTAGTTTGCTGAAAAAGCTAATTAAAGAACGTTTGAAGGTTAAAGTCATTATTCCGTGCTGTTGTCGTGCTACAAGTGAGCCGAGTTTTGTGAAAACACAAAGGGCAGAAGTCACAGAGGTGGATTACTGTCAGTCCAGGCTACAGAGGCACAGAGAACTGTGGCATTAATTCCTATAGAAAGGTAGACAAACACAGTCACTGACTAACAACTTTCCCGCAGAGCCCTATTGTCTAAGCACTTTCTACTGCTTTGGGGCTCTCTTCGAGTTGCTACAGTCGTAACCAGATCCCAAACTAGGTAACGGGGCGACTTTCGGGCGCAGAATTCTTGTCCCGTGAAACAATTTCCACGACAAAAATCGCTGTGGGTCTTGGCGGCTCCCTCTAACATTTATTTCCCCCTTCAGCGGCGCTAATTTATTCATTACTTGGCAGAAAGTTAGCAGCGCAGCAGAACTCTGCAGGAGCCCGCAGCACCCTCGGCACCCGCCGCCGCCCGGCTGCCGCTGCCCGCGGGCGCTCCGCGGTCCCCGCGGGGCACGGCCACGGCCCCGCTCGTGGGGCGGCTCCGCAGCCGCTCAGGAACTTGGCGGGCGGCGGCGCCGCCGCGCAAGAGCCGCGCAAGAGCCGCGCTGCGCGGGAGCTGCGCGCCGCGGAGGCTGCTGGAGCGCAGGGACAGGCGGAGCGCCCGCGGGCAGGAAAATGCCGTGGGCTAATCCCGGGGGCCGTCAGCAGCAGTTTGCGCCTTTGTGTGTGCGTGTGCGTGGATTGCAAAGCCGGGCACACAAAGATAGGCGCGCACAGGCACGGCCGGGGCTACTCAGCCTCGCCTTCCCAGCGCCCGCTGCCTTCGCGCTGAGCCGCTTCGCCCCACTCGCTCTCAAAGTCTAGATTTTTAGGTCTGGCCACGACTGTAGATCTCCCCAAATTCAAAGAAACAGATGTTTGGGCTGATTATGGATGGGGGGAGGGGAGGAGGGATCCCTGCAGCTGCAACTCAAAGAAATATATTGATAAAATATTTCAGTGGTAATAAATACGCAGAGATCAGCTCGACCTTGCGAGGTCTTTATTTTAATTTTTTTTCCCATATACAAAAATCTTTATCAAACCTCTATTCTATGGCTTCAATAAACAGAACCCATTACCTCACGGCAGCTTTTGTTGGCCTGTATACAAGCGAGAACAAAATGGTTATTCAGGAGAACGCTTTCGATTTTTATTGTGTGTAGTATGCACAAAGAGCAGTGTTATTGTATTAAAAAGAACCATCTGTAGCAGAAACAATGGCATCAAATTATCTTTGAATACCCACTGCAAAAATATAAAGCTTTTTTATTATTCTTCTGCTGTACGGTGGGGGACAGAGAAGTGACTTTTTTGTTGTTGTGGGTGCATTCTTATAACACACACACAAAATCAGCCATTGGGATTTTTTTTTTTTTAAGCCATAAACGATTTTTTCCCCTCTTGTTCCAGGGACTGCAGTTAAGAGCTAGGGCTAGGACTTGGAGGATGTGTAGGCAAACGGAAAGAAAGCCGGGGGAAGAAAAACCGAAATGGATTCATTCTCTGTCCTGGATGGAGGAGGAGAGGAGAAGAGAAGAGAAGGGGACGTGCGAGCTTCCTTCAACTGCCTCTGTCCGGTGAAAAGTGCTCAGACCCCCGGGGCTGCGCCGGACTCCGGAGTCCGCGCGGACTTTCGCGTTGAGCTGCCAATCAAACCGCTCACAGCCACCACCCTGCGCTGGCACCGACATGTAAGTAGCTGCAGCACAACTTTGACATTCACAGTTTTTCCCCCTCCTCCCCCGTGACCTTTAAAACGATCTGGAAATGTAGCTCCCACCTACGACCCGCCGCTCTGAGCTCCACCGCGTTAAGCTCGGGGACTCGCGTACGGGTTTGGGCTCGGCTGAAATTGCGCGGCCGCGCATCGCGACCGAAGCGCTGGGCAGAATCTCTCCCGGTCCGCGGGCCGCCTCTGCGCTGTCTGCTCCTCTCCCGCGGAGCTCACGGCTGAAGCA